>OY720638.1:59509905-59948974 GCA_963169105.1 Ceriagrion tenellum
TTCCCATACTTTATTAGGGCCGGTTTTCTAAATCATAGTTGTCTTTTCTAGTAAGATCGATGGGCCTAGGTCATTAATGGAAATAGTCAAATTTAAATAAAAATAAATAGAATTCTTACCACTCAATTCTTCACCTTTTTTATTGCATGCGCCACAATTCCTCTCGTTCTCTTTATAGCAGACTTCTCTTTTCTAACTGTCGTAAATGGTTGTCCTTTCCGAGCATATATCCCAGTCTTCCGCCTTCTCTTTGACTGAGATGAAATGACCGATCGTCTTCGTGGGAAATCATCTTTAAAGTATTAGCATGGGCGATATCAAATTAATCATCAAGCGTGGTCAGTAACTGCTACTCTCTATCTCTCAGGACCATAGTTATTCGGCTGTAAAATTTTCACAGCAGCCTCCGCCCTTGAAATAAATTCGCCAGCATTTCAGTGCTATGCTGAAGCTTTCCTGTTTGTATCCGCGCTGTCTTCCAGAAAACTTCCACTTATTTCACGGATGAAAAAGCTCTATCTCGCAAATAAACTTTACACCCTCAGGCGTCACGTCGTGGAAGTATTTAATATGGATTCTATCTTGCAAACTCCAATTTTATTTACACATATAACAACAAAGAAATCTTAACACCTGAGATTTCGGTAATAACGTAGAGCCAACAATGTGGTTATCACAATATCTAAATAGATCTGTTCTTTCGACATTTATGGTTTCCGTTTTGGAATTTTCTTAAATTTCACAGATATTTCTAACTTCGCCAAACAATGTTTTTGCTGTTGAAGCAATAAAACCTCAGCACATTCTGGCTCAATTGTGGAGTGCAAGGATTCTTAAAACTCGGCGTCGAGTGAGTATTTTTCAACTTTTAGTAGGATTAAGCTAAATCTCATTAAAGACAAAACTTCTGACTCAGAGCTTAAACAATAACAAAGAAATCCTTGTAGGAGCCCCCCCCCTTCCCCTACCTACAAGTTTTGCCTACAGGAATCATATTTTCCTCGAACTTCGAATGGTTTGAAAAGGACTGTCCAAAAAATAGCTCATCACTTTTCCTACAAGTGAAGTAAATACTATGTAACATTATAGATTTATAGCTCCTCTTGTAGAGTCAAGTACTCAAGACACTCAAAGATGACATAACCGGCGAAACCGAATCCTTCGTGGTGTATCTACGGTGCCGGAAAACCTTAGACTTGTCCTACTTTCCAAGTAAATAATTTAAAACTACGAGTAAGAGATAACGATGTAAATAAGGCATAATTTCTTCCAGAATGGAGTAAATTAGTTTTATTGCCCTTTAATGTATAAACTTAACATTAAACGCGACACGCAATAGTGCACCTAAAATATTCGACATTATGTGAGAGGGGCCGGCGCGGCGCGCGCCCAATCTTGGCCACATCTTGGGAACCACTGGGCACAGTTAAAAAATACTTGGGGTGAAACACAAAAAGTCTTATGGTTCAATGATTTAACAGAAAAGCAATTTAAAAATTCGGGAGTTCCCTTATCACTAGGTATGTCCAAAAAACAGCCAAAGATGCCAAAATTTCCAAATTCAAGTGCGATGCGGCTGGTCATCCCATAATTCGACTGTAATAATATATAACGGAATTTATTTCCTAACCAAGTGAAGCAAATGTGAGGTGTTGAGAAGGGAAAATATGAGGTGTTGAGAAGGTGTTGAGAAGGGAAAATCACAACATAATTTACATACAAATAAAGACCACCTATATGTTACCCCCACTGCATCATGTTCTATTGGTATACAAAGCAAGTATTTGATTAACAACGCTTTCATCATCAATCTTGTCTCCAGTATCTCTCAATCCCACGATTGGACTATCTAACTTCACACAAAATTCTTGAAACTTTGCCTTCATTGGCTTGTATTTCATCATTAGCAGTTTTGTAGACAGATTTATTCAACTCGTAATATTGCTCTTTTAATATCTGCAGCAAAGTGTTGTCCAAATCTCGTATGCAGTCTTCTTACCCACTATAAGGAATATTAACTTTTCTCCTATCGCACGTATAATTATTCATTTGTATTCTATTTGTCTCTGACTTTATCTCGCATATCAATCTTCCCTCTTAAAATAGCTTCTGTGTCCCCTTTTACTGCATACTGCCGAAGTTGAGTCCTTGGTGGATCTTGAATTATGTACTCCTAAAGATTTCTCTCCAAGAATGTCAATACCCTGAGTCTCTAGTCGCTAAAATAGTTGCCCGTAAGTTCAGGTAACTGTTACAAGGAAAATTTCTCCACTGTTGAATATACTAATAGCACTATAGAAGCACGCAGCTGGCATACTTGGACATAAACGCTCGGCTTCTAGGATAGTTTTTTTTATTCAGCGAAATAAATTTTTCCCAAGTTTTTCTTCACACTTTCTCTTCTCTCCTCAAAGACTTCCTTGACTCATAATCTATTGCCATATTGAGTAATTGGTAATCTTTTATGATAAATTCTTTCAGAGAATTATATTTTACCTTCTTACTTGTCTTATGGCCGGCAAAGAACTACTCATATAACACAATCAACATGGTTGGTAAAAACAAATTGGAAACAAGCCATAAACTACGATGTTGACTTATCTTCAAGTATTCAAAATTGCTATTTATAGACGTATCCACAACACAAATCCGTCCGGCAACAAACTTGAGACTATTAATTTGGAATTTTAACTGCTTTTCTCGTCAAATCACCGCCTTTTTTAGTCGTCAGTCGCGGAGTTTTTGAGTGAACTGGAGCAAACAACGTGACGTACGAATTTAAAATCGTAGTCACTGTACTAAAGTGACAAGACAGGGTCAACAATAACTAAATAAATGCAGGACAGCCTTTGAAATTGATAACTTCTCCTACAATAGAGTAGTATTGCATTAAAGGAAATATAACGAGTCCTTAAACGAAATACCGTGTTATACTTTTGGTGCGTTCTTGAACGAGGTCCATTTGACAGCGAGGTCTTCTATGGCAACCAAAGAACAGAGAAGAGCATTGAAGTGATTTCGGCGAAGGAAGAAAATGGGGCCTACCGTCGGCGAGCAAATTCAAATATGCTCGAAGAGGAAATCTCGAAGAGGGAAGGATGAGGTTTAGAGGGGAAGATTGACACTGCAGAGTGATTTGCGGAAATAGCTCAGTATACCTCAATTCACGATTCAGGCCGATGCTGTTGGGGGTCTTGCTGCCGTTCACACTAAATAGGAAATCACGGAAGCCAACCACGGCCGAGTGATTCACGAGCTGAGCGATGAGGGAGTAGAATATTGGCCGTTTGCGCTTCTATGGCCGTGCAGGCTATCTTGTAGATGAGTGATTTCAAAACAAATAACAATGATAGACAGTAATGCGTAAATTTTGGCCCAAAAATTGTTATAGATTCTCGGATAAAATGGAATAGGTGAAGTTCATGAAAGAGAACTTTGGCTTCCTAAAACCTTTGTTGCCAAGTAAAATTTTCGATTTGAAATCAAGATAAAATGAGTTCTTTAATTGAAACGGTGGGCTAGAAGCAGTGTTATGCTCGATGGAATTCTAACTCTTTTGGTAATTACGACCGGGATGTTTGAAAGGCTTAAATAATTTCTCATTTCTTATAGACGTAAAACAGCCGGTATATTTACGAGGGCGTTATATGAAGCTGGACGAAGATTTATCGAAAGAAGTGGGAATGATTTTCATGATTCTAGCGTAAGCTCATCAAACTCACAGCTAGTTGACAAACTTGACGGAATATCGTCTGGATTCCATGGCATGAATCCCAATTAACTTAAAAAGAACAAATAATTGGTCATAAATCTAATGAGGAAGAAATGAAAGGAACGCATTTTTGATACCCCATGATACATTTTAGCACGCTTATGAACTTGACAAAAAGTACAAAAAACCACAATCATCTTCTTTTTTATCCTTATACCGTCAGGTATCTTCCTTTCGGTATCAAATTATATACAAAGAATGAGAAAAGAGTGATTGATTAAAAATCTGTCCTTTTGCTAGGCATTCGTCTAGTGGAAAGATTGTGAGAATGAATTTTTCACAAGTCGCCTTTTTGTGAAGGAGTATCATTAGCTCGGCCACGTGATACATTTTAAATTGATTCCTGAAAATTAGATGCGTTCAACTGTACCACCTATGGGCTCATTAATCTATGAAGGAGCAAAAAAAGTGCTATTTGGTGCACCGCCATCTATAATTAATTCACTTCCTGCGGGACAAAACACGTAGAGGTCATTCATATTTAAATAATCTCTTTTAGCTATGAGAATATAGATTTACAGTTCTATTTGTTGAAAAATCTGACGTTTCCTATTCGGTTTAAAACATATAATAATGTAGTGGAAAATATATAATTGCTCTTATTTTCAGCTGTAACTGCAAGAAATAATAAAATTGAAATTGATTTCAGCGTATGGTGATTTGAGCAAAATTTTTCCCCACTCGTAAAGAAGACCATATTCAAATTTCATTTTGTTAGTTCAGCAGTTGTAGGAAGCATGTAGTAACTATTGCAATATTAATAGTGCAATAAATTAGTATTATATGTCTAAATTTCTTAGTAATTAATGAAATATAATCATCTAAGTCTTTAACTCAACTCTTTTTTCACATGGTAAGGTTAAAACTCCATCATGGAAGGTTTTTTTGTGATTCTGAATTAGTGAACATATGAATCATTTACTATAATGGTTGATAAATCATGTGATGAGCATACTATAGCATTTCTGATGAGGTTTAGGCGTTATAAATTCCTCATTTCAAAAACTAAGCCTCTCTGGAGCGCATTGGCGAACAATACCCTATGGGAAATTGCTTCCATCTTTTGTCAAATATCTGGAAAATTATGGCGGTAAATGACAGGTATTTTGTTATCTTTGGAAAGGTAAAATATTTTTATTAAAATGAGGAAAAGTCACTGAACTCTATGTGAAATGATATCTTGTTTAACTACCTTTTATATTAATTTGCTACTTTCTTTCTTTCTACTTTCGCAAAATTACAACAGCCACTTCATCTTTTCTCAATTATATTTCACTTTGGAGGTTGGCTATCTTCATCCCATCTGCCTCGTCCTCTTCATTCCTTTTCTTTCCAATCCTTTGCAAGTGAACTCTTTTATTCCGTATCCGAAGTTTTTTCCATGCATCTGACAGGATTTTACATTTGACTTCCCGCAGTTCTTGAGTATTGGACCGTAATTTTTCAACTCTCCTGGAGCACCAATTACATTTCGAATGACGTCCTTTCAAATGATTCTGACGAGGGCTTCCACGAACTTGTTACCTTTGCTTTATATCTAATCTTTGGAATGCTGGATTAAGCTTAGTACCCGCTCTCATATTCTGAAACCCTCCTCCAATTCCTTGTACGTCATCTTGAGCTTATTTTCTTAGTTTTTATGACCAATTTATTTTAGGAGTCAGCATAGTGGTTGATGTAGGAATGTTTAGAAAATTTTGCAGCTGGAAACCTAATCAAGTTCAAATAATAACTTGAACTGTTTAACCTACATCTGAAATAAGTCGTTAAAGACCTCTTTTTAAACTTCCGGTCTTTATATGAGTGGAAGCAAAGCGTTTATTTTGGAAATGCTATTTACACATCCAGTTATATGATCACTAAAGACCAATAAACTACCTAAGTCTTTAATGCTAAACACTCTACTGCCGGACGTGCTGAATACAAATTCAATTTCAGCGCTCCTCTTTCTAGGATTAAATGGTGATGAATTAGCATGTGTGAATAACTTACGGGATATACAGCATCAACATATGTTGTTGTCAGTCTGTTGAAAGCGGCGAGGAGTGGAGAGTTCTAGTTTATTTTTGTCCAAATGCGGCGAGGCACCGCAGAGATCCAGTCTCTACTTGGCATTGATAGCTCTCACTAAATTATGACACACGGAGCGGATGTGCTGGTGACGCGTAAGAGCATTTAGGGCAGCAATGAGAGAATATATTTGAAAAATCACGGACGGAAATGGACCCATTTCCGGGGACACGCCGCTTTGGGCTAGGACGAAGTGTTGAGGCTGCTTGGGATCGTCGGCAGCGGTCGAACGCGACATGATATATCAGCGGCAGTACTGGGAAGGTGCTGAGCTGGAAAGGAAGATATATGTGGAGAGTTTTAAGGAAGCAAAGGTGCTCACTCGTGCAAGGATGCGCTTGTTGGGTCATGTGATTGCCATAGGGCGTGGTTGGAGTTTCCAGGGTAATATATTTTCTTACACGAATTTTACGCTGGAGGTAGGATGATAGGTTAGAAGCGATAGACTATTGCAAAATATAATGACTTCTGTCGTCTAGGTTTTCCATGAATATATATTATAACGGTATTTGAGCGTTGCCGAAGCATTACCCCTTTTCTACACCCGCCAAAAATCCAAACACATAAATATACTTTTCTAAACTCAACTTTTGTCTAACATTTATTTTATTCTCACTTATTAACTACTTTATCTTCTTCAGTGTTCAACCCTAGGGTTGGTTTGCAGCAGTACGCCATTCCTCTCTTCTGTCTGCCTTTCTCTTCATTTCTGTGTATGTGGTGCAACCCATATCATTCACAATCTGCTGCATGAATGACATCCTTGGTCGTCCCCGGCGATTCCTTCCCTCTATAGCTCCTTCTGCTATTGTTAAAACGATGTTGTCGTGTCTTAGAATGTGCCCTACGAGTTTGTCTCTTCTTGTTTGGATACTCCTCCACAGGGATCTGGTTTCTTGAACTCTTTTCAGTACCTCTTCATTCGTGACTCTATCTTTCCAGCTGAGCTTCAATATCCTTCTGTAGAGCCACATCTTCAGGGCTCATAGCCGCTTTCTCTCTCGTTTTCTTATCATCCATGTTTTGCTCCCGTATAGGGCCACACTCCAAACAAATGCTTTCATCATCCGTTTCCTTATTTCCAAACTAATGTTCTTGCTGGTGAGTAGGTTCTTTCTAAGATAGAATGCAATTTTGGCCTAATGTATTCTCCTTAGAATTTCTTTCTGGCTTCTACCATCTCTTGTTATTCTACTTCCCAAGTAGGTAAATTCCTCTATTACTTCTAGCTTCTCTCCTCCAATTTTCATTATTGGGGGTTCATATTGTTCTTCATTACTGCAAACCATCACCTTGGTTTTGCGTTTGTTTATTCTCATGCCATACTGTTTACAAAAATCCTACCCATTGTGTTGAGCATCCTTTCTAGATCTTCTTTGGTATTTGTGATCACAGCAATATCATCTGCATAACGCAGGATATCTATCTTCTGTCCATTAATTTTAATCCCCACCTCAGTAGTTTCACGAACTTGGTCTATAGCTTCCTGGATGTAAGCATTGAATATAAGAGGAGAGAGAGCACATCCTTGTTTCACGCCTTTTCTAACTTTGGCTTCTTGCTTTTGATGAAAATTCCTTATCACAACCATAACTACTAAATTCAAAAGATTACATTTTATAATGTTCATTATCCTGCCGAAGAGTTGTGTTTCACAAGTTATTTACCATGAAATTCGACACATTAAAAAAAATATAATGCGATTATCAGTTATAAGTAATAGCGATAATTGTTAATACCGCCTTCCACCCCTTTCTTCAATCCCTGTACGTGGTTAATGAGGTGGAGGCTGTTGGGAGAAGTGCATTGAACCTCGCGCGGGCCCACTCCCCTGATATCGCGGACGAGGGCACGGTCACTTAAATCTCCTGGCGTCGTGACCATCAAAGTTTACTGTGGCATGGAAATAAAAACTTCAGGCTGGGAGGCGGATAATTACATTACCCACCGTGGCAGTATTTATCTCCGGCGAATCGGTAGCCGGAGGGGCTGAGCATCGGAGCGTAGCCGTAATGTGTTGCCAGTGGCGGCCAGTATGAGCAGTATCCTGCGGAGCGCCACCCGTGTCGTGTATTTGATGAGCGGGTTGCATGTAGGGGAGGATGCCCGGGAGCGTTGGGCGGAGGGACAGAGGGGCGTGAATGGGGACGTGGTATCGTAACAAAAGCATCGATGAGGTAAAGTCAATGGTTGGCAAGTATACTTTGTGGAAGTTCGTTATCATCTACAAAATGGAAACACTTAGTTCTTTTCCACCAATATATTAAAAACAATTCGACCGGTTTCGGCCTTTTCAGGCCATTGTCAAGATTACGATGCAAAATATCATGGTTTATATAGACTGATAGATAAGTATCTAGATAGATAAGTAAGTAGAGAGATAGATGATAAGAAGAAGTAAGTAAGATAACTGTGCTAAAACTATGATGTTCCATGATGTTTTGCATTTTAATCTTGATAATGGCCTGAAAAGGGCGAAACCGGTTGAATTGTTTTTAATATTTTGTTTTTTATATTTTTAATATTTTTAATTTTTTTAAATATTTGAAAACTAAGTGTTTTTATTTTTAAGATTAACGATAAAGTACTCTCAATGAGTATCGAATGGAATTCATCGATGCCACGTAAGTATTGACACAAAGACCTCGATATAATAAAGGTAGTGACTCCAAAAGCCGTAAAAAATATCTTTCGGGGACAAAAAATGGCGTAAACTTTTGGTCATTTTCTGAGTGATTGTGAATTAGTCTATACCCTTCGTGGTGTCGGCAAGAGGATATAACAGCCCCGTGGGCAACTTAGTTTAGCGGAGTGTACGTGCTGTAATTCGGTCACCGGCGTGAGAGTAATCTCCGTAAATCAAACATTTGTGTGTGTCCAAATAGTGTTTCTCTCGATCGTAGTTTCAGCCCTTCGTCAGAAAAAATACCAGCCGGTGTATTGAGTGACTACTAGGGTTGCACCGATTAATCGGTCAGTAATCGGTAATCGGCCTTATCGGCCATATTTCCGATTAATCGGGATCGGCGATTTGGCCGATTTATTGGCCTAAATAATTGGCCTTCTTTGTAGTTTATATTGTAAATATGGATAATTTTGTAATTAAGGTAGGGCTATAAATAAAAATTAGAGATATCTATTCCATAGCTATTAGTTTAGTGAAAAATTTAAACGTAACCTTCAAAGTATTCCATAAACATATTTTAACAAAGGAAAAGACTCTGTCTTTATAATTTTAATATTTATTTCTATACAAACACTTGAATATAATAAGCATATTTTATGCTACCCATTACGAACATTCAAAATTTAAAACCCTTAATCTGTAATCAAAAACATAAAAATGTCTCCATTTTCAGGACAGAGTCTATTTCTTTCTGGCGGGTATATGTCACCTTCAGTGCTGACAATTCCTTCGGTCAAAATCAAAATTTTTTTACATAGTAATTATTATCATGAAAAAAATGTAAAATAACAAAAGACCATCAAGGTATCCCATGTATACATTTTAACCTATGAAACTGTCTTTAGAAATTTTATAGCAATGTTTTTCTAAAATTTAACTACAATTCATCTTATATTAACCATTAACAAATTCAATATTCAAAATTTAAAACCGTTAAATTGTAATGCTAAAACATTAGAAGTTCCCCATTTTCAGGGTAGTCTGTTTCTTGATGGCTCATATATGATACCTCCAGTGCTGAGAATTTGTTCACTTTCAATTGATGCCGGAGCATTTAAATATTTCACAACTAATTTGCTTAAATTAGGAAAACGTTCTTTTGAACTTCGTCACCACAAAAATGGGTCACTATGTCTTGGAATAAGGGGCATGTTTAAACATTTTTCTAATTCTTGGATGATGAAAAATTTTGCTAGTTCGTTTCTTTTTCTCATTTCTGTTTTAAAATATACTCGTCTGAATTCTTTCGATTTCCACAAGCTAATTCCTCAAACAAATTTGAAAATATTTGAGATTCTCCTCCATCTTGATCATCTTCTGCACTAACTTCCATATTCAATTCCTCTGGTGATTTCGAACTATCGAAAGCGTCTAAGAGATATAGTGTCCACATCTTTATTTTTTCAATATTATCCTCATTTAAAAATTTTTTTTTAAATCTGAGATCCAATAAAGTTGACAAGTATAAAGAGTTATCTATATATGGTGTCAGTCGTTTCGTCATTGTATTTTGTAGGTCTTCTATTGTGGTATATATTTCACTTACGGGGTTACTACTCTTTGCATTTGGCAAGAATAAATTCAAGGTCTCTATTGTAGAAATATTTAAATATGACATAACTTCCCGTTTACTGGCTTTAATAGTGACTTCTTTGAATGGTTTTTAAAGTAAAACTATGTGCTCAACCAGAGACCACTGATGAGTGCTCAGCGTTCGAATTTTACTATCTACTGCGTATATTACGAGGCCTTATTGCTACTCGGTGGTTTGAAGTTTCTTTCTAGCATATAGTATGTTGAATCCAACAAGTTGGGTTATTCCATTGCTCCAGTTTGTGTCTCAGTAATCCTAACTCGGCCAGCAGATCTTCCAGTTTTCTTACAGATGAAGGTGAATGGTTAAAATGAGTGATAATATTTCTGTTAATAGTGGCTATTATTATTACAAATTCTTGTAAAAAGATACATTTATTTGGTGTTAGCTGTAGAGAATGTATAAAACATAACAATGATTCCAGGTTGCAATTTCTTATTCCATTATATTTGCCGCAGAATCTCTGTGTAATAAGAATGAACACCCTGAAGTCTTGCTGGTGCGTGTTGTAAAAGAGGCGATGCCTGAAGAACTTTAAACTCTGTATAAGCTCCAGAGAATGCTATGTTGAGTCACTGATAATGAATTTTACCGGGATATCATTGCTGTATTTTGGCATGTTACTTATAATAACTTTTTTATCTCTCCTTAATTATCGAGAAAAATTTATTCAATTTTCCAAAAATATTTAATAATTTTTATTGGAACAACTTCTACCTTCAAATTATGTCTTTCATAATTTTCTCTTTTTCAACAATGGTTATATTTTTAAATGGCTTTTTAGGAATAATAAAGTGATAAATATTATTTATAAGTAATACCTTATCTGCCGTCATGCCATCTCTTGCCGGCAATGTATTAAATAATTGGCCGATTAATCGGTAATCGGCCATTTTGCTTATCGGTGCCACCCTAGTGAATACCGTTTCGGTTTGTTTGATTATGTGCTTCCTGTTGTTATATGTGAATCACTGGCGCAAGGCAAATCCCCGTAAATTGCTCTCCGATCCAACCCCTTTTTTGTCTCTTAGAGGTGTTGTTTTCAGATTTTGGAGTCATTACCTTTATTATATAAATCAAGCCGTATGAGCTCTCTTTTTTATCCTTAAATATTTCGATATTAGTAGGCACAGAATCAATAGGTAATACTGAAAAGAAACTATTGCAATAAATCAAGACTGTTTTGTGGACTAGTTTCCATAGAGTATTTTTCTGAAGAGTAAAACAATTGCGTATACATTATAAAATGTATACGCTAGCGAAATGGCCGATTACCGATTAATCGGCCTATTTGACAATTTTAAGCTATCCGGGACTAGCCACGGGGTTCCACTTTTACGGAGTCACCCACAATGCACAAATGTGCGAATTTCCACAGAGAAAAAATCATCAAAAATCATGATTCTGATTTTTTTCCCTGTGGAAATTCGCACAATCGGTACAAAAATTGAATAAATTTGCCTCAATTATTAAGGAGAGATAAAAGTGTTTACTCTGTGTGAGTGACAAACGTTTTCTGTGGTTAATGACTAACTTAATCTGCTGTCTATTAATTTTAATTCTTTGCGTAACTCTCCTGCAAAGTGAATTCCATTCTTAGATATGCACAAACGCTTTGCGCATCTGAAAATAAAATTCACCAGTCAATATAAATATTATTAGATATAATATTTCTCCGGAGCAATGGAATGAACAAACTCCGGTCAAAGAAATGGAAAGTAATTAGCTGTTTTTTTATTTCAAGATGCTCTGAAGACTTTGACAGAGCGTAGCCCACAAAACCAAGACCAAAATGTCCACGTAATTGAGCACGAATAGATCATCTGCCATTTGCTGCTATCTCATTGGGCTACACATTGCATTAGCTGAGTTAACTGGCGCGCTTCTGTATTCGATACCGAAGGCTCAGATGCCACAGTATGATTACTTTTTCGAGAAAGCTATCGAAACAAAAGGGTCGTGTACGAAAGTACTGAGGGTCGAAAGAAATATATTGGTAAGAGTAAACTATCAAGACTTTTTCTATATCCCTATGTGCAAAAGTGCCTCATAAGCCCGCCGAACATCCATCCTTCTTGTAATTGAGGACAGCTGGGTGGCTCAGGAAGCCACGTGTAAGGGGTTCCCGCCCACTCGACGTCTTTGGAATGGTCCCTTACCAAAATTTTTTATACACTGACTATGAATATGTAAATCTATAGGTTGTGTGGACCAGTTCGCATGAATGCTATCCTCAACAACTTTCTGATGACAAACAAGCTACCTCAGTTGGTCTTAGGTAGCAACTTAACTGCAAAAGAGGAAATTCGCAGGATACCACATCAGGAGGGGAAGTTAAAATGGCTAATAAAATCATGATTGTGAGTTCTATCAATACTTTGAAATACGAATTAAATTTAAAGTGAGTTAAATATAGTATAACATTATTTCAAGAATATAATTATTCCGCATAGCTCTTCTCATAATAATAATATCAAACTCCTTTGAATAAGCTCAAACTCCTTTGAATATTTTTACTTCTGGTTTCCTAATTTTGTTTTGGGATCAAGATGTATTTTGATTTGCTTATCGAGTCCGGTATAATGATAAATAAGGATAAATGCGTCCAAGTTTTTAGCCCTACGAATGAAGTGACCTCAGTTGCGTTTTAAAATAATAAATGTAAGTTCATCGTTTTCAAAAATATTTACCAATGCCATTTTATTGCTGAAAAATACATTAGTTTTTTCATAATATATTTTTGCTCTGTTTTCACCAAAATTAGGTACAGTGAAACCTTCCTCCATAGCCACCTTCTTTAAGCGGTCAACTTTTTAAGCGGCTGATTTTTTCAGGAACGGATGGAATGAATTTCCCATAAAAGCAATGTAAATAGTCCCTCTCTTCAGCGGTAACCATATTAAGCGTCTATTATATCATCTGTTCAGTGATGGCTGCTTAATAAAGGTTTTACTATTCATGAATTCCTTTCTTTGACCCCATGCCTTGAAGGGACTGGATTAGGGGAGGAAAAATTCCGTATCATCAGGTACTCATGATTACATATCACTTTATACTAACCCCCGACTATATACCGGCCACTCATATGTAAAAAATTCAGTACTAATAAGCACAGCCAAAGAAATCATAAGATATGACAAGTATGCTTAAGTTCCATACGCTATTTTCATCAATGAGTACTTCTGGTCAATGTTTTCAGCTATTTGAGATTCTTTCCCGTTCTCCTTGGCTCCATAAATGTTCAAGATGATTACTCTTTGTCAGTTTAGTTGACAATAGTGATGATATTTTAAACTAATAGGTTAAAAAAGAAAGAGTTGTTTACAACGAAAAAATTACTTAAAGATAAAACTTCGCTTCTAATAAGACTCACATTTCTTTAAATTATTCCAAATCATCATTAGCCATTTGACAAAAAAAGTTTTCAGATTAAATCCTAAGTAAAGGACCAGAGCAACTTCATAATAATTAAGTTTTAATGGTTTCATTGAAGGATATTTGATTTTATTCATGGGTTATTAAATTTAATCGATGTGTTCACCACCTTATTTTATAACTTTTACTATACCTACTTCTAGTTTCATGTTGCATTATTTAAAAAATATTCTTGTAATGAATATTTTCAATCTACCCCAGTTCTAGTTAATAGTTATTTATAGAAAGGTATTTGGTAAAATAAAATTTATTGTTTAACCTGCTTTTATATTATGCCTTTTCACTCACCGCGGACGCATCTTTCTGTGATCTTTTGGACACCAGCCTTTTTTGGGGCATCTATCCAGCATTTTAAACTTCATATGAAATTGTAACTCAAGATCATGTACCGTTTAAAGTAGGCTTAGAAGGACGAAGTAACAGGTGTACTAATCTTTTGCAGTCAAAGGCCCACGGATCCTCGTTTCGTATTTCAGCTCGTACGACATATCTTTTTCATCACATTCATGAAGCCTATTGAGTTTCTTCCCTTTCATCTCTAATTCTTTGCGTATAGCATCTGCTTGCCCCTTAATATCTGTTCCAACAGTCTACTGTGCATACTCCAGCAGCTTCCTTTCCTCACCCACTATGACGAGTACATCCTCATTATTTTTCCTCACCGTTGATTCAGCTTTCTCCATTCTTTTATGGACCAACTCCTCAAACACCTGCCCCTATTATTGCTCTCTTTCCTCAAGAGTGCAGATTTCTGCTTCGCGAACGTTACACTTTACATTGTACTCATTGAAAGTTTTTCTTTACAATTTGATGCAAAGTCTTCGTCTTCGTTTCTCTCAATAATTCAAAGCTTCTTCCACTTGCGTGATTTTACTTCTAATGTTTGTGCTACTCTACCCATTTTACGCCTACTTACAACACCCGTAAATTGATTGTTATACTTTTCCCAGTTGATGGCCTCCTACACTATGATCAAGCTCGTTTTCCTAATTTATTATTTTATTACAATAATAAATTTATTTCACTACCTTATAAATTTGCTAATAAATTTCACTACCTTAACTTTGTTAAGATTGTTCATTTCATACGACGTGCACAGGTACTCTAAATTATTAGCCAATGATTTGAGTGTTTGGATGATCGATTTGCATGTACATCTACACATACGTACAATCCTGCGAGCGGCCACATGGGCGTGTGATGTGGCGTTAGGTCACCAGCCGTGTAAAGATGTAAGGTTTTGTGAGGTGAAATGGCGGCATATACTATGGGAGTGTGTTTAGTTAGTTAGTGTGTTTATGTAGTCTCGACCAAATACATAAAATGACTTGATCTACTAGTCTTATAGTGTTAATGCTACTTATAATTATTCCCATACCTCTCTTCCCATTTTATCGTTATTAACTCTTAATAGCAAAGAAATAAGTGGGGAGTCTTGTATAACCCCTGTTCTATGACTTATCACTTAGGTTAGTTGTCAGTTACCTTTATTTGGGCAGTCCGAGCTAAAGGTATGTTACAAATGAGTCTCATGCCCGTCCCATCTAGGTACTCCTTTTTCATGAGTTACTTCATTAGTTTTCTTTATTGAAATCTATCAAATTCCTTTTCAAAATCCATGAAACAAGGAAAAAGTCTTAATAATGCTCCGGGTTTCTACTCTCTGTGAAATGAAATGAAATTTATTTCGAGACAGTGATTCACGACCGTTGATATTTTTTCGAGTTGATTCTGAATGTAGGACATTTATGTGTTGCCGACGAGGTGCCACGAGATGAAGATCATTTGGAAAGCTCCACCAGCAGTTCCATCTTCGTAACCGAGAATCTACGCTCGTCACTTGCAAATTATGCAATCATGCCACCACCGCGTTTACTTCCAATGCGCCGCGCTGCTCGCTACAGCCTCCCAACAAAAAGTCGCATTCACTCAGCTGTGTCTTGTGGCTGGAGCCAACCGAAAACTTACGAGGGACTTTTCGACGTCCTCTGCCTTCCGCTTTTTTGATACTTTGAGCCTCGAGGTGGAGCGAGATGAAGGAGCAGGCCTCGCATTTTTGGAACGTGCGATTGTCTTCTCGAGGGGAGAGGGGAAGAGACGGCGTCGCAGGAGAAAACATCTCTTGTTTCCCGGTGCCTCGCACTTCCCCCTTCACGCAATCTCCGTCCCTTGAATCCACTTCCTTTATTGCCTTCCCTACTCCCCACTACTTCCTCGCCAAGCAAGAATCTGCTAAGCAGGCGTCTTCAGCTGCGGTGAAAGCGTGAGAGGAGAGTAGATTATTCCCATAGTTTAACTGGATGTGCGTAGAAAGCTCTCCAGGGAGAATGAATGTGCTCTCGGATAACGATCCAATGACATATTGGCATCCGGCAACGAATCCAGTAAATTTGAGCTGGAAAGTGGTATTTACGGCCCCGGTGGCGACGGGGTCAAACCCCTGCTTCCCTATTCAAAGATTGCGGGTTCGGGTCCCGGCCGGGTGGACTTTTCACCACACAGGACATTATATCTGAGTTTGTCTTTTATCGATGTTATATATCCGATAAAAAGGCATTAAATGGAATATGCAGCTTGTGTTTGGGGCTATGAAAAATAAATTAGTACGGTCAATCAGTTGAATACAATAACAAAAAAATAATTTTGGATCAGAGTCATGGCATGATAATATGAATGAGAAATATTTAGAGCTATTAAATGTGGTGATGATACGAAAGTTAGAGGATTAAGTGAATTATAAAAGGAAACAACAAAGAAAACAAATCAAAAAGAATAGCCATAATAAGATTCTTAAAAAAGGGGAATATTTAATGGCTTGGACATTTTTAGCAGGTGTTTATAAAGTCTTTCTTATAGAATATTGGTATGAGGACGGTATGACGGACAGTATAGTTTTTTAAAGCTCCTTATAAACGGAAAGGAATTGCCAGATGCTTAGCTAGGATGATCAGGAAAGGATGCCATCGAAAAAAGTTCTTCTTAAACCTTAGCGGGCATAGATAGATTCAGGGTTAAAAAGAGAGATGATGTTACGAGATATGCCGCGGTGCTTCTATATTACTAGGGAAGCGTTTACGGGTCAGGTCACGGGAAGGCAGGAGTCTGAAAACTTATTAATTCGTTTCTCTGGTGCTTTTTTACTAAATGTGAGCAACTAAGTAAAACGGTTTTCATTGGCATGTCTCAAGTCAATGTAAGTGAAATTATTTTGCGTTGAATTTCTAAGGACGTTTTAGGAGGAAACCTCCCACCGGTTTTTCCATGGGCCATTGAAAAAGTGACTTTTGCTTTACAATATGATGGTTACTTTTATAGATTTTACAGTATACTAAATATTCGCTATTACCAGGAGTGAATTTCAGATGATAAGTTACAAAACGCTATATTATATATTGGAAAATAAGGTCAAGTCACAGGGAACCCTGTCCATTTTTACCTTAGCTTTTACAGCCTGCAAGTATATCGGACATGGAGTGAGATAGTATCTTGACTAATTATTATGTATGATGTTAACAGCTGAATGCTCTCCTCGTGAATTTTATCGTTGTTTGATCCGAAGCTTACAGCGTGTGAGGTAAATTAAGAATGGCATCTAGGATTACTTAACTTCATAAGGTAAGCGCTTAGCGTGACTATTTTAGTGCAAAAATTATTAGTAGGTGGCTCAAAACTAAGTAGCCAAGCACTACATTTTCAAAAATATTTTTGCAAATAATGGCTACTAAATGTTAGAAATCCTAAATACGATGCCTATCAAAACACGTATTTCAAATTACTTCAAGAGTAGGAAACAAGTATTTCAAAAGTGCATGCGTGTTAACTTAATATGACTGTAGTTAATCCACGACAGAGTCATTCTGACGGAAATTGGATTATGGTATAGATTTGACGTACTTATAAAACTGCGTTATGCAGTCCTTTCATATAGAATAAATAGCACTTCTCGGCAATGTCGAGTATGATAAACTGACTGTTGGGGATTGGGATTCATGTGTTGAACTTGCTGCGCAAATACGGCTTTGGGAACTTTACCGCTGTACCTGAAAGATTATCCCGAACCTCGTGAAGCCGACCCTTGACATGGAGATGTGGCGGCGGGTCGGTTCCTACTCACCAGCCCGCTCCGTTTTCCCCTTTATGTGGGAGAGAAGATCATTGACTGGCAGCCGTACAACCGGGTAGAGCGACACTGAAACGTGATTACTTGTTGTGCCAAAATGTTTAGCTTCATGGTAACATTGGTGTGTATTTTCATGCAATGAGAGTAAACGCAGAAGCTCCTCGCAATGAACTCCAATGGCAAATTCCATCAAATATTGGCTCAAATGTAATATAAAATAATGGCTCAAAATGGTCACGTTTTGTCAACCATCGAGTCATTCGTTCAGTCACTGTCTTCCATTGTACTGCACTTGGGGATATAAGTTCATATATGATTGGGCCTCAAAGTACTCTGTTCGAGGCCCTTTGCTTTGCAAATTCAGTCATAGATGCTAAATCTCTCTTATCTCCGAAAAATATTTTGAATGAAGTTCTCAGAAATCATGCATTTGCATGCCTATGCAATATTTCAAGGGATAAATCAAGTGGAAGTGTTCATAAATGGCAGGAAATAAACGGTCAAGATAACATTGAGCCCCTGAAAAGTAAATAAACACGTATAAAAATATAAATTCGACCATTAACAGTGGTAATAGCCGTTAAAATTGGAAAAAATAATATTTGCTCTTTTTGCCAATGCAATTTTTCTGCGATGCTCTTGAAATTCGGCGGTATAAAATTCTGCATTTTGTGGGAAGTCCGCAAAAACTTAGGTTACAAAACATGGGTAAGCATTTTAGGCTATAGCTGTTATCAAGTAGGGATATGGCTCATTTGACATGAATATTTAGCCGCCTTCAGTTTTCTACTTTAGAGTAGGAAACTGAGTACGGAACGTAGAGTGCTGTATTCCTTGGCCTGTGAAATTAAATCGGTTTTTTCACACATTTTCAATTATAGTATTTACATTTGTAACTTTAATTTATACCCTTGCCAAATCTTCAGGAACTTGCAGGTATTTGGAAGGACAATATGATGATATTGACGTGAAGTAAAACGGCTTATGTCGATAGATGTTAAACCTCAAGGACTCCTCTGCAAATGGTTTCATCACGTCTTTTGTTAAGGTATTGTTGAAAATAAATCATGCACTGTTCCTTTTTGGGATAATATCGTGTACGTTTCCCATTCTCAGGCATTTTTCTGTACTACAGCCAGTAAGATAAAAACTTCACTGCTCTTTTAGAGTTATGCATTTAGACTGCACCGACTCGCATGGTCTCCTCCACCTTACAGATACCGCCGCTAGATAGCCACTACTGCTAATATGACGAATAATCTAGCTTATTTCGCAGCTCCATAAATAGAGGTTAATCATTCACCCGCCAACCGATGCACGTGCTCGGTAGCTACATTGTAAATTGTTCACGTGTTTCAAGGAAAGAATAGGGTTGAATAAGAGCGTAACGAGCTTCTCCAAGTGAAATCTCACATGAAAGAGATGAAATACATATGTTCAAGCTTCGGAGACGGTCGAGAAATTTGTACATCATGGCAGAAGTGTGACATGACCGTGCTCTAGCAACACAAAGCATTAGGACGCTAACGTAAATCTCGTCTCCGCTCGTAAAATGCAAAAGAACGAGCGAGCTCGGGGAAAATGACATTTCAAGCACGGAAAGCTTTCCTGGGAACATCAGAGTGTGCGTGTTTGTGTGTGTGATGCGTCTGGTGTTCTCTTCCTTCCGCAGCGCACGTTGCAACTCTTAAATATTACGCAACGATGAGGAGCGTCGCGATGACGCAACGTGGGTAAGTCAACGTTCGCGACGCTAACCTCGGGGACATCCTGCACTCCTCCACCTCCTCCTCAGCCTCCCCCTCACTCATTACAACATCCTCGCCATTAGACAGTCCCCCGAAACGCCCTGGATTTAGGCCCCACTACCACCGCAGCCTTCCCGCCCTCACGCCCTTCCCTCCCCCGACCGCTCCCCGATCCCTATGCGACATTTACCCCTGCTTCTGCATGCTGCCCCCCTCCCGGCTCTGCGCCCTCACCGCCCTCCTTAATTCCCCCTCGCCATCCACCCTCCCACCTCTCCTCGTCACAGCATGTCTCTTATTCCCACGCGGCCTCACATCATCCACCTCCTTTACTCTCCCCCGCACTCCAAACTTTCATCTCTTCCCATCATACCCCATGCGACACGACCTACTTAAGAGAGAGAGAGAGAGAGAGACGGAGGATCCATAGTGCTCTGCTTCTTTCCCCACCAGAAAACACGATTTATTTTAATGAAGTGAATGGCAAATAAGAATTTTCTGGAGTAGTGCACGACAAGAAATTTTTTTACGTGATTGTATGTGTGGCTGCCATCGTATTAAATGTTGATATCGTTGCAGTGCATCGTGCGGGCTATGTCACCTCGGTCTACTAGAGTGACTCCAAAAGAGAGTTTTTAATGTCAGCCGGGGTATCTGGAGTGGGTTTATGAGATGTTGATATTTTCTCTTTGCAGAGGCCATCGTCTGGAGTTTCATTTCCGTAGAGATCAGACATATTTCCCGGACATGTTACTGGAAAAAAATTAGTAGTAGTTAATGTCTTCAAGTACCCTTAATGCGTCAGTGAATTTGGTTTCAAATGATTTTCTTGCTGATTAAGAGTTTGATCGAGGAGTTTTACATATCGTTACCTATATCATCAAAGGCGTGTTTTAATGAATTTGAGACCTCTCTTAAGCCTTTGTGATTTACTTTACCAGCAGTTTGTGAGGTATTAGGTCAAGGGGTAATTTTCTGTGACGCTACGTCCTTGAAGATTCCGACATCATTTAAATTAACTAATTACCGTTTAAGGCATTTGCAAGGTGCTGTATAAGGTGTTGCCATACTTGGTGTACCATACTCCTGCCAGCTCATGGTCGAACCCTTCACCCTATCCTGCTCCCTGGGTGCAGACCAGTCTGGAGGTTAAACAGCCAAGCCAGGAACTAGGAGAGTGTTTCATAGGTGAAAGTCAAATGTGGTATTGCATAAATTTATATTTCCTATTCTTGGATACCAGAAAATACAATATCATGCAGAATTCAAAACCGAGCGGGGTTAGGTGATATACACAAGTAGACATACTCATCAGAAATTCCTATCCTGGGATGGCGCAGTCAAAGAACACATTATTGCTGTTAGCCATAGAAAATCGGCTTGCCTTCAATAATTTCTTACATAATAATCTCAAACCTTTTTCCCTTATTATACAATTATGTATGTACATATAATTTCATATACGCTCCCTCATTGTAAGTACTCCTTATATTCCTCCTCTTTTAAGTCTCCTCTGCCACATTCACCCATGACTTAGCGGTCAACCATTTCTTTTCACACTCTCCCCGGTACTATTACATCGGTTTCGTTATTTGAGTCTCTCCCATTATCTCGACACCGCCAAATCAACGAAGCAAACTCCTAGATATGCCCATGGCAGGATCTCACTCTTTTCGTAAACACTTCTCACGTCCCCAATTAACGCCATATTTAGCCTACTGCTATGCTTATCCTGACATATCCAAGTTTTTCTACCATATAATTAGGTCTGGAGGAAAATAATCTATACTTTTTTCCATCTACACAAACATCCATTCCTTAATATTTTTACATACGACCTACGTATTTCCTACTGGGGCATTCGCTCGCATCATAATGTCTTCACCTATTCTTATATCTTTCTCAAGCACCTTGCCAAGGTATAGCAAATTGTCAACTTGTTCAAAAACTTCATTGTTTACCCTCATCATATTATAATTGTTACCTCATCTCATATCAAACTTTTGGTCCTCAATGCATGTTCTTCAAGTCCTTGTTTTTTCATATAAGTTACCCAAGAATGTTTGTAATTCTTGCGGGCTCTCTTAGTATCCTCTGCATACAACAGATACGCACAATCATAGCCCTGGCAACCACACCGACGTTATCGACACATGCATGTATCACAAATTTAGTTCATTAAACATTAAAGGACCACGGTAACTCTAGCACCCTGACCGTACGCCTTTTATATTTAAACCAATCTTTTAGATATCAATAACTCTCAAACTTCCTTACTTTTACCACACATCTCCTAAACAAAATTCAATGGTTGCCAAATAACTCCATAGTCCTCCAAGTCCTTCCACATCTTATTTCTCTTTCCCCAAATATGCCATGTCAAAATCCAAAAATGCACGATGTACTTTCTCTTACACTTGCTGAATTGTAAATGGCTGATATCTATCTCCTCCTAGGTATAAACTTAGTGTTTACCGTAGATTCTCTCAACAGTATTTCCTCACTTCTTCGATGAAGAGCCTACTGAACCCTTTTCCCGGAATAGTCAAGAGCTTGATTGCTCTATAAGTTTTGCATGTTGTCTCCCCACACTTCCTTTGTAGAATAGAACTATTATAGCATTCTCCCTATTCAGTTGAACAGTAAAAATATTAAAACATAAATATACACTCGGGGAAGCGACTAAAAAATAATATACGCACATAATTCAGCATTTTACTGGATATGCCATCTGCGTTTGTAGCCACCTCATTTTTCAATATTCGCTCTACCGTTAACGACCTCGTTTTCAATTATTTTCCTTTACGTACTGACATTCTCGTAAACTTATTTACTACTCAGGCTCATCCTCAACTCCTACACCATTTGTGTATGGCTCTTTGAAATACTCCTTTTACAATGTCTGACATTGCTTTCATTCCGTACGATCTCGGAGCTTTTGTTCATTATTGTATCAGTTCCCTGCCCCTTGATTTACCCTTTTTACCCATTTCCAAAATAACTTTCTCTTTCCTAAAAAAATCACCCGGAATTTGGCTAGCATCATCCACATGAACCCTTTCATTGCTCTCTTTCAGAGCAATTTTGCACTTATTCTATTTATTTTTTATGGATATCCAAATCCCTCTTTCTCTCATCCCCAGATTTGGCTGCAGTAAAACTCTTGCATGCTACCTTTTCTCCACTCACTGCAATTTCCACTTTTCATGCATCCATATTACCTAGCTTCCCTGTTCTCCCTACTATTTCTGCTCATTTACAATTACTGCTTATAAATCCAAACTCAAATCATTCACATCCCCATTACCGAAGTACTCATCTCGTGTTATCTGCTTCGAAAATAGAGTACCCGCAAGCATGCATCCCTACTGTATTCTCACTCTGTTGTTAAACAACCTCTTGTTTGTTCCTCCTACCCACTCAGGTGTACTTTTATCACTCGAAACCCACTTTTTACCCAAATATACTCACAAATCACCAAATAGTGGACTGTGCCACATTTAACTCCATTCATCACCCTTATGTTTGTCACTAATCCTCTTTAAAATCTCCCATTATAAACATTTAAATCGATCATGCAATAACAATCACCCGTTTTCTATGCATACAAATAAATTTTTTCTCTAAGTTTCATCCCTGTATTTGAGATAAACGGTCTCTTTTTTCGAATAAACTCACCAAATATTCCGATCTATACGTTGGACATATTGCAAAAACTGGGATGAGAATCGCTTACCGACCGTCGATAAAATATTAGGCCTAATATTCTAAGTGAATTCACATTCAGTTAATTTTCTGACTACTTTATTAATACCTTACGTATTCCAACATATTACGGTAGATCAGATAACGAGAGTAAAATCACGGAAACAGACGGAAAAACAATCAGGTTTAAAATGTTGTTTTTTTACGCGTTCGATTAGAGACCATAATGGCTGCCATTTATATCTTGAAGTAGATAAATAGACCGGTCATGTAACTGATTAGTTGGTTTGCTCCGCAATGCTCGTTTCTTAATCTACCACGTAGTACTAGCATCACGTTTCGCAAGACCTCTGACTGAGTTTGGTATCTCCTTTACAAAGTTGCAAAATACATTGATGCTGATAGCTTCTCTAACATTGGTTGCAGAACTGTACTGTAATCATTAGTTGATGAAAGTTACTGATACATCATAGTGTGTATTGCTGATAACTCAACCCCTGCCTCCTACTCTTGAGCTGGCTTGTAGGGCAATAAGTAAGTGTTGATGAAACCAGACGGCTAAACGGTCTGACGGCCAAACCCAAGAAGGGCAATGAAAAAAGCATAAGTTTATGAATGAAAACGATATGAGTGGGTGTTTTGTGAGTTTGTTAAACTATGCGCAAGCGGTTGGACATTGCCACGACTGATGATGGAGGGTTAGAATTGAGGTCAATGTTTGAAGATGGTATGCGAGTCAGTGAAGGTGGAGGCTTGACCCTCAATAAAAGAGATGCAACTAACGGAATAAGTGTTAGTATTCCCTATATTGCTCTGGGTTAGTATGAATGTGGGTATTAAAAGAGTTGTTAATGTGGCATACTATGCACAAGTGGATGCAAAAAGTGACAGATTGTCATATGAGTTTTTGAGAAAACCTGGAGAGGAATTGAATGAATATGATCTTGGCGAGAAAATAATTGTATCACCTGCGCGGCATTAATGGCTGTTGATGTTAGACGGGCTACACCCAGGAGAGAAGTATGGCCTTTTGGTGACCCTCTAGTGAATGGCAATTGTGAAAAACTGGTGAAGGCGTGCATGAAAAAAGTAAATTTTTCCTTTAATAGACGGTTCATGCATAAAAATTTATAATTATGCATGTAAAACGGGAGAGTGTTAAGGTATAATCAATTTCATGTGTATAATGGGAGTTTGCGAGGATTAATAGTAAATACAAGGGTGGCACTAGGACTCAGGATGGAACGCCAGGCTTATTTTAATGACAAAGAATCATGTGTACTTCACAATGTGCTTAATAATGACGTCTGCATAAAAATGGCAGTGATCTAAACTCGAAAGTATACTCATGAAAAATTAACAGCTGAGGTTAGATGAATTTTGGAAGTTTGGAAATTTTATGTCAAAAAGAAGGAAAGGCGATATCCTTCTCTAATTCCATGATATTGAGACTCCATATTTTGGATTCTTGATGTACTTTACCAACTGAATGCGAAGTATGAAGAAAAGGAGTTATTGCCTGTTACTCTATGGCCGTGTAAAATCTGTCAATATCTTCAGTAACCAAAATCCAATAAAAATAGGATGAATATTTTGCACAAGTTTGAAGCTGACTAATTTTTTGCTGGACGTTCGACATATTTTGCTTGAGCCATCCTATTGCGGTAGAAATTATCAGGGGCATAAGGTAAAAGAAATAGGCTGCAGAACCGACAAATTTTAAATGTCATTTTTTCCGTGTACAATAAGGGACCATAATAGTTGCGATAGATCAGTTCTATGAATCCCCGACCGATAGATGGACTTTGTACTAGTGCTTAATCACCTACCGTCTCTTTCACCCCGTATGAATTAATCCGGCGAGATTTTGTTCATCACATTACTTAGAATCTAGTGGTATTACTCTTTTGTACTATTAATAACACTAACTAGCAATTATGTCTTACGATTGTATAGTATTTTTATCTACATGGAATTCTCCTGGTTTCTTGTCTTACCACGCATTATGGTTTGAACACACAAGACTCTTTGGTAAATACGCGACAAATTTCCCGTCACTGCGCTGGAATAAAAAACGTGACACAGGAAATTTATGAACGAAAGAACTGAATGCCTTAAAAAACACGGCAGAATGCCATATTTTACGAAATTTAATCTTGGTGCCAGTATACATGATAGGTATGCGTTTTTTCCCATCATGTCTTTAGGGAAAGTCTGGAATATCGATCTGCGTTTTGAGGCAGGTGCCGATCCGTTAAACTGCTGTTACATAAAGAAAAAGGCAGCCATCGGCTTTTTTCACTTTTTTCACGAAGATAAAATTTTGTCTTTGCCTCTTGAAGCTCTTAAGTTTACAGTTAGCATAAACTTCACGATATTCAAGTCAACATATTAGTATAAATCTCTAACGCTATAATAGCCATGTAACGTTATGCCCCTGTTTATTTTGTTATGGGTTAGCATGTTAGCCAGAGTACATGCTGCACAAAAGGATGCACGAGGTTCCGGGTTTGATGCCCGGTGGTGGCGAATATTAATCAATTAAATCCCTATGACTTCTTTAACGTATATAGGATCTTACGGATAGTAATCCATCTGTCACATGGGACGTTAAATCATGGTCATCTTGGTACCATTTGCTACGAGCGGGCTAACGCCGACACGGTATTTCTCTCCACCTCCCCCTAGTTCCAAAATAAGACCACATTACTTCTCCAATTGTCCTTAATTGTAGGCAGTTGTGACATAGATTCTGAATTAAGAGCTATTTAGTGGACATAGGGTTTCCCTTATAGACTGATCAATGCGGCTCTTGTCCTTTCCTGTCTATTTTGTTTGCTTTCGGTGGCTTTTGATCAACAGTACCGCTAATCGACGTTGCTTTACTCTGCGTCTATCGTAGGAAAATTCAAAATTAATAGCGCAATTGACCTCAGTTGTTGGTCACCTCCCCCAAAATACCTAATTCCAACTTTTTACTCTCTCATCAATAGGGAAAGCTACGATGGTATTTCGGCTACCGAATAACCTCGCCTTTCACTGTGAATTCATTTCAGTAATTACGTTATGAAGTGGGTGTAGTCTAAAGTAAGCCTATAATTTGGTTCTACTTAAGAAAGAAGATGCTGTGGTCAAAAATTCTCTCTGCCAACAGAGGTTTTCCTGGATGACCAAAGAATTTCAAGCTTTGAGCGCCGAACTGCATGAACCGGTAGTGTGGTTCGTCACGATACTTTATCAAGTGACTGCCCTTATGAATGATGATTGTCTTCCTTGCAGTGACACCTGATCATATTGCAAAGCGATGAAACCTAGGACATGTAATTAATCTCTTAGTAATGAATTGCTGTGTTTATTTTCTCAGTTATCACGAAGGAAAGATTCCATTAATTAAAGTCGGAGGGAGTCTCGTTTATCTCCGTGATCATAGTTGTTTACTTCACAAAGGTAACTCACTTCCCGAAAACCGTAAGGCTGAATGATACTACAGTCAAAATGCTTCTTCTGTTTTAAAAAAAGGAAGCATCACGAAACCTAAGCCGGTGACGTGCCGCTAATTGAAAAACGCCGTTCTAGACATGGCATTCATTTGTTAGATTTTACGTACTACTCACGTTTTCAGGTCTTTTCCTCCTATTTCTTAATAATTTTTAAGATATTTCGTATGAATTGCACACTATTTGGGGAGGCGGGTTTCGACGTTTCTATTATCTTTCGATTCAGAATTTTCAAAAAGTGGTATGTAACTTTCTCGTAGATATCAATAACTATGTAGTCATCAACATTTTAATATTTTAGGCAAAAAAATGAAATACCAAAGGGTCACTCGAAATTTCTAATGATACCATTTTTGACAGTTCATTCAACCATAATAACATGTTCAAAAATGTGTTGGCCCTTAATAGATACTTATAGCACTTTTGTAGTTTTTACCACTCAGTCCTTCATTTATTTAACCGATATATCCTTTTCCCAATTGCAGGTACGGGGATGAATATAGGGGAAAAAATTACCAGTTTCCAGTTGCTTTAGAAGAAGCTGTTATAAGGCACACGATGAAATGTAAGTTATAGTACTTTGACCAGTTTCTCATTTTCTTTAAATGTTGTAAATATTGTGCATAAACATTCTTATTTATTGGATTTAGAGGACTATAATATGAAAGTTCTACTGAAATTTCTTCGCATTCATAAATTTTCTTTCATACACCGCTATTCTCACGCATTTTTATGGAAGTAGCTGAAAGTTAATGCTTGTATATGCGCAAATATCTCCCGGCTTCGAGGACATTTTTGCTGTCCAGTTAGTTTTCGGATACGATTACCATGCTTATGTAATTACTAGTTTACTGAATTATTTCTGTCTATATGGCTCTCTTGCCAGTTTGAAAGAAAAGCGGCCTGAGAGGTTGAAATTTGGCACAAATACAGCCCATTATCTAAACTTGACCGAAAATTGTAAATTAAAAAAAAATCAATTTTGAGAGATTGTTTGACGACGAATTTTTTATCTCAATCGTCTTAGAAAAGCGTACATCTGAATTCAGAAGTTTCTTCTAAGCTTTTTTTAATTACATATACTCAAGATGTAGAGTTATATTTTCCACTACAAATAGGCTATCAAAATATATATATGACCAAATAAATTATATAAGCAGCAAACAGCAACTTTAAGCAATATCTTTGAACCTGTTTTTGTTATATTTTAGCCCAATGACAAAAGCATTGGGATTCGGTGAATTGGTAAATTTTCCATTTTCTAAATTACTTGTATTAAGGATACAGGATTAAATCTCCTATTTTTTCATGAGTAGTGCAAGGAAGTACTTATCCGTAAAGTTTGATGTTCCGCTCTCCTTTTTCTTCAAAATCACCTTTTGACTCCAATATCATCTACTCCTTCACAATTTTAACGACATTGGGTAAAACGTGCAGTTCTTGGCTGCTTAAGGGAAATTTTGTGTTGGGAGTAAAGTTAAAATCACAAAAGTACTTGAAATCAAATTAATTAAACTTATTCCAACACTTCATTTATTTTCTTTTTAACTTTTGTTATGTTACTTTTGAAAGAACTTCACCTATAACTAATTTGTGACTTTCAGCCAAAAATTCACATTGGTATAGCTTTTGGCCTCCTCGGGCAGTTATTGGCCTTTCAAATGATAGTAATATAATTTATTTATTTATATAAAGTTACAAATTATTACTGCTTTCCCAAATGAAAGCACATAACAACTACGACTATGTATTGTCATATTTTTTACTCAATTATTAATTGTGAAGATGGGCAGTTCATTTATATCTTCATAATATTGCTCCTCTGGCCCCTCTTGAGATTATTTTCTAAGAACTTCGTTCGGCACTAATATCTGTGAGAATTTCTTTGTTAAAAGTACGACAAAGGAATGTACCACTGTTTGAAAAACTGTAAAATGTTTATTGTAATACTATGGTACCAAAACTTCATGAAGGGGCTTCTGGCACTTAAAAAACCTCGAATCAATGAACCTGGCACGGCTAGCTCACGGCATATATTATAGTGTAAATTTTCTATTATTTTACACATATCCCTGCTGGAAAATGTCTCTTCAGTTTGATTCGTTCCCTGCTTTACCAATTACTTTCCTAATTTAACCTTTTGTCGCCCACATATCTCTCCCTTGACCTCTTTTCCTCGTCCAGCAAATTCTCATCCTATTTTGTATTTGTGTCCGCTTTACCTTGTTTGTTTCCTTGCGTTGTTTTTCTATCTTTATTCTATTAATATTCTTCTCTCCCCGCCATACGTTTCTTCTCCGATATCCCCCGCCGCGTCATTTGTTACACGGGATAGGAAATGGCTTTTTTAAATCCCTGACGCTTCCCTTTGTAATTTATAGTTTCCGGTCGTATTAAAAATTTACTAATGTAAACCGTGGCTTCAACCGTTGAAGCAGAGGAGGTTTCTCTGCTTATAGCAGCCTCTGTTTCATAGAGTTTCAGTGGTATCGTTATCTTGGCATATACTATGCTTAGAATTCTTGATTCGCAATTTCTATTGTAGTTATCATGCCTTGCTTCAATTGCATCTGACGTCGCAATGCAGTCCATAGAGCAATACCTGGAAAGAAGTGTACGATTTCCATTATGTTCGGCTCCGTTAATTCCAAAAATGTATTTACTTAAAGATTTGACGTTGGCTTTTTTATTCGAAAAATGTGCGGATTTTTCATCATTTCACAGAATGCAAAGAGTATCTATAAAGAAATATTTCCCTGTAAAAGCAAAATACTGAATCACTTCTTTCATTCAGCCTTCTACATCTCTTAAATGGATTAGGTCTCGGGTGCATAATCAAGAGCTCTTGGACCTAGAAAATTATAGCTACTGATCTTGGGGAAATTTTTTCTAGCCACACCGTTTATTCACCTAGACAAACCAGCATAGTATACATAAAACGGATTTACACTCAATATAATGACCAAAACTCACCCTCGAGTTTTCTTGAGGTGCCAGTGTGCTTTATTATGAAAATGTAGATAATTTGTGATGAGCCGCTAATATTTATTTCCCCAGATTTAACATTACGCTTCATTTTGGAATTAAAAATGTTCTTCCCCCTGCGGTACGCACAATCGTGGGTAAATAATTGGTAATTGTCAGAATATTAGGCATTAATAAGTTAAATATTACAGATGTTGGCCATGTGAGTTGTAGTTATTGGCCGGGGGGTCAATTCTGAAGTGAAAATGAAGCAAAACTATTGAAAAATAATAACATAGAATAAAAATGAACGAAATTGTTGCGTAATTTGAGCATTTTGAAATAATATAGTCATTGGCCGGGGTGGCCAACACCTGATAATCAAATTAAAAAGATAAGTTATTTGCCACCGTCAGTATGGGCTACTTTATATGGCAAGTTGTATTGATCACAATTGACTTCTCGGGCAGTACCCTAAACTAATCCCTTAAAATGTTATAAAAGTGGTTTTGTATTTGAGAGAACCGAAATGATACATTAATGTTTCTTCTTTCTTTAAGAAAATTAGAAGAAACTCCTCCGTAAAAGCACCATCTTGGAAAAATTATGTCTTACTCAATTATGTGACGAGTGGAGGTCATTTCTAGAAAGCTGTGGGGACAGAAATATCTATCCACCTTATGTAGCGTGATAATTGAAAATTTGGTCCAAATATGGTCTTAATATTCTATTTAAAACACTAAATGGCCAAAATACCCAGCAATAGGTTAATACGTAGTTACTTCTTCCCTAAATCATTAAATACTACACTTTTGACGACTAAAAACCCGTATACACAGTTTGTTTAGATTGTGTCGCGTATCGAATTTGTAATGTTTTGCGGTATTTTCTCTTCAATAAAATACCCGAAAGTCAATCAAAGAATTGGACGTAAATTATGTACGTAATGTCATTAAAAACTCCTTCGTATACTACTTTTTGCTGCTCTTTCAGTTATCATTCTGCATATTTAAGTGAGCCCAGGTAGCCAAGAAATGGAAAGAACAAAACTTTTTCACTCTTCATTTTTCAGTTAAAGTTTAAACTTCTATTTATAAAACTTTAAGGGACGCATTGTTGCTCTCAGCAAGAGAAAACCAATTGTAGTTAGGACAGAGACGGAAGAGACTAATTTATGCCTTCGATTGTAATAAAAGACTGATAAATAGCATGTTAAAAAGAGACGGCTTACCAAATGTAAGCTTTTACTCGGTGTATTCATGTTGTGGAGTGCCATAATACTCATACTAAATCCGACTATCCTTCTCTTTAAAACTGATAAAAACTAGATGGTCAAAATGACTAAGTTGCTAGCCCGATGCAGAATAAAGGGTTCATTCAAGGAGGAGCTATCGATTTGAACTGTCACTTAATTGTGTGTTTTGTAACTATTATTAATATTGATTACATAATGTGCTGTGAAATATGCCTGCGTTGTTTACCTTTTTGCGCGTCAGAATGAGAATCTCCGAACTGTTTCCATAACAGTGGCATACATTCCGTTGATCAATTTAACACTTCCATTATGCATGATATATCCAATAATGTCTATCAAAGTGCTAGTAATTAACCCAAGCTCGATTAGTATATGAATTTGTTGGTTAGAAGTTGGGCACTATAGGTTACCTCTTAAGCGATCGTCCAAAATAACTCGCGTATCCCATGATATTACCGGATAATGAATGCAACAACCAGTGGAATGTTGTTAGGTCAAGCCTCAATTAAACCTGTAATCAGCATATACGTAATGGTTCCGTAATTTGGTTCAGTCAAATGGGAAGCATTAGCAGATTTTCACTTCAGAATCCGCTGATGACCAATCTTAGTTGCATGCAGTATTGAGTTATTATGTAACTAAGCAATGAGCGAATGACTGGGCTTTTTAGGTTGAAAATATCTCTCTGAAGAAATACTTGATTAATCTTTATTCATTTTACATTAATTAATTAATTAATACTTGAATAATAATTAAGTAGATAAACAAGGCGAAATTAGTGCTGGCAGCTGAAATGTAAAATTTTATAAATCTTGTCTACGATGTAGAATAGATTTTAAAGCAGGTTCAAGTGAGTACGTCATTGGATTGCAAAAAATGAACCAGTTGCTAGGTATAAGGGATAACACTTTCAGCAGCACGACACGATTTTCAAAGAACATTTAACACACAAACTTTTAACAAAATCGTGAAACGGAATCTTTCTTTTCCATTAACTGGTGTAAAACCTTTTCAATTGTATTTTCCAATACTTCGACCTCTATTGAATACAGTGGTCGTAAACTCAATCAGTTAAGCCATTTCCACATTTTCCTATGGAGTGATATAAAAGTATCGTAATCCGTAACAATTAGATTGTCCATTGCAATTCAATGAAACAAGGATGGATGCGAAAAAGGTTAGTGACCCTGGCAATTGGCATGACCACGGGTGAGTGACGGGTATGGGTAGGTTAAAGAGAGGCGTGCACAGGAAGATAAATCGTTGAATCCTCCTCTACATTCTGGCGTTCCCTCGATCGTATGCATGCGTCACCAGATTGTGGCTGGCATGGGCAGAGATGAGCTAACAAGCCCATAATTAAATATGTTTCATGAGTCGCCAATTGTCCTGATGAAAATATACAGGCATAGTCATGAGTGAATATAAGATGCAAGAGCCACTCAAGCACGCGCGGACGTGCATTCACGCTCAGACCCTTTCACTCATGCAAAACTTAGGTATTTCCTGCCACAAATTTGTTCTCTAAATTCTCCTCATTATGCAAATACTTTAATTTCATCACCTCATTACAAAATTAATGAAGATTTGTAGATTTTCCTCTCAATTTTATCACGCCACATCAACGTAGGTGTCGGAACAATTTGTGCCCTTAATAAGGCACGTAATTTTAATATTGGCAAGCTCATAAATGTTTTAAGCAGAAATTTTTCAAAACCAGGAATCTCCTCTCCCCCTTCTCAATTTGCACTTACAACATGTATTAGCTCACAAAAATTGAACACGTATACTTTGTTAATGGTATAAATTGTGTCTGAACCTAGTTCGGCGCGGGGTAATCAAATCGCATGGAAATTTCACTCGGTATCTTTTATTTTGTGCTCATGTTATGAATACTCGATTTCCACGACTTATCGCATGACTTGCTAAACTTCATTAATTAAATTTCGCCCTCTGCCTGTTGGGTTTAAAATGGCATCCTCTTCTAGCTATGTTACTACTCGTTCCATATGTTCTTGTCTGTATTGAGGGAAATGGTGTTAGAGTGTTGCAGGAATCCATTTTGTGTGCTACTAAGTTTCAAGCCCTTCAAACTCTTGATGATCAAGTCAAGGCAACCATATTTAGACAATGTAAAATGAAAACTGTACCTTAGTAATTACGGATAAACTTTATTAACGGCCTCGATTTCGACTCATGAAGTCATCATCAGGTCACCTGATGGACTTATGGCAGCAAAAAAGGTTATCTTTATAAGTCGAAACCTAAGTCGTTGATAAACTTTATGTGGAATCACTAAGTTATAGCTTTTATTTCACAATATTAAGCAAGTTCCACGTAGTTTTTCCTGACAAAACCAGTCAGATTTAGAAAAAATATTCTCGGATAGGGTCGCTGCTTTGGCGACTATGGCTGAATTCCTCGGGTAAACTGATTGTTAAACTCGAAAAATTCTCACCTCCCATTGAAAAAGAGTTGACCATTGATGATTTTTGAGCTTCATCCATGAAATTCCCGATTCCTTAGTTGAATTGAAACTGAAGTACCTAATTCGTTTTGTTCCCTTTTCCTTCTCCTTGTTTTCCATCTGGAATGTTGTCCTTGTGTTGAATTACTGACTCTACCCATTTCTAAGATTTTTCCCTTTCAACCCCAACCTAAATCTCGTCCAATAAAATACTCATTCGTACATATAGGGGTAATGAAACTCAAACAGTCATGTCGCAACATCAAAACTGGCCAATTGTAGTTGAATACATTCTGCAATATTTATAAGTGATTCCTTTTTCAACAATTTTCAACAATCGTCCGGCAGCAAAAAAAATACTGTAACTCTACAAAGTCACTTCGCTTACTATGACATCTCGGGACCCCACGTCTTCAATGGACTCAGTTTGTTGGCTATGATAGCGTGTTAAATTAAAATAATTATTCTAATCTCAATAATAGCTTCCTTAAAACTGATCTTAAGGTAGTTCGAGCGATATAGTTCCGAAATCAAAATAGATACCGTATTCGAATTATACGTTTTAATTTCACCACCTGTGAGACACACGAATTAAATTTTGCATTTTAATGGTGCATTAATATAGTTTTACATGACAGAAATTGTAAGTAATAAAATACAAATATCTATATGTCTTTAACTTGAGTCATTTTTTTCACGCGGTACGTTTGAAATTCCATCAAAACGGAAGGTTTATTGTGATTCCGAAGAATTTACTGCGGTGACAATATGATTAATTAATTTTAAATAATAGTTGAGAAAACTCACAAAATACACTGTTGGTTTTTTGACGAGATCTAAGTCTAGGAAACGCCTCATATTTAATATAAGGTCTCTTTAGATTGCAAACACGTACCGTTTCCTATGTAAAAGTCTGGTATTTCTTGGAAAATTTCTCGGAAATTAATGTGGTGAGGGGTTGAATTTTTGGTGTCAATGGAAGGGTGATATATTTAAATTTATAATGAGATCAAATTCATTGATTTCTAGGTAAAACGATATTTCGCTCAAACTACCTGAAGCTCATCCATTGCACTCTGAGCTTGACCATTGACTACCCTGACCTTGTTCGTCACAAAACTGTCAGAATACCAACCCGGACCACTCTTTTCTCTGTGATACCCCTACTCTCAGATTATCACTCACTAAGCATTTCCTTATTTTCCGCCTTCCCTCTCTTCTAAATTCCCTTTCTGACGACATCAACCCTTTTACTTAATCTTCCATCGTCTTTGCTTACCAAGTCAAATGTCATTCTCTAACCAAATAACTTTTCCCGATTCCCCATGTTGGGGTAAAATTTGTGAACCATCTTCTTGTTATTTTTTTGGCGCATATGTCCTTCTTTGTTTGTATTATGTTCACATTGAAATGGCTTCATCATATATGTGAACGTTTTTTTTAGGCAAATGAAAAAATTACAAATTAATAAGGATCCCGCTACGAGGATTAAACGCTGTGTCATGCCGCACCGGTCTTTACTGGACTGCGCGAGCAAAGCGAGATGACTTTGGTCATGCACTCCTTAACGGCATAAATTGAAGACATTCAATCCCTGAAAGGGATGTCACTTGTAGCCACATTTACTGATTTTGCATGCAGATTTGGGAATATAGCGCTCCGGCACCGGAGTTTTGAAACAACCAGGAGAGGAGCTATTATCTTCTTTTGGATTAGAGGGAACAAGGGGAGCCGAAAGTACATTAACAATGGTGGAGAACGATGCTGTGCGCTGCTTTGGAGGGAGTGGTCGGCGCAAGGGGGGGTGGGATTGCATTCCCGTCGCAATGTCTCCACAAGTTGTGATGGCCGGATTCCACGAAGACGGCCCCTCGAGTGACGCTCTCCATTATCTTCTTCCCGGCGAGTTTTTTCTCTTCCCCGGCCCCTGCAATGTTTCGCTTCGAGTAATTGCGCTCTGAAGTGAGTGCTCCGGGCGTCCCTCCCGAACCGCCACACGGCACCGTCGACGCATAAAGCATCGCCGAGCTCAAAAGGAAGCGAACTTCCGCCGGTTCCTCCCGTGCCCCCCGTGCCTCCATCGCCACCTTCGCAGCCCGCGCTGAGAGAGACGTCCCTCGCACGCCCTCGCCGCCCCGTCCACCGTCCGCCGCCCCCCTCCCCACCCCAACCAACCCCTCCCCCCCCCGCATGATAGTTCCCTGTCCTCTGCAACCACACTTCATCTCCATCGTCTCTCATATTCTATATCTATCTCTCTTTCTTGTGAATTTCATTTACTATCCCGTTCATCAGATAACCTGTTTTAAAAAATCATTCCAGGTTGTGGGATCTAACTTCTGAAATTCCCTCACAAATGAGGTAAAAAATGACTCCAAACTAATTAATATTCAGTCAAAGATCTACAGTTGATCGCTACGTGCCTCATAAATCATCCGTCACGTTATCAAACATGTGTCTTTTTTATATCTTAGATTATTAATATTGTTTGTTAATTACTAACCTACTGCTACGTTTGCTATTATTCTTATACTGTTCATTTTGCTCTTTTTTAAATTGGTTCTTTATTATCTTTATATTGTTTTCAACATTTTCCCTGTGGGGCACTCGAATTAGCTTTAACCTTAAAGAGATGGCGCTGTCTAATGCAACTCATTGTACGTAATTGCTTAAGAATTCTGTGATTCAGGAAATTACGTCGTCCTCTAATTTATAAGGTAATTATTTTGAAGTAACCTACTATGAGACACATAATCCAATACATATTTTAAATCGAGAAAAAGAGCGTCCACTGGAACTTTAGCTTCGTCCAAGACTGAAATATTGTGAGCAAAATGTGCTAATTGAGTTTCACAGGATCTTCCCTTTCCTAATCTAAGTTACAATTGTATAGTCAAGTCCTTCATATCGAAGTGTTTCATGACTAAGCTTACAATTATGTGTTCAGGAACTTGGCATGAGATACTTATTCCTTCATCTACAGACAGATACTGTTCCATAAAACCTCTATTAGTGAGAATTGGATAACTTCTATAAGCCAGAGTTCTATAAGCCAGAGTCAAGAATTTCCCGTCTGAAACACTGTATGTGAGGCCGTCTCGCCCTCCACCTCTACAAGCGAGGGTGTCTTCCAGGAATGCAACACAATCTTGTATGGCTTGCCAGGTCACACAGGTACACCTTAATACGATACAGTATAGACAAAGATGAGTCAGTAAATAACTGTCGATCACTGAGGGAGATGCGTTGAGTCCTCGGGATGTCTGAGTGAAAAATAAAAGTATTTTTCTTCGAGTGACAAACTTAAAATTGTGTGTGTGTACGGGAGCGGGAAGTCGTGGAGAAAGAAAGAGAGCTATGTATTTCCGTGCGCAATAATCATCATATTACCCTCAACTTTTTTGAGTTAGAAAAACAGGTGCTAGGTCTGGGTTAGTAAAAACTTCTACAAGTGAGAGAAGCCGCTATTGAACATCTGTAAATGAGAAACTGGCTAAATGAGAAACCTCTATAAGCGAGAAACAAAATCCCTGTCCCTTGGGCTGTCACCTATCATGCAGTTTATACTGTAGTTACGTGAATTTTGGACACAACGAAGCTCAAGTAAGGATTTCAATATCATTTTGACGATTTGCTAACACAATTCATTGTTCAAAGGGAAATTTTCTACCAGTTTGTGCTTGGAAAACCTTGATAAGTGATGAATAAGAGGGACAGAATGCGGTTTAAGTATTGGCTTGCTCAACTGATACCCCGAGTTCGATGCTCGGAAGTTGCAGAGATATTTCCCGTAGAATCTAAATCTCCTCTTCGGTCCATAGGACGTTCAGTGCTATGCAAAATTTCCGTGCCTGTCGGTACGACGTATTGACGTTGACTAACCCTTCCACCCTCGGGAAGCTTTCTTGCAGACCAATGCCGATGCAAGGGATTTCTCTTTACCCACTCTTTAATCTTAGCTAACCCTATTATTACCGATCAGCTCAACTATCCATAATGGCACCAATGACCGTAGCTGTCAGTCATCTTCCCGCGATAACAATTTCCACGAGAAATAAGTGGATTAATGCTTTGCTTAGAGCAGGCGCGCTAACTTTTCCTTGAACTAACTTGTGGGTCGAGGGAGAAGGAAACTTTTCTTGGGGAAATAATGACGCCCCTCCTCATGCCATGAGAACATTGAACCGCCGGCTGCCCATACTCGGCGCAACTGGCTTACCACGTCCGCTTAACCCGGCAGCCCTGACACAAGGCCCTTCCTGAATACTTCGGGCAATTTTTCAATCATTGTGCGTTCAAATGTAATTGTACAAAGTCACTCGCAAGGGTGCATGGAAGGAAATTCGCCAGGAAAAAATCATCAAACTTCAAATCCCGGTCAAGTATAATGATTTTTTATGACGTGTTTCATAACTTTGGATAATGATTCGACTCAGCGGAATATGCTTTTAATTTAAGTAGAAAGAACATATTGAAATCGGATTGACGGACGTAATATCGGAGAGTTCTTCACTGATGAGCATACGCTGGGCTTAAATTTAAATTTGGACTAAGTTCGATACACGCGATTATTTCATTCTCTTGAGATGACCTTTCAATAACCTTTTTGAGGATGGCAGGAACAGTTTTAATTTATGGATGTGCCACCCAGAACATTTGTGACTGCTACTGTTTCCAGCGTCTTAAACCTTCTCACCGCCAAATCCGAATAACATACGCCTACTGTGAGCGTCTTCGCCAATTACGGAATACCTCATAGTTTTCACTCTGCCAAATATTTACTGAATTGAAAATTTCTCTAGGCTACCAACCAACGAGAATAAACATCTGAACTATTAGGGAAAATGACGTGGGTAAAAACAGAGAGTCTTATCTCACTAAATTTTTTCTCTTTAAAAATGTGCAGTAATGGGTGAAAAATCCTTGAGTAATTTTCTGGTAACACTACAAGGCAGTTCACCTCTAGTTAGGAGTAAAAATGAATAGCTTTGTTTGGAGGAATCTACTACAAGACCATGAATGCTGAATTTTTATCAACCTGCGACGAATTTAATATTTATTTTTGAAAGAAGCCACTAATCTTGGCTATAAACCAGGAAATGGCATCCACGACTGGTTTTTAATTCAAATATATACATTGTTCCTAAATACAATAAATGACACCGCTTCTTTAAATATCTGTTGGAATTCGTAAACAAAACTCATTAAAATTCTATGGACAAAAGGCCATACGTAGTACCATCATACTGAGATAATGCCTAATTGGATAATAACTCGTGTAAAGCAAATGCATTTCCTTACTCGAAATTATGGATTGCATATTATGAACCTGATATATTTGCAGAGTCTAACCCTCCCAATCGCCTGGAGCCTACCAATGACACTGCATCTGTCAGTCAACGCTCTGAGAACGTCAGTCGTAATGGAACACCGGACCCACTCGAAATCCCGCGAAAAATCGACATTCGATTACAAAGTTTATTTCTGGATTTCGTAGCCCAGCATAATTTCTTTTTTGCTGCCGACGGTCAAGGATTGACTTCTGCGCCATCGATAAGTCAAACGTATCATGTCATCCGTTGCTCAGGAAATATCCTGAGCTCATAGATTGCCAAATATGAATCGTCTGAGGTAATAAATTTACCCCGAACGGGCCGGAGGAAGGTGTCTTTCCTGTGTCTGGGTGCACTGAACCCATATAGAAAAGGCGAGATTGTAAGGGGATCTAGGGGGCGGGCGGAGGCGGGCGGGGGCAGGCAGATGGGCCAAGGGAATACACGGAGGGCAGTGCTCGAAAAATCGCTCGGACTGAGCGTGATTGCGCCCGGCGTAGAAGAAGTTGCCGGGTCTCCGATGGGGCGTCTGCCGTATGCGCGCCGGCGGCTCTCGGTCGTGAAGCGGGGAGGGTGGGAGCGAGGGCCGGGGCGTGAGTCCGAGATGCGTTCTCTCGGCTGGCGGAGATGACCGACTCGGGAAGGCGCCCGCGGGGACGAGAAGAGGGGTGGGCAAGGAGGAGGAGGAGGGAAAACGGGTGGGGAATGCGTGGGAGGCGACGTTGTGTTCGAGCAAGAAGGCTAGACAAACATGGGGGCCTCATACGGCTTGAATCTTGAACCCAAGTCCTCGATTCAGATCGTTTCACTCTATTAAATTCTATATAATAATATATTCAAGAAACATTGATCGAGATTTCCCGAATGAACAGTACGTTATTAACACGGCATGAAAGCGGACATATCGTCTTGAAATATCTTAGACGACTTCGTCGCCATACTAATCCTCTCGTCTTCAACAATTCTAAAAACCTCTCGAATCTTCAATAGGTTTGAAGCCTCTCGACCAATGATGAGCGATATTTATCCTTCCCACGATTCCGCCTGCTTCTCAAGAGGAGCGATAAGGGCGGACATTTTATCTGAATTGTATAACTTGCTATTTTGGCTGTTTCTTGATTTTAATCCGGCTCCAACGCTTCAAAATCTTCTTTGACGCCTTCAGCCGCGTGCAATTCCAATGAATTATTCTTGATCAAGCATTCTTGAATTGCCGTTTCGAATCGCCTTTGACACGGTTTCATGTTCAATGTTTACATCTACATCTACGTAATACCCTGCGAGCCACCACGAGGGTGTGTGGCAGGGAGTGAAGATCACCAAACATGCACTATTGACATGCAACTAGGATATTTAATGAAGGCATGCTAGATAATAGGGTCACATGGTTAGTATCTACATAATAAGAAAGGGATTAATGGTTGTTATTACTTGCATCATGCACTACGGACTACTCTAACTATATTTTACCTACTTATCCCTTTGCTACGCTGCCTATTGTTCTCTCTTATAGTACGCGGGAAAAATGACATTTTAAATCTATCGGTACGGAAACCTATCTCTCTAATCTTGTTAATATGATCAAACCTAGCATAATACGCAGGGGTTCTCAATATATATTTAACGTCATCTGTGAAAAAATCGGTTTCGAATTTACTTAAAAGGTTTAACCAAAATTTTAACCTGCGTTCTGATGTCTAATGTCCAACGATTCTTGATCAAGAAAAATTGGGTGTGGTGTGAAATGGGCTTAAAGCTATGTTTTGTGACTGAAAAGCCAAGACAACTCGGCGCAAAACCTTTCCTATGTACCTCCATTCCTGCTTCACCTTTGCTCATAATCGTCCATTTTCATCCCTACGCCATTTCCATTTGAACATCCATGAGCTTGAGCCCTGTCAATCGCGGGATGCCCTACCGGTCAGCGTTTTCGCAAAGTAAACCTAACAAAGGGATTAAATAGTCGCGCGGCATGCAAAACTTGAATAAAATGAGATACGATGCAAAACCCTTCAAAGTTTTTCTGCTGGCAAAAACCAACTCGACTGGAGAGAGAAAACGACGGAAGAACGAACCTAATTGCGCTCACAAGACTCTCGTGGAAATATTGCGGTATTTTGTCTTTCGGGTAAGATTTTGTCAGCTTTTTCTAGAGCAAGAGTTATCGTAAAATATAGCTAAAGATGGATTTGAAACCAGCAGTTTTATCAATTTGAAAGATTGACGATAATTTGTGTAACCAAAGCATCCCCTATAAATCAAAAACCACAGCAAATTTCACGACTTAAATATTTAATACGATTTAGGTTTCGCTGGTCTCAGCATCATCACGTGATGCTGTAAAAAGCTGATGATGATGCTGTAAAAAGCTGATGATGCTGTAAAAGCAAAACGCTGGTCGTAATAATCGTACTCATTGAATTTGCTCTATTTTCTGATTTATCACAGATGTTTGATATCCATTGCTCTAAGTTGTATTTACAAGATGTTAAGTCCCCGAAGAATCATTTCAAACAGGTCAGGAGACACCCTTTAAGGTAGTGCGAGCGAGATAGTTCCCTAGTCATAATAGAGCCCATATTCGAATTATACGTTTTAATGTCACCAGCTGTGATACACACATATTAAATATTGTATTATTTATGATGTAATAAAATAGCTTTCCATGACAGATATTGTAAGTAATCGAATGAAAATATCTAAATAAATCTTTAACTTGAATCATTTTTTTCACGCGGTAACTTTTGAAACTTCATCAAAACGGAAGGTTTATTGTGATCCCGAACAATTTACTGCGAAGACAATGTGATTAATTTCCAAAAATAGTTGAGAAAGCGCACAAACTACATGATTGATTTTTTTACGAGATGTAAGTGCAGGGAATGCCTCATTTTTAATGTAAGGTCTCTCTGGAGTGTATAAACGTACCATTTCCCATGTAAAAGGGCTGGTATTTTCTGGCCAATATCGCGGAAAGTAGTACGCTAAGGGGTTGAGTTTTTTGTGTAAGAGGATGGGTGATATATTTTTCTTTTAAATGAGACCAAATTCATTGATTTTTAGGTAAAATGATATTTCGCTCAAACTACCTTAAATTAGATAAGCGAGTAAGTGGAAGACTTAAGGCCGAGGATAAAACTTTTATCCGGTAACTTCAGTGTAAGAATGCTATCCCATATAATAAAAGGAAATGTTCATATCAGCCACAGCTGGTGCAGATTACAATGCGCCTTCGTTTGACAAAATGTATTTGCACAATATTTTAATGTGGAACTGTGGAATTGGCTCTGAAAATAGCATGAGTAAATGCTCCGCTCGGCTTCTTCCCTGTCGAGGGGCCAATGGGAGGGCCTGACGTGTTTATGTCCAATTAAGATCTCCATTTAAAAAACTTCAATGCACTATTTTCCACCGTGAAAGAGTAAAAATGGATATTCTTCAGGGTCAACTCGTTCCGTTCCACGGTGTAATGCGAGCATATGAAAATTCACCATTTGAAACCGATTGGTAATTTTACGAAGACTTTGCGGTGGAAATGACTCAGCTGAGCGGTGAATGGGAGAAACGAGTTCGTTTTCCTCTTAATCCAAATGGTTTTTTGGCAAATTCTTACACGTAAGAGTTGGTAAAGACCTCTTTAAATGACCGTTTATCTATTATCATGGTATAAACGTAGTCTTAGGCCTTAAGTTGGCTCTGGCATCAAGATCACTTATTCCAGATTTTATGTCAACTTGAATATAGCATGTTTTAAGGGCGTTTTATAAACTGAGACGAAAATAAAATAGGGCTTCACGGCTCATTTTAATATAAATCAATCTTGAAATTGGGAATCTTAACATGGGCTTTCTTTAAAATTTCCAATTCACAGCGGATAAACGTTATTTTTAAGGAGAAAGCATATCAAGCTTTCAATTAAAATTGTTCATAAAAAGCAAAAATTCAGGGAAAATGGAATTTAAAAATGTAAGCATCTTACCGCCGATCTTTTAAGTTATTAGTGAATTACTGGAGTAATTGAATACAAAATGTGGTAGTTCCAAACGAATGGCGCTGCAGTCGGCTCCTATGGCTGGACTAATGTGGTCATTAAAAATATATTTGTGGAATAATCTGCATAATTTGTGTCTTAATTTTGTTTCTCAATAGGTAACCCACTTTATTTGCGAAAGCTGGATTTTTTCAACTAAATGAAAAAATATTGACTCATATAGTCAGGCGAGAGCCACTTTAACCCTTTAAGGGGTCTCGGACTAAGGTACATACTGCATACAGCTTTGCTATCTACTATGGCTTGTAGCGAAAATATGAGGTGTAGGGTTGCTGGTAACATCAGATGCTAAAGTGAGGAGTACATAATCCCTGACGGCTGACGAAGAAAATAAAAATATTTTCAATTTTGCATAAGACCCGTAAGTCACATGAATTATTTTATTATTATTTTTTTTTTGAACTTTGAATTTTGAACTGACTAATCTGGCAATGTAATGATGATTGCACAAGATTTAACCTTTGCATTCGGGATATAAATTCCTCGATTTCTTAAGGTAAGACAAATTTCGAGGGGTTGAAAAAGCCTGTTTTAGTTCTACAACTATGAAACAGTTACATATTATTAAAAATTCCTTAGCGATTCAAAAAATTATGGAATGTTGTCATTACTCACTTGATATTGAATCAATTACCCATTTCTAATATTTTTATTTCTCCATTTATTTTCACCTCCACCCCAAATTGTTCTAGTCTCATTGCTTGCCTCGAACGAGGGTGGGAAACCCTTGAAGTCTTCAGAATACGTCAAGATTAAAAATGTAATTAGGCTTTCTATTCCATGTTGTTAACATCACAACATTTCAAATTGGCAAAACATCACAACACCAATGCATCACGCTGAGAGAGTTAATTATAGCTTATAAATTGACTGGGGTTGAACCGCTGAAGCTTCAAAGTAAAAGGAGAAAAGATATTATGCGACATCGACTGGTACTCAAAAACTTGGATAAATATGCTTTAAAGGAATCGAATGGTGTTTAAGTAAATGCCCGAATATTAAGAGCATTTTACTATATTGTGAAATTTGATACACAGAAATTCCAAAAACGCAGGCACGGAATTGGAGGAGGAGCCAATTTTTCCCATTTGCGCATGCAGTCTAGCGATTCGCCAATTTGCACGACGCATTTCTCAATGCACATCAGATTTTAAAAGTGCTCCGCACAAAAGGGTCATTACACAGGAATTTAGGTTCAATTAAACGTGCTAATTTAACCGAGAGGGTATTTTGAGGACCTTGAAAATAAATATTTGAAGACCTCAAAAATAGTCGAGATTTTTCGATGGAAAAACAATGTGAAGACGTTCCAATCAGTTAAGAAGTTACAATGAAGAAGTATGTGTAATTGTCAAGGGGGTCATAATTACACTCTGTAATTGCTATGTAAGCGTCGGTTGGCGTAGAGTGATGTTGCAAAGAAAAGCTTTTCTTTTCCGAATTAAAGAATGTCCTTCAAGTAATTATACATAGAGTAAGATAAACATACATAGATGAATAGAAGCTAAACGATTGGCCTCCAAATCTTGATATTGGACAGCAAAGGTATCGTACGTACTTCAAGTGGAAAATAGTCCTTATTCAAGGCAGGCTACGTCCCAAATCAATGTAGTGAGCTCTTCTTACATTCCCAGTTTGAACGGATTAGTATTGACGGAGCTTTGTATCGCCACGGGGAAACCTTTTTGGGATCGTCAAGAGTCTCAATAGATTACTTGTTACTTCAACTCAGACTTAAGTTAGCCAACCACATAACCCATGCACAGTGGTTACCAATGACGTTTGATTGAAAGGGTCTTGACTGATGAGGCAAATTCCGAGAACTACTGATTTCTGCTTGAAAGCCAGTGAGAGTTGCGATCCTTTCCCTATAGTTCATTCTACGTCCACAGACAATATCACCAAGTGTGGTAAAAGTAGCTCAGTTCACAATTACTCATACTGACGCAAACAAATACACTAAAAGGGTATGAACAAGATCGGCAATTTGCCTAGAAATAAGGTAGCTGGATAATTGTGTATGGTTAACGAACGTGAATCGCGTTGAACGATTACGGTTTTTCATAATGTGCATGTTCGTGTCATTTCTATTTTTCAATGGCGCTCATCATAACGAAAACGTCATCGCCATTTAAAAAGAAAGATCAGGTGCTGCATAACAGTGAGGTTCGTCCCCATGACAGTAACAGTGAGCATTTCCCTTCCATAGCGACTAACCTTGTTAATGACAATAACGACCACGAGAAGGGAAGAACCATGACCCTACCCCGGACCGAGATATTTTTGAGATCCGGACGATAATCCTGTGAAGTAAAATGATATTTATTTGGCAAATTGCATCTTTTTGGTATTTATCAAATTACAGATCATCAGTCAGTTAATGCATCTATATGTTAAGTTCATTCCTATCCCTAATATGAGAAAATCCGTATAAAAACTTATTTGCCCTGATTGCAAATCGAACATGAAATATTCTATTGCTGGTTAAGTACGTCTGACAGCTGCAACATAAACCGTTAGCCAGTAATTTATTCCATTCATAACATTTCCCAGCCAACAGAAGAGTCCTTTTAAAGACCCTGTATAAGATTTATATATATACAGTGCAGTTGTTGCTAATTATTATAAATACATATTATGAAGTGAGATGTCTTGTTTAGCCATTATTATACCAAGTTCCCTGTGATAAGATGACAAAAAAGTTGGGAAAATATGCCAAAATTATTCGGTATTGATGCAAGTGCATTTGTTTTTAATTCATGAAATGATATAATTACGTATGTTTTGATAGCTAAATCCCTCTCTTGACAGACTAAAAACTCGTTTATATATGGCCATGAGCAATTTTTAAATAAATATTTGGTTTGAAGTCGGAACTTTCTCAATTCACAAAATGAAAATTTGCATCCCGTTTACAATATTTATTCCAATTATTACATTTTTCTGTCAACATTTGTTGCAAGGATAGCTCGATTTTAATTATCTTGTTGAAAGAGACATAGGACGCATAATTAAAAAAGGCCCTCGGAAATTCGACCGCAGTAAATATTCCTTTGTCTCAGAAAATAATGATTTCAGCGCATATAAGAGTGGGTGGGAGAGTATGTATTAAAATGACCAGTCTTTCTCTAAAATTGGTAAATTTCTACGAACAGCATGCGAAATAATCACGACCACATACTGCGACAGAACACCCAAACGATTCAAGCAGTAAGCTCGATAAGCAGGCGATTAATGAGTAAGTTCTGGGTTCCGAGTGAAGTGAGTTCCATTGAAGATTTCAAATATTTGCGGTTGCCGAGGCCTTCCTCAATGTTGCCAATCTTTTGAAGTCTGCGCTTCTTCCAATAGTTCTCAAGAATGACGCATTTTGGCGCGCGAAAAATTTTGCGTTAATATCATCCGTCACCGTGCGGTTGGCTGAAGGTAATCTGAGGGAAGCGCCCAGGTCTATTGCGACGTCTAAGAGGGACGCTCTTTTTTCGCGCATTTAAGAACCGCCTGAACAAATGCGAAAAACAGAATGACTGAAATGCATTTGGGCCTAGTTTTTATTGCTTACTAGCGTAATGGTATCAAGATCGTAACGTTGTGCTATCGTGATTAAGAAACCTTTCAAAGATATAGGAAACGTCGTTCACTCCATTAGGGAAGGAGATCAAAGTAGCCTGTGATTCAATCGCTACTGGGTATTAGTACATTGCTCAAATTCATGCACAATGGATTCGAGAAATGTACTCATATACTGTAGTGATTAAGTCACGAGCAGTATTTCCTCAGTAGACTGAGAAATGAATGAGTTTGAGGAATTCTGCACATTCAGTACGGATTGGAGCGAATGCGATGTTTCTTCTTGGCGAAGAGAGTGGCGGCAGTGACTCGAGCGTCAACCCAGAAATGGGAAGGGACGTCCTCGTGCGTATGTGCTCTATTCCCTTCATGTCGCCCTCTTTCCTCTCTCTGTCACCGATCCATCCTCCTTCCGACTCAAGGAGAGGACTTCTCTGCGCCTTGTGCTTTAAATGCCTAGAAGGATCGCGCTTCAGAATTGTGACAATGGGCTTATTTTCCTTAAGATGCGTTTTCTCATTTTACCGGGAAATTCAGCCCGATGGCTTAGAAATCTAGAGCTGTAGCTTTAATTAAGATGTGGCTCCTGTCACTCCTGTACGACGATCTTTCATCGCAGCTTATGCACTCATCCATCAAGGCTCTGACATGATGCAAGATGACAAATATTTTTAAAAATCGTGTGATTTCCTTTGAGCATCATCTTTGCGCTGTTCTCGTACAAACAGTTGCATAAATATTCGCGTTATCGCTTCTGCAAAAATTGCATACCTCTATTTAATGCAGTAGGTTACGTAGATCAAGAATGAAGTACACGTAAATCAGTGAGTAGTAAATGTTACCATGTAAGTAGATTCTGATATATACATGGGTGAAAACGCGAGAGCAAGTGATCATATCGTCTCGTGCCACGAATTACTCAGACGAGGAAAGTTGGGCGCAGCGCCACGCAGAGGCGATTGTGGTAACAGAGAAGTAATTAAGCGTTCATTATGAAGTATATACATCCACTACCCCTATAATTGGTATGTTAGTAGCTTAGAACCTACTAAAACACCATATTCTCATTTAGGAAGCTACATATCCCAGATGTCTATATCATGTCTTTGCTTGCACTCATCACTTATATATTGCATTGGGTATTTTGGCTATATACATATGAACACATTCCGTGTTGAGTGCCATTCCTCGGGGAGCTGTCGTGAATCGTTCTCCTGTCTGGATGATCGAGTAATTTGTGGAGTAACTATCTGATAACGTGAGACGATGAACAGTGGAAGACATAAGTAGATGCCGGGGTTGGGTATCGCGGCTGGGTGATTGGGTCTAAAGTCTGCCATTGTCTCCGTGAATTTATGGAGATGGGAAGCGCATAAGTGTGACCGTTTCCACAGGGTTGCATGAGCGGCGGTCACCCCAGCCACATACATACCCGTGAATGGCAAAAAATGAATATACAAGACTTTCAGTGGGGTCTAATGAGAATACCTGCCAATGAGAATGGGCCGAGCAATGTTAAGAATATCCATCAGGTCGCCACTTATGCAATCCATGAGACTAAAGCCTGATAATCCATAGATTATTAATGTTTCATTCCTAAGTCCAAATGTGTTACGAAGGGAGAAAATTGTCCATTAGAGTTATGTCGTATTATTTGGCTGGGGGTTTTATGTATTCGAAGGGTGAAGGCTAAAGTTTTTCACTGCATGCGCAATTCGAGCCTTCACTCATCGAATAGGTCAGTCCGTATGCGATATAACCGTATATAAGGCTAACAATCAACTCTGACCTACCACTCCCAAGTACAAGGGTTACGTTGAAGTACTTGGCAAATATATGTGAATGTTGTTTGGTTTTACTCAATCGGAAATTATTTTGAGCAGCTATGGTTCCATAGGTACTTAATGCCGATTGGTTAACGCTTCAGAGAATACGGTGAACTTAGCGATCGCATTCTTCGGCGGCTTACAGGAAATAATATCGCTATGACTAGTATAGATGATTAAACTGCTGCAGTAATGCGAAAGATTTAAGGTGGCTCTGGCTTGACCATGGGAGTCAAAACAAATACCAAGTTACATGACTAAAAATATAGAACTCTTAGTATTTCCCACACTTAAAACTTTAATTCCCCACCTAGGTTTCGACTGCCTTGCAATCATTTTCAAAGGCCTTTGACAATGATTGCAAGGCCTTTGAAAATGATTGCATGGCAGTCAAAACCTAGGTCGAGAATTAAAGGTTTAAATGTAGAAAATACTAAGAGTTCTCTCTTTTTAGTCATTCCACAAAGTTACGCCTTCAACCATTAAGTTTAATACCAAGTTATTTATTTTTATTTATTCAGTTTATAGCAACCGGCCTTCACTGATGAAATGGCTTACCTACTTGAAACCAAAGTTAAAGGATATAATATGCAGATTCCACAAACACATTTTTAATTACCACATTTTCCCAGCCAAAGGGGTCAACAGCAGCGCCATATGTGTGGAACTAGTGCATTTTGACTCCAATTACGACAGTGATTCACTCCTAACCTTCAAAAATAGGTAGTATGATTCCTGCATTTACTTTTTATTAAAATTCCCTGGACTTTTTGCTTCTTATAAACAGTTTTAATTTAAATCTTGAATATGCTTACCCGCTTATATTGACCTGTACTAATATGAGAAATCTTCATAAGAGCAGGTGCTAAAATGTCCACTTTCAGGGCTGAATTACAGAAAAACTATCCAAGAAACCCTATTTTATTTTCATCTCAGTTTATAAGACGCACTTCAAATATGTTATATTTAAGTTTTCAGAAAATCTGGAATACGTGACTCCACGTTAAGAGCAGGACCTCTCGAAACTAAGGCCGGCGGAACGAATCCGGCCCGCCAAATGTATTTCTGTCTCTCACAGACACATTGGATATTATAGTCCACTAGTTCTCAGCCTCACCAGCTTGAGCCAATATTCAATCTTAACTTTTCGACGTAACCGCGATGAAATAAGTCAAAAAGAGAATGAGAAATCCACACTGAACCCCGTATCTTATGTATCCTCAAGCTAAACCGTATTGTTACCCCATCTGGGATTACTCATCCGGGATTATTATGTACGAAATACATAGGATTTATATATGATTATAGCAATTTCTTTACATCTCGAGGAGAAATTCTGCGCAGAATGGGAAAGCTCAGTATTGCGAGATGAATAATTCATGTGAATTAGGTATATCTAGCGCTTGAATTTACCAGAGAGATAGTGCAAAATGTGAAGCGATGCAAATTAACGTTATTCGTAGCTAGAAATGCCAAGAACTTATACTGGCTTTCAGATGAGTGCAAAAGTTAAAACATTCACCTGACTCGAGTGCCACAGCGTGCCATGGAATGATTGATTAGGTAGTTACGTCGATAAAAGGATATTTCCATTAATAAACGGCATTCATATTTATTTTGCATTTTCAAGTTTCGTTATTGTAATGGTGTGAGCCTTCAGGCCTCTCACCCCCCTCTAACTTCCATCCCCACCGCTGCGCTGTGCGTTGGCGCTCTCTTCGCTAGAGCGAGCGTTCTCTGGTGACGATGTTTGGAAGGTGGCCGTCGATGCTATCGTCGGGGAAACAGCAACCATCCTGTCAAGTGATGAAACATTATTGCTCTTAGCTGTGCTGCGAAGGAATTGAGAAGGGGAAGAGTTCGCCCCCACCTGCCCCTCATTTCCATAATTCAATATCCAGAAATATATCCATCAACGTTACTGTTCATATAAACTGACCTTAAACTCATCCATAGACACCCTAAACTCAACCATTGACTGCCCTGACCTTGTTTCCTTCATAAATTTCAGACTACCTACCCGACCCACCTGGACTAACTTATTGCTCCCTATCCCTACTCCAAGATTATCACTCACCAAGCGCTCCTTTACTTTCGCCTCTATTTTATTTTTAATTCCCTTCCTGAAATCATCGACCCTTTCACGTTTTCTCTCAATGTTTTAGCTTACCGAGCCATATGCTGTCATCAAGGAAGTAATTTTTTTACTCTCATCCCATGTTGGAGTATTTCTTGAATTTTCTGTATTTTTGTCCATTTTTGTTCATTATGTGTTCACTATAAAATGGCTTCATGATATATGTGACCCTTTTTTCAAAAAGGAGAGGTGTGAGAGGGACGTTTCACTCCCGCTTGTCACCGTCGCGGGTGCTCTGCTTGTGCGTTATCACTCCTGGGAGTGGGAGGGATTCATCTCTCGAGGTGTATCACTCATGATGCTGGCGCATCGGAATACGATAGATCCAATTTGCGATGCCGTGCACCGATTTATGCGCGTTCACTATGCTTTTGTGGAACTTATTGGTCACTTACTTAAGGTGGTTGAAACGCTAACCTTAAGTCATCGAGTTCACATTAAAATGACTTTTCCAGTGAGTCGAAAAAAATTCTTGGATCACATTTCACCTAAGTACAACTACCTATACGTGGGAAGTAAGCAGGCTTACACCATTTTATATGATGTAGGAATAACATATTAACACTAGAACGCCGGTGCGCTCATTTTGACCGCAGTAGGAAATACATTTTCATGTCACACGTTTATTTTTTTTGTGTAAACATTTCCTGTCGTGACTTTTCCTAACTTTATGATGGCATTACGTTGGCGAAAAACGTTTTTGATATGTCTTTTTGTAATTTTTTTGATTACTACACCTACCTAGAACGCCTGAGCAGTCAATTTGACTGCATATGCAATGCGTGAAGATAGACTGTAGATTTTTCTATAATGAATGCAAGTGTTCTTGTTTAGCAGCAGATACGTCATTTTATGTATTTTATACATTATAACAATATAATCTTCTGGGTTCATGGATGGCGGGGGCTTGGGGATGGCGGAAACGCACAGTCTTGCATCAGATTTAGTACCGTTTGCTCTTTCTGTTACGAAATGTTTATGGTATATTCCTCCTCTCTCGCATCCAAACAAAGTATCTCTTGCTCGAAGTGGCGTATAAAAATGCTACATTACGTTATAAGAAGTGGCCGCTTGTAATCCGTCATTCAAACAAAGTAACACCTGTACTTACTTTTTTTGGAAGAACGTGGAAGATCTCTTCTGTCACGCATTCAAACATAGCATCACTTGCTCTTCCTCATTTTCAAAGGTTGTACGCTGCCTCATGGTGTAAGACTTTGTTGCTTGTGAACCAACACTTAACTGCCTTTACATAGTATGTAATCCAGCGTCGGTAAATTCTTGGTTACTTTAGGAGCGAATTCTGGGGTCGCTGTTGCTGAATACTCAGTGGGATTTCGAATATTGCGAGGAAGGTTCCCTCATGATTGTGTGTAGCATTTCTCAGGTATGGAAAATCGACATTTGCGCACCACATAAGCTATACTAAGAGAGCTGCGGAATACCTCGGAAGACGACTCCGATGGAGAGACCACCTCTGGATCGGACACAGTTGATAGTGGCTCCGAGGAAACCTTGGCTCCATGTGCTGAGAGCTCATCGGAGGATTCTGAAGATGAAGAAAGAATTAGTCATCCGAGTAACATTTTTTCCATGTTTTGTACTCTTCTCTCTAGGATTTTGAAGACCTAATTTCGAAATTTCGAACGAAAGATTGCCTCTCATATATTTTTACGTCACGTAAAATGGCACATTTTCGCCGGTGTGCCACAAGAGAAACCAAAGCATAGTACATAATACCCTAGGCCCGCTTTCACTCTTCTACTCAAGCTAGTATCCCTTCTGAAAGGCCTACCTTGAGAGCCAGCATACCGTTGCCCGCAACCCACCACTAGGAGGAATAGGCAGTGTAATGACATACCGAGTGACTATTATATATATTTACCTAACAATGTAATTATTAGACATAAATTAATGACATTACTAACTTCAAAACTTGTATGTTTTATTTGCTATTTCTGGTATCTGGTAACTATTTTTGTTCCAGAAGTGTGACCAAATATACGAATCACGTCTCGTAAATTTTACTGTCACAATGTCTATTGACGTTTAATACTGTTTAAGCAACAATTGTTTAAAATGTTATTCTTCCAATTCCTTCAGAAATTAAAAGACAGGCCTATTGAATGTTCAAAGCTATTTATGACATTCATTAAATTAAATTGTTATCAGTTTTTTCTCAATGAACGCAACCCCACATTGGTCCAAATGTGAAACAATGCGCTCTTAAAGCTATGAAGACTTTCTAAAATTATTATTCCGACAATATTCTTGAAGCAGAGTCAAAATAAAAATATTCTCTTATGATGTATCAAACTGCGGTCAAAATGACCGCTAGGGCGTTCTAGGTAGGAAGGATAGTTCAGGCGTTCTGGTGTTAAAATTTCTGCCTTAGATAAAAATTGTTAAGACTCGGGTTTACGGTGCGGAATGCGACGTTTAAGCGAAAACCGTAGGCAAATTGGTGTTTTTTTATTCAGCATGATAGCTTGGCATTTACAAGGAAAGAGTATAATAATATGAAATGAATGTTTTCGCGTTTTGAATTATTTCGAAATATAAGTCAAGTTCCATGGGACTACGTGTCTATATAACATAAAATTATCAAGAAGCCACAACTGTTACAAGAAATAATTTTTACTTTTATCGGTAGATGTTACTTATAAGTACACATATTCAAATTTTCATGTAAATCTGTTATTAAATGAAAATTGTTCCAACCACCTTAGTTCCGAAATTCACTGCCAGTGCTGTCAAAAGCCAATTTAGGGAGTAAATACGGCCTTTGGACGAAGAGGTTTCAATAGATTCGGCTCCTTAAAAAATTCGAATGGTCAATAGGAATACAATGACCAAATGTAGTTAACCAAAAACTTTCTAAATTGCTTGGTTGAAAAGTCCTTGAAATGGTGAAAAAGAGGTGTCTACTGCACTAGGGAGACCAGCAGGCTGGCTCCTACTTTATTTTACCCGGTTATTCTGCTGCGAGAAAGGGCAAAGGAAGTGGAAATAGACCACAGAAAGAAAGATCAACCGGCACCCCACCGCAAATCGCAGCGGCTGGATTTGCTTGTGAAACTTAGTTCTGTTACACCTAACTGAAATGCCAGGCGCATTGCAAAACTTTTGTTTTGATTTACTATTGGTACATTCAGAAAAACCCATGAGAGGGATGTGTCTTTTTTCACCTTAGTTAAGCCAGATCTACTTCGGTCACCTGAAGGCGGCTCATCGATCAAGTGCCCCTCCTTGGGGGTGCCGGTGGTGAGCCGTTATTCCCTCAGGATTTTGCACGACAACAAGGCGAGGTTGGCGGGTGCCGAGCGCTCACTTGATGAGGCTCTAAGCGTGTGCTATGCACAGAAATCTTTTCCGAAATAGCCGTGGACTCGCCTTTGCAAACCGCTTGAAGTGGAGAGAGAGACAATGCAATCATTTTACGAAAATATGCGCACAGCACATGACTGAAGTCTCTTATGGTATTATTAAAAATATTTAGTGCGGCCTGCTCATTAATTCCTGCGTACTTACCATGGATACATGATTTTTCTTTCTTTGAAGGGGGAAATTGGAATTCAGAAATCGTTATCGGAAAAATCACCCTAGCAAATTAAATTTTATCCTCTTTAATCGCATGCCTATTCCATGACGAATTGTCGACTGTTTAAAGCTGGCCCTAGAAAGTCTTATTTTTTTCTATCTGCCGTTGTTGAAAACTTCTAACATAGGCGTTACAAACTCGCTTCACCGAATACAAGGGAAGAGGATCTGCAGCAAAGTAAATGAATGAAGCTTACAAAGCAAAAACGATGGATATGAAACCCAAAACATTTAGAGCGGACTTTACTTTTTAAAGCTCTTTGAAGTCCTCTTGAATTGGGTCGGGAGTGACGAGAGCTGAGCACTTCCTTCTCTCCCATGCCGCTCAGTGAGCTTCGCGCCGCTCTCGTCTATGCCATTGGATTGGATTGAAATGGATTTGCACGATTGTAATGAAAGGGCTGGCATCGGACGCCAACGGAGACAGATGAAACGGGCAGAGATAAGGATGGGTCAAAAATAGCTGTCCATAGGCAAACGGAATAAATACGTGAGTCCAACTAGGAAACCAAGCATCACCGAGTGGACTACAGATCATCGGAAGCCTCTCAACCCTTCAGTTTGGTCGCGTAGTTCACATACAAGATTCAGGTCGCTGGGTGTCGGACACCCAAAATAAATTATTTTTATCGGCTTAATACAAATTAAATTTTTGTCGTATTTTTTCTTGATAGACTAATTTTGTACTTGATGCCTGAATTAATTATTACTGATATAAAATGCTCTTGACGTGGTCACTTTCTTTCGCGTTATCTACGTCATTTGTACAAAATAAATCACCGATTATTTCATTTTCTCACTCCGTAACTTCTAAAAGTTGTTGTATTTGTCTTTTTCCCCCTTCGTATGCCATATTGAAAACAGAAATCTGCACATGACAACTTTAGGTAATACATTTCTCCAATGGTCTTAATTATTGGCACCTCTTATCAAAAGAAAGAAAAGTAATATTTTTGTGTTGGTTTAACGGAAACGTCAGTGACGAACCACAACCTCTCAACCAGGCTGGCGGTCTCTCTGACGGTTTACGGGTATATTAGTTCCTCGCAGGTGACCACTCACAGACACACACACTCATCCCAATGTGGGATCCTTCACAGGACTTAAGAGATTATAACGCCTGGGTTATAAACACAAGCACATTATCTGTGAATGTTTGCGGGCATTAAATTCCACGCCAGGGACATGCACAGACCAATCACACTAACAAGCACTCATAAAAATCACTCACACATTCAAATGGGCCCAAGTTCTGGGAGAACCAGACTTGAGATGAGCTTGGACCAAGAAAGACAAGACAGGAAAAGACGAGGGTGTTCGTCGGATACGCGAATTTCGGCACGCGGATCCTGTGAAGGATCCCATATTGAGCTGAGTGTGTGTGTGTGTCTGTAAGTGATCACCGGCGAGGAACTAGCATTCCCGTAAACCACCACAGAGGGGTTTTCTGGTGGAGAGGTTTTGGTTGGTCACTGACGTTTCCGTTAAACCAACACAATAAATATTATTTTTGTTTCATTTGACAAGAGGTGCCAATAATTACAGCCATTGCTGAAATTTTTTATCTAAATCCATTACATTACGAGGCCGTAGAGCACAAGTTTTCTTGATTTTTTAGATTTATATACTTTATTACCAAGTAGATAGAAAGAATTTAAACAATTGTAAAATGTGGAATATAAAAATAACATTGAAATTTGCTACAAATAGCAAAAACCATATGAGTGATGAATGATACGCTACGATACTCATATTGACCTAGCGCTATTCACTGGATAGCTGCCCTCCTTTGCAAAATCACTCGTCGTCAGAAACCAACTAATTTTCACACAGAGAAACACATCACGATAGGAAAGTATAGGATATTTGGGGAGGAGACCGACGGATAAGGTCATTTGCGCCATTGGGGATAGGTAAGGGAGGAAGGTTGGATAGAAACCCGGCGTCGGCATTAGCCTGCTCTTAAAGAAAGGCGCCAAGGGGATCACGGCTTAACGTCTCATCCGACAGACGGAGTACTCCACTTGAAGTGCCCTCCACAAGACACTCAAGTAGGGATCGGGTTCCTCTGAAAAACATCCGCCACTGCAGGGATTTGAACCGTGGCCGCCCGTGTTGTAGACGAGTACTCTAACCACCACACCAACCCGATTCCCAACACATCCCGAGGAGATAACTCTAGCGAGAGCATAACTTATCAGCTGAGAAAGACTTTCAGATCTCTTAAGAGAAATCAATCGCAGCGTATGATTGGGGTGGTCAAAACCAAATACATATATACAGTCTGTATCACACAGAACAGATATCACATTACTTAAAAAGATGACGGTTTGCTTGGGACAAAAAATCTGATGGTAGCTCTAGTAAATGATACCAATAATCATTTCGGCACAAAATAAAGCATGCACCAAGGTTTGAGGATTTCCAATTGCCGCCCTGTACAGAAATTAAATTAGAATACATAGCTGAACAACTGATGTATTATAATATAGTAATAACGAATATATAGTTTAAAATCTATGTATTCAAATTTCATTTCTACACAGGCCGGTGATGGGAAATCATCAGACCCGGGTGCATACTTTGTTTCGTGCCGAAAAAAATTATAAGTATCAGTTACGAAGTCCCCTCATCTTTCGACAAGAGTCGTAACATGAGGCGACGTATATATTACGCCTGGACACTCAGAGGAGACCATAAGACCACGGCTCTAATAGGGATAAAATTAGTCATAGCATTAAGGTCGGTGGGTGCTGGTCACCAAGATCAGCAAAAAATCTCTGTTTTTACAACCGAATAGAAGTTACGCAATCTAATATTTCGTTCAGAAAACTAAAAAATGACTTCTGCTACTATAAATATAATTTTGAGAATGTGGGCGGAATAAAAAATATAAATCCCTCTGGTTCCTAAACACTCTGGCGACCGTACTCAAGGATTAAAGTAGTTTGTGCGAGATATCAATTTACATTGAATTCAATAATGTCCGCCTCATTTCAATGAAAAATGTCTCATCTTTCCAAGGATAACAAAATATCAGCCACTTAGTCCACTACTTTTGGAGATTTTTACCAAAAATAAGCCGTTTTCAATAGGATATGATATGCTTATACACTCCGGAGAGACTTAAAAAAAATAGTTATTTCAAAGTCTATTCCTAGTCAAACCAACAATAGGGTGATTTTTTTTATTCTCTCAACTATTATCTAGTGCCAAATTAATTACTTATCGAATAATCTTTCTCTGAATTGCAAAAACACAAATGTTATGAAAGGGTTTTAAGTGAACCGCGTGAAACAAATGAGTCAATTTAAATACGAATATTGATATATTTATTTAATTACTGAGAACTTCTTTTATGCTAACGTATGTTATTGTGTCATTAATATTTCATATTATGTGACTTACAACTGCGAAAATTGAAAAATGAAATTCGAATATGGCCTCCACTTCATCTCGCTCAAACTATCTGGAGAAGTCCCTGACCACCGCACATTGGTGTGGTATCGAAAAATGCTGTTTTTTCAATTTTTTGAAGTTGAAATTTTGCATGATCATTCCAAATATGCTGCCCTACTAGGTTTACTATGGAGTTCTTCTCAGTGTAAACGCATTGCAAAAGTACGACGGCAAAAGATGCCCTCTTTTTATTTTCTTTAAAATCCTTTTAATTTAATCTACTGCAAAACCAATAACAGCAGTATAACGGAATCAACGTTTAGTATTCTTTTTATTATGAGTAAGCGTCTTTTCTTTAAACTAATTTGCCAATTATATGCTTAAAAGAGATCTGCAATCGCTGCATAAAAAATTGTTATTATAACTTTTAGTATTTTTGAAAATTTAAACTTGGAATATTTTTATGTCTACGCAGACATACGCCAAGTTATTGACATGCGATACTTAATACGCTGTCAGCATATGAATCCAAGGAAAAGCTTTGAGTCCGTTTTCATCTACGAAAATAATATTAAACCTTCGATTGTGCTTCGCTCTTCCGACAGCCGGGCTTAGAGTGATGTGGCTACTGAGTTTTATACGCTACTTACTCAATATAATCGCTACAGAGATTTGAAATTATATCTCTGAATTAATGAGGCTTTCACTGACGCTTAGACTAAGACATAATGGAGAAATGAGACGCATTATACATTTAATTGTATATACACAATTTTCCGTTTATAAAGGCCGCTTTACACTATTTTATTATACAAACGAATTCTTTCATGAGGAAAATTGTGACGTGTAATGCGGCAAATTGTACGACTGTCTGAACCACTGAAAGGGAAATAGAACCTGCTCTAATTCGATTCATTTTCTTGTACATTCTATGACACATTCGTTTGTGCAATAAAATGTACCGTGTAAAGCGGCTTTAAGGGTAGTAGGATATTGTTGGAGGTTGTTGGTGTTACATGTATATTTTTTGCATGACAAATTGTTGATTTCCTATCTGTTAGCCACGCATGTCTATGTTAATAAAAGGTAGCCTTTACACAGATATTACTTTTAAGGCCACCTAAGGCTTCTCCTTTATATATCTAAAGGAAATTGTATATTTTTTTCTTTTCCTTTTTTGGAAGTAATTAACATCAATTTCAATTTCCTAAAAAAACGAAGACCCATTTACGCAAATCAGAGGAGATAACCCCAGGTGGCACCATGCCAAGCGTGTATAAACATGACTTCATTGGGAAAATGCATGAATTACGGCTTTAAAGAAAAGTGATACCTCACTTTTCGTCGACAACCCGTCCGAAAACAATCCGAGAAATCCGAAATCCGAAACCGGCGAAAACCGAGTCAATTAGTGCCACATAAACCAATGTACACCCAATTACTGCGTTCAAGGCTCTCCCAATTCATACCAAGCACATATGTATATTTTATTATTGAGAATATTAACTCATACCTATATATAAAAGAGAATTAATTGAGCGTTTAACACTGAAAACAGGATAAATTGATATGAAATGAATATAAAAGACTCATGTAAGGAAGATGGAATATTAAATATGGCAAGGAGGGGAGATATAGGTGCAGATATAATTCTTTGGAAGGGGAATCCCCCTCCTTAAGGACCTTTGGAGTCAAGCGGCCATTTTTCTACTTAATCTGTTGGTACTAGAGCCAGCATCAGAGTCAGTGGACCCATATCGCTCAAGAAATCTGTCCAAAATGCTCTGTTTCTGCCGGAGTGATACTCTCACAACGAGAAACATGGAGAGAACAACGAGAACAGAATAGCGTTGTGCGCCATTGGAGCACAACGCGTTGGTCACCCTTAGTTTTCACGAAACTAGCAGCGAGGTCACGTGGGTACGCCTCCGACATAGGAGACTACTGACGAGAACCGGGACAACTTTTTTGTGGAAAAAATCTACGAAAACCGAAACCAACGCCAACCGAAATCAACGAAAACCGAAATATAACTGTAGTTTTGGGTCGGAAAATTATTTTACATTCTCTGACGACGAATATCGTGTGAGGAAGAATAGCTTGTGTCACGTTTCCCTCTTATCGACTACAAATATGCTCCCTTCGTGTACTCCTCTCATTGAGTCTCGATATTTTTCGGCGCTGAATGAATTACTGGAAAAATGAAAGCTCACGGAGCAGGATGAGAAGGGGGGAATGACTTCATGCAAATTCGTGCGGGCAACGAATCGAAGAGGGACGGTGGAACCGCTCCAAGTTACACAAAAACGCCATTTCGCCAGCGTGAATATTCATCGTTTGGTTTCGGAATTTTGGTGCCAAGTAACTATCGTTTCCGTGTGCCGAAAAAATAAACGTTGCTCTGGCGAGCCCATTTGGAGTAAGCGGAGCATCGTAATGAAATTACCAATTTTGATTCCATTTTGCCGAAGCCATGCGACGGAAGAGTTCCTACAGTTTGACTGACTCGCTTTTCATGTAGGGAGCACAAACTGTAGTCCTCTGGGGGAAGGGATGGTGGTGTGGTCACTGTGTACAGTGACTGAGAACGCTCACTTTACCCTAATATACCCTTATTATATTTACCAAATTTTGATCACCGAAAAGGTTAGTAGTGTTGGAAATAAAAGGTAAAAAGAATAAGTTTTCCATATCCATTTTTGTTATTGTTATAAAAATTATTGTTGGGACGAATTGTTTTCGAACTTAAGCTAGATTTATATCCGTGCAAAACCGAGGTGACTTTTTGTCTCCTATGAATGAGTTCAGTTGAATGGCAATCAAAAATTCAATTGAATAGCCAATAGAAAGCCTGTGAAAACCATATGTCACTTCAGTTCAATTAGATTACAAGTATTTAATTGACGTTAGGCTGATAATTTTAAGTATAAAACTGTCCCTTTATTTTAATCACATGGCCACTAGAAAAGCCCTTAGACTGAGTTGAAAACCAATCGTAGTGTGTTTTAATTTGGTGATACCTGATCTCACTGTTCGAACTTTTTGAATGCAACTAGGTTGTAGCATTTCCAAATTTCAGTCAATGGGAGAATTTAGAAGATGTTAATCATCTTACCAGTTGTTTCTCCAACTGTCAACCTCTGTAATTAATTATTAATTTGGCGTTTTTCCTCTCGCTTCTTTGTATACTAAAGATCGTTCTGGGTTGTTGTATGGCATTGTGTATATTAAAAAAATCAATCATCATAATCGTTATTGGGATTTGGTTTTAAAATATTAATTTTTTTTCAATATATACTTAAGCAAAAATCGAAGTAAATTATTCCCAGGGTATACACCTAAATCAGTAGTTTTCAATCAAAGGGGATTTAGCCAATCTTCTCCTTTAAATGACAAATTGTATTTCTCGAGAGGACTTAATCCATTATGGTACTTTGAGCGAAATATCATTTTACTTAGAAATCAATGAATTTGGTCTCATTTCAAAGAAAAACATCTCACTTATCCAATATCATCAAAACTTTTACACCTTACCACATTACTTTCGGAGTTGTTTGCCCAAAAATACCAGCCATTTTACATGGTAAATGTTACGTGATGCACTCCAGAGAGACATTATTCACAAAATGAGGAATTTCTAACACTTAGATGTCGTAAAAACTAACAGCGGGTAGTTTGTATGTTTTCTGAACTATATTTGAAAATTAATATTATTTTCGCCGGAGTAGGTTCTTGAGTATCACAAAAACCATCCATTTTGAAGGAGTTTCAAACGCACCGCTCGAAAAAAATGAGTCAAGTTAAAGACTTATTTAGATATTTTCATTTAATTACTTAAAATTTCTATCATATAAAACTATATTATTGAACCATTAATAATGCAAAATTTAATTGATGTGTCCTACAGCTGGTGAAATTGAAACGTATAATTCGAATATGGTCTCTGTTATGACTAGGGAATTATCTCGCTCGGACTACCTTAACTCTCTCGAGTCATCACTACACAATCATTTTATGATGCCGAAAACGCACCATTAATTTTGGCACAAATAAATTCTTTTAGGAAGCCAATATTATTATATTTTCTTTCCTATCGTATACTGATAGGTGTTGTAAAGAAAAAAGTTGAAATTTTAAGGGATAATTAGACTTAGCTGTGAATAGGTTTAGTTAATTTACAAATTATGAATGCAAGTGAACAATCAAAAGTATCAGTATCCGGATAATATTTCGGCGGTACTAGTAATAACGAAACTTTTTGAGGTACCACCGTAGCCTAGATCGCTATAGATGGGAGGTAACAGACACATACGTTCAAAATATCAAGGGCATTAAAATAAGCAGCAGAGTGATAAAACGAAAATTAAGAAAAATCACGCGAGCAGTGAATTCGGACTTAGGATGACCAGAGGAATGAGAAAATGTCTGTCTTCTCGGCCGAAGATATCTCCCGGATACGATGGGATCACCGCGGGGATGGAGCCCAAGCTTCCGCCGACGAACATACCTACCGCTTTTGGAAGGATTCTAAGCGGAAGAAAAACGCATGTTTGAAGGAATGCTTTCTATGGGGAGAGATAGGAGAGGCAGTGATTCGACAGGGTAGCCACGGGATATGAATTAATTAATTGTAAGTTACAAGCAATATGAAACTCGTGTGATTTAGTTCCTTTTGATATGATCTAATGACTTCGATTGCGGGAAATAAAATTATTATTTTAAAAATCATCCTGAAAAAACTTTAACGGATACATCCACTGCCATACTGCAGTGAATTTGACTTCATTGCCGAAAATAGATCAGTACGGTTGGGTCAGAACTCAAGTTTGCTTGAATCGCGAGCGCATTATAAATTCCTATGAGCCATCAGCAGTGGTATTAAGGGAGCGGAGAATCAACTTTGAGGCTAGAGAAAAAGACAACATCACCTTTTAAAAATATATACAAAGGGTAGGTTATCCGACTTTCTGCGGACAGATATAAAGAGCAATACTTTACGTATTCACCACTTTGTAAACCACCGCTATTAAGGTGCGGGGGCCGTCGAGGGGACATCAGGGAACCAGTGAGTACACCGATACATACTTATGTTACTCTCTTTTATTCACCGTTACCTCGCGTACATCATCGATCAGACACATAATATACAGTAATAGTGTAGTAGTAATATAGTATAGTAGTAGTATAGTAGGTTAGTACAGTAATATAGTATAGTAGGTGCACATAATAATCCTTTCTCCATCACTATATATTATGTGCACCTAACTTCATTTGTACCTGATGATGATGTAAAAACATCGAAACCTGGGTTGTTATAAAATTTGTATTGTGAAAAATTGCAGTTTTTCTTTTATGCATCATGCATAAGTTCCACACAATTTTGCAAGAATCTTCGGATTTTATACCATATTAGGTCATTGCGAGGCTACTGTATCACTGTATCTTACACCTGAGTGATCTAGCCAATTTTGTTGAGTCAACCGAGGACAGACTGGTAGATGAGGCTTGCAAATACTGGTGGGGCACAAACTAATGATGTGAAAGAATGTAAATTTATTCGTAATTTATCTTTTTTTCTAATCTATTTGAAGTAATGATTCTAAGTGCCTTTCCACGAAACTTTTCTGAACAAGGAAGAGGGAATTAGCGTAGTGAAAACCTGACGATATAACCAGGTTGAGGACTGGTTCCGACAGGCCATACACGTCCAAGTGAATCGCTGGAGGAAGGCGAAAGATCTTTAAGGAGATAATGACGAAAAATGGAGAGAGTATATAAAACAGTCATTCGTTCATATGTGTATATTTCATTTTTGTAGAATATGTAGTTTACACAAATATCTTGGAATACCCGTTACAAATGATAATAGAGATAAAAAATGAAGAAAAAAACAATGGGTTAGCCGCAGCTTCGAGGACTTACTGGTCCTTGGAAAAATACTGAAATCTAAATAGCTCTGTAGAAAAACCAAGATAAATATTTATCATTCAATAATCATCCCAGTACTGCTATATGGATCGGAAACATGGGAATTAACCAAAGACTCCGAGAACAAGCTAATTATATTTGAAATTAAGTATTGAGGAAAATGTTTGGCCCAGTTCAAGACCAAGATGGATGGAGAATTAGGAAGAACAGAGAGTTAAGAGACACTCATACATACCCAGATATAGTGGCAATGGCTAAGAGCCGAAGATTAAGATGGGCAGGACATGTGTGAAGAAAAGAGGAAACTGCAATAATCAATACTTTTTACCTGACAAACCCTGAAGGCAGAAGACCACAAGAAGGTAGACCAAGAATGAGGTGGAAGGACCAAGTGGAAAAGGACATACATAGACTTGGGGCTACACTTCAAAGAGCAGAAGATAGAAACGAATGGAGAGGCATTGTTGGAGAGGCCAAAAACGTGCTGAGGTTTCAATGGCCAAGGAGGTAGGTAGGTATGTAGTTTTTCAGAAAAAATGTGGATCATCGCTCTTTGGACTATCCTCGTATATTATTTCTGTGTTGAGGATGAAAATTTACCAACCATCACCCATCGTGTTGAATCGCCGCAGGTTTGCCGATAGTGCCAGGAGTGGAGGTCGTCGCACAGACGGCGAAGGGTAAGCGGGGAGGATGCGGCAGGTTTGGGGACGGGTGCGGTGGGTGTGAGGCGGAGCGCCATTCTGCCTCGGGTTCCGAAGACCTTCGAGCTCGGCTGGGCAGAATTTTGCCTGAGTGCTCGGTCCAGGGTGCCCGGCGTATCTCCCCGCAAGAGGCGCCTGCGTGCCTCGGTGATCCGCAAACGGGAGGGTCCGAAGTGTAGTCGAGTTTAACGACCCGTCGCTACTATTAACAGGTTTTCAATTATTCAGACGAGGGTTTGGCGATCAAAGTGACCGGAAGAGCCGGTTCGCCTTCACCGCTCTTCACTGCCGTGAAACCCTCGGCATGGTCTTGCAAGACGAAGGCGAACGCTTTGACGCCGGAAGGGAACAAGAATTAAATTTCGGCAGGAAGATCCATAATTTGCGCCTGCTTGTCTTCCGCTTTCCGTGACAAGCTTCTCGTAAGTCATTATTCATGCGTTAAGTGTACAATAAATGATAAAAACTGAACGAATCCTCTACTTGATGCTTGACGTAGTTTCACCCTTGCGCCGTGATGTACTCAACTATTGACGTCGATCTTGTAAAAAACCAATTACATATGTATTTTCATCGTAATTCTATCCATTTCTGAATTTTTCAGGCCCAAATAAGATGAATTATTTTACCACGTTACTATTTTTCACACTGGTTGTAAAAAGGACTTTTTTAAAAGTATTTAAAGACTTTTTTCTCTCTAAGCTTAACGGTGATTCTAACAGCGAGTATGGCGGAAGATTATTTCCAAATAGTTGGACATGGGTTATTCTGTTCTTTATCTGCTAATCTATTAGAAATTTTACGGTAAAGGTCCTCATTTAAGTAAGGTTTTTTTCTATGTTTTTTTTTCAATTATTTGATAAATTCTAACATCATCATTTTAGTTTTGTTAAAAAACAATCAATGGATCTTAAATTTTTACCAGGGGTATACCTCACATAGTGAAGAAAGTCAAAAGCAAAAATAGGACAAAAAAATTCGCATTGTAGGTGGTAGATGAGCCTTTAAATATTGTTTTGCCAAGTGTTGAAGAATCTGACTACCACAACCTGAGTCCTCGCTAATAGCAAAAGAGAAATCCATATAAAACCAGTCAACGAAGATATGGTTCGAAAGACTACTCATAAATTATTTATGTTGAATGACGTATAATATTGACGTTAGAATGACGTATAACAATCGCATATTAATTCAATATTTTTAGATGATAAAATTTAACTGGAAGGCTAGACAAAAATAAAACTATATTACCTACAAAATTGACTTGAATAATTCTCCATTTTCTCTTCTGAGGGATTTAAATAAAAATTAGTGAACTGATTTTCATTCATAGTCGTCATGACGCCCCGTCACAAAAGACAGTGGGAAATCATGTAATTCTTTCCTCTCCTACTTTCTACACCGATACTTGTCTTGCCATGATAGGTGCAAACCCTAAGCGGCTTATCCCTGGTCATACTCTTCCCCATCGATGAATAATTACAGCGATTTAAATGAGTTTGGAGTGTTAGGATATTGGCATTTCCATTCAACTCTCTCCATGTGGCGCACAAACTATAATCCCCCCTATCTAGTATTTGCTCTTTCCTCCACCCCCCACCTCTCCCTCTCTCCCCATTTTCAACCTCCGACAACTCCCTCATCTCTCCCTCCCTCATTTTCAACCTCCGACAATTTTTACCCCGAAAAGCTTTAAATACACCATCGAAGATTTATATCAGCTGAACGCAGTTCGGTCATAGCCTTGTTTTAGGAAGATTACCACACATACTTTTGCAGTGGGCTGTACATTATTCCTACGCCTTGTGATTGGGTTGGAATTCAAACTTAAATTTTGCTACGATTTTTGCTACAGTTCCCTTCATTGGGCTGGTAACAAGAACGTTAATAAAAAAGACCATTCGTAGCTTTGATTTAACTCTTCAATGAAGCTTTTAATGAGTACCTATCACTTTTACGATGTTTCAAAGATGATCATTTTGAATGGAAATACATGCTGGAAGATTGTGCAGTTTCTCAATTTTCCGAGGTTCTGTATCGTTTTCACATCACAATTAAATTGGGCTAATTCTATTAAATAAATTAATTCAAGCAAATCACTTAACAAAAGTTGGAGGCTACCTAAGGAACGGCACAGTTAACAGCACAAATGCTATTCATGGGATGCATTTGACTGTAAAAGGCAGCGTTTCAGTGAGAAGTTAAAGATGCTACTCGGAGAGAAGAGGTTAAGAGAAGGATCCTTGCTGAAGAGGGAGTTGAAAAGGGTTGGGATTTGGTGAAAAAGGGACCTTTTGGAAATGGGTAGGGGGAACGGGTAGGAATGAGTGGGAAGACTGTAGCAGGCTGAGGCGATTACATTCTCTATAACGTCACCTACAATGAGTGCAAAGAAAATGGGACCTAGGACGCTCCCTTGAGGAACTCCAGAAGTGACCGTTAATAGTGGAGAGAAGACGTCGTCAAAGAAAACACGCTTTTTCTGGGTGCTCAGGTATCCATAAATCTCGGACAAAAGCTGATATTATAGCGTGACTCAAGCTTTAGTAGGAGAAGGGTATCATTGAGCGAATCAAATGATTCGAAAAATCTATGCTGCGCATCAAGCTGTGACTTTTCTTTAAGGGCGGAGATTAAATACCGCTGGAGGATCGATAGGTTAGTAATCCAAGTTGAATCTGGCAAAGAACCGTGCTGTGCGGGAGATATATTTGGGAAGGTACAGTGTAGAATTCTGTTATGTAGTATACGCTCAAAGACAAAGGAGAGAACCAACAGAATGTAGATAGAATAACATATTTAATAAGTCTCACACTGGCCGCCCCTGCGACGGCCGCCTGAGGCTTTTGCATACATTGGCCTCACCTTAAGCTGGCACTAGTGACAAATGGGATATTTATCAACTTTGCTAGCGCATTAAAGGTTGTAAGCGTAATCTGATTAGTTTTCTAATCGCAACCGTTCAGTCAATACTTTGTTCGTTGTATGACTTTGGTTCAGGTGAAAATTAGTGGATACTGAATGCATTGCTCCTCTTTATTGCTTCATGAACCTCAATGGAATATGCGAATGGTTCATCAATGTTATTATATCATGTCGGTGGTGCTTAAACTACTTCCCGAGCAAGTGGTAACATACCTGCGTGGGGCAAAGGTATTTCCCATCTCGGTGACGGAGGGTTTAATATAAATTTATATTTAATGGGATATTTTGTTTGAATAATTTTCTACAGGAACTGTTGCATTTCCATTTGCCCAAATGAGCCTCTTGGGCTAACGTTAATCTTTTATACGCATGAAACATTACTTCTCCCGCTACGGTGGGGCACCATCTCACATGAATATTCCAATTCTCTTGACCGATAGTTATCCTGCGGGCTTTTGGAGGTTTTAAAGTAATCGCTGAAGATTATGCCGCAGAGTTCCCTTCATTCGCAATCAGAGAGGATCCAAAAAAATGCGTAAAATCCAAAACTGGATTTCAGATACTTTTTTATTTTCTGTTTAGAAAGCACTTTTCGGCGGGATGGTCTCTTTCGCATGCACGGCCCGATTTAATGAGAAGATGGGCATGTAGCCCATCCCTCCGACCGTTGGCAGAAAATCGAGGATAAGCCACGATAATTCGACGCTTTCATGCATCGGTGGAACGCAGAGAATAGTTATCAGCTTATCTCGCGAAGCGCTACAAATTCACAGGAAAAAAGACAACATAAACTTGCTAGCTACGTTCATGCATAACACGTCAGTTGCTTCCTCTAGCTTCCAAGAAAATCTGCAAAAGGTTGAATGTTTTTTCTCGATAGGTTTTGATATTTTAATTCAATTCTTTGTATACTAAAATAATAATAGCATTTTTCACCTTAGACACTCTTTTCAGCGTTACTCGGTGGAAAACTATGATGTTCTTCATGATGAAATAAGTAACTGAGAATGATTCCTCGGTTTATTGCTAACACCGACCCAGGTTTCAGCATGCTAGGCTTCATTACTGCTAAGTCAGTGCCTACATATAATTCCTGCAAATTAAATGAATAAATAAGTAAAATAATTAATACATCGCCATTATCAAGATAAAATACCTATATAATAAAATACCTATATATTTGTATTTTTTGTTCCATTATTCATTTTTTTACACTGTAGTTATATTTATTTATTGGGTAAACGTGAAAAACAATAAATAAATAATGGTCAGATACACCGAAATCTGGGTTTGTATTAGCTATAAAGTATAGAGTCATTCTAGGTTTCTAGTTTCATTAAAAATAATAGCATTGTTCATTAAACTTGCATTGCATCCTCTGATATCCTTATCAGTTTGTTACCCCTTTCACTTAGCATCTCTGTTTTTGTAGAGGTATTTGTAAATGGGATTGTTGGAAATTTTAAGGTTACTAAAAGTTATCAAGGGATGTAGTGCAATAGGTGGATAGCATAATGAACAAGTTAAACAGATTCAGGCTTGATATAGAGTGGATTCTTTGCCATGAATCATACAGAATCGTACTTTCCGCAATATTTAACAAACAGTTTACAACGCATTTCAGCCTACGCAGTCATCATTGGGTACATAAATTCTTGCACCTGCTGATGACTCTGGAAACTGAAGCGCTTTGATCAGTGTATATTAGATTTTGTAGAGAATTTTATTCTGTTAGATTTCATCGCGTGGTCAACAGTGGGTTGATGGGCAGAGGCATACTCGCTCAGGGTATGTTTTACTGCCTCTTGGAATTTTTTAAGTGAAGACTAGTTTAGTGGCGCCTGTAAAAACACTTTTTGCATGTGTGTAAAAATGCAGAAACTCACGATAACACTTGAAGTGCCTCACACTGTACCTGTAAACTTGACTCCGTATTTTAAGCGGTTCTAATCTAGGGCTCCACTTCTGAGAGAAGCACCTTCAAGCGGCCGTTGGACAGACTAGGTGGTAAACACAAGTAGGTATAGTCTATATATTTATAAAGCATCGGTTTCTCTCTCTTCTGTTCTCCTATGTACATAGATGTACAAGAGAGTGAGGAAGCTTAATACTCGTTAGTGCAACATCACCAAGTATACTGCTATATATATTTTAATATCAGTTGATTTTTATTGCATTTGCTGTAAGTTTAGAAATATTATCTGAAAAATCTACTCCAGCAATAAGCACTCATAAATTCAATGTTTGAGCTGAATAAACTTATTTTATTATTAGCTGCTTATCATCACATTTGCTATGAGATTAGTTATACAATCCGACAAATATGAAGCAACACTGAACATTCATTTATTCAATTTTTGAGATCATTAAGTATATTAAGGTGATATAAATCAATAATTAATCTCCACTAATTTAAGTTTTTACTTCTACCAGCTGTCCCTCGAATGCCTCCATCACAGAGTATCGAGCATCATATCCAATTCTCTTCAATCGCATAGATAATTTATGTGTACGAATTATTTTATTTTATTTATTTTTTTGGGAAATAGCTCTTTCGCTGATTTACCTTCCTCTGCTCTGTTTGGCGAAACTTATTGTGTAGTTTACGCAGCTGTATTTATGGTATAACTTAACGAGGCCTTTTGCCAAATTCATATATGTTTATGAAAGTTATTCATTGCTTGGTCTTGTTTTGACTCTCTCAGTTACAGAGTTAAACATCGAGTTCCTTGTGTGTCGCGGACAAATAAAGCCAGGCCTGTACGACGTTTTGCGTCTTTTCATTATGAACAACAGCTAAAGTGACTGTTAACATGGTATAATTTCAAATTGCTTCCACCTTTTCCTACCCCACAGTTTCAGAATCTGTCTGTAGTCCTTTTTTCTTCTAATTCTGTTTAATCCTCCAATGGTTTGGCTAATGCGGTCGTTTTTGTTAACCTTGTCCGTAGATTTAATCTCTGCATAAAAATGAAGGTTCACACAGATGACCAGAATTTTAGTTTGGCTCTCTCTCACCCGTAATATGTGAATCAAAAAAATGTTTTATGGTTTGCGGTGAAGAATGAGTGTTTTTCATCAGCATTTAACAATTACTATAACTAATCCAGTCCTCTATTAAAATAAATCGGAGGAGATGGGTTAGGATAGAATGTAAGTTAAAGAAAAATATCGCGCTGTCCTGTAACCGTTTTTTATTTGATCCGCATCTCAGAGAATGTGCAACAGACAAGCTTGAGGATAACTTTGAGATGTTAAAATGCATAGTACCATCGAAAAGTTTTTGCGGGCTCAGCGATGTTCTTATTTCATTTATTCATCCATCAATATTGGTGGCAGTTTTTAATAGACACTTTTCCTTCTGGTTTCTCATCTCTACACTTTCCTCGCCCGTTTTCTCTCTCTCTCTGCTCGTTGTGCATAATTTTATTCATGCCGTCACGAATATACATGAGCTAGATTGACATTCATGGGAAACGAGGCGGAACAGTGGAAAACCGATCACTCACATCCCGTTCCACTGTCCGAAGCTCCGCCCCTTAGCTTTTCGCTGGCCTGTGATTGACTTTCCACTTTTCAGTCGTCCGTTTTTCCTCCTCGTTTTCTGTCCTTGCGAATTTAGCCTTATTCCCTCATAATTTCTCTTTCCCTCTTGCATTTCACCGATTCCAAATGACAGATTTGAGTACCCCCTCTCTTCTGAATGCATTGTACCAGCACAACGTTACCGTCTTTTTCTGATCGTCCATTTCCCTACTTCCTTTCTTCAACAAAACGTCAATTACTTCATTTTTTTCCCTTCTCTCAGTTCATTGAACTCTTTTTCTCCACCTGTCTGAGCTTAGACCTATCTGCTCTCATCCATAGATGTATATTTAACATCTATGTATCCTCAAAATCTCTTTGCTGATCTTTTCTCCTCGTCTTGGCTCATGGCCCCTTTTAAGGTCATTGCCTCTCTTTTGTATGTGATTGTCTCTTTTGTCTCAGAAGTTATTGTAAGGATGCTAATGTTACTGAGCTCATTTTTGATCACGTTGCTTTTCAAAAGTTTATGTACCTCATTCTTACTTAACTAAGTCCCCCTACGGAAAAAGGATAAATGTACTTTTTGGACAGATTTTTACTATAGTTTTTAAGAAATATAAATTATTGATATGTCGATGATAAAGGTGCAATAAATATTTAGAATTTATTTTTCTGATTTTGAGTACCTTCACCTACAGATGATTCCTAGGCCGGCTACTCATAATCTTTCTTAAATTGGCCTTGATTTGCAAAATCACACCATCTGCGCTTTCACGCTTTCATGTGAATTTTACCAGTCACCAGTAGTTGTAAAGATTCCTCGAAGTCTATCCTAGATAAAAGTCCACTGACCAAAAGAAAAGAAAGTACTGTCGACAATTTTCTTTGCAAGTCTTTTTCCAAAATGATACTAGAGAGTGCTTTGTTTTTAAACGGTGGGATTTTGTTATTATACGATTTCAAAATTCTTGCATGCTTATTTCCCTTTTTTTCAATTCCAGAATATCTTGAATTTTTTTCATATTTTTACAGTAAATTTTATCTTACTCTCCGAATCCCCATCAAGTGAAAACTCACATTCGCTATGTTATTACTATGAGAAAATCCTAATGGACTCTTTTCTCCTTGATATCAGTGATTACAATTGTGGGGTCACGGCTATTAATTTAGATGCGTAATGCAAAATATATATACTCCCGGAGATGGTGTTTTCCAAGGTTATCAGTAAATCTTAAGAAGTACTCCTCTAAGATCACAGTTTTCACAAAAAGACATGATAATACACGGTCGATGAGTCCTACTTGTGATAGCACATTCGCCGCGCGTTAGTTCTTAGACCTTCCGGTTAAGAGTAACGTTCTGAGCGTTAATAGACTTGATAAACGCTCAAGAAAAATATAATCTAACATGACTGCCAGTTTTAATATATTAATTCTCAATCATGATTATCTCTAACTGTTTTTCCGAGCCCAATGATTGGTTTTTACGTACAGCTCTGGTAATATACTCGAGTTATCAATTGTGAGAAGTATTTGTTTACCTTAAAAAATCATACTTTTATGCATATATAAAATCGTTGTCCGTTAGAACGGTTGTCGTAATTGATTTTAGTGTTAAAGTTTGCAAATGTTGCATCAACATCATACTTGGATGATTGTTATATTTTTTGATAATACATGGTGTCATATAATTCTTTTAAATGAGTATAAATACTTAAGGAGATATTCCTTTGAAATATATAACTAAATAGGAAACGGAAATACCAGCAAAATCACAATATATAGTTTTACGTGGGTTGGTGACAATCAGAGGTTGTTAATGGCCAAGTGAACTATAAACGGGCGCAAATAATCGATATCTTCTCATAACTGCAGAAAATTCATCATTCAAATCCGCTTCTCTATAACGGTGATTAAGCTTCTCTGTGATATGGTGTCGGCTTAATTTTCATGTATTACATTTTTTAACCGTTATCGGAAACTGTTTTAATGACAATTAGTTTTATGATGCGCGAGTGTTTGGCGAGTCATGCCTTTATTTCAATTTACTTGTCTCTCTCAAATCACATCAATAAATAATTGACCTGTGATAATGGTAAGCTTTGCAGAGTCCGATTATTGGTTTAGCCGAAAGAATTTATATTTTGGCGTGAGCTGGTCAAAGGCGTGTCGGGCCGGCGTATTGAATTGAGAAATGACGATATTACTGCTTTATCGTTGTGTATACGTGCACATTTTCAAAGGTGGGAAACATATGGGGTTCTAATCAACCGATATCTGGGAAAAACTGTGAGCCGGATTGAATGAGCTTCTATTGTCTTTTTCAAATCTCTTCGGTGCTAGGAGGCCGGACTAAAATTTGTGGGGGTGGATGCCTTACGTACGAGTCCGGAACTGTTCGAAGACCTCCACTGCCGGAGAGTGGGGGACTGCCACCGCGAGGGAGGGGTTCTAGCTCGACGAGGCCGAGATTATTATCTATCAGCTGGGAAAACCGCGTGGCCCACAGTGAGAGAGGCCCTGTGTTGATGAGATCTGGCAGCACAACAAGCAGAATCGTGGCGTTCACACAACGGAGGTCTAAGAGCTACTGAATTTTCAACGCTCTATGCCACGCCTACTCTGATTGGCTTTTGAAAAGACACGTGACGAGTACATTTCTCTTCGCTCACCCCCACAAATTATAGCCCGCCCAAGACATTTGGAGAAGATAATAGTTAAGGTTGGTCTACCGTGAATATGTGAATCAAAGCAAATGCAAACTTCAACTCCATGTTTGATCGGTCTCCAACCCTACGTTTTCGCAGATGACATGTGATGGGTATTGATAAACAAACTTAATTTACTAAATATGCAGCTTTTTCCACCGGTGTGTTTATGACGAAATTATTTTTATAGTGATTAGCGCCAACTTCAGCTTTATTTCTTTGTAATAACCCCTTTTATACTTCAATGATTGCTGTTTTATTTTATGCATATAGTATATATATTATATAAAAGATCATTTTTGTATATGAACCCTAAAGCATGAAATTTTTTCCTGAAAATATACCCATAGAAAGCTCTAAAAAATTTTCCTCGTTTTTGTGAAATCATAGCTGTTTACTTAGTCAAATATTGAAACTCTGTTTACATAAAAGTATAAACCAAGTATAAGACACTGTCTCTGGCGTTACACGGTGGAACTCATTCATAATGAATGAAAAACAAAACATTTTATTTTGTATTTAATTGTATACACCCATTTTTTTCTATTTGTAAGAATAGTAAGACTATTCTTGGAGATTTTTGGTCTAATATGTATATTTTTTGTGAGACCAATTGTTGATTATTTATATGATGGCTACGTACGTCCATGTTGATATAAAGTAGCCTTTACCCAGGTATTACTTTTAAGACTACCGAAAGCTTCGATTGTTTACGTTTTAAAGAAGTTGTATACATTTTTCTTTTCTTTAATTGTAAGTAATAAACATCTTAATCTCAATTAGCTAACAACTGAAAAGTACGGTGGTGGATGCGTTTGTTTTATTTTCAATCGATTTCCATAGAGTGTTCATTTATTTTACGCAGTACTACGCAGAAAGGCATTTTTATTTGACAGAAAAAAACCGTATTTCCCTGTCTTTCTCTCTATCTCCTATTTAGCATGCCACGAGATTTAAAGTTCAATCTGCGAGAGAAATTTCGTGAAAAAGTACCATTTTCATTTTTATATGAGATAGAGACCATATCTTTTTATTATTCTTCATAATATGAATAGAATTTCATTTACGTCCTTAAACGGAGAAACCATCTAAACACTTTTTCAAACGATCTTTTTTTAAGAACTGAAAAATCGATTTGGTTTCACCGATGCAACTCCTAAGGTCGCTTTACACAATCTATTTTATCGTACAAATGAACGTATTATAGAGTATGAATGTACCTAGGGCAGGTTCTGTTTCCCGTCCAGTCATCCAGACAATGAATACAATTTGTCACTTTACTCAGTGCATTTTTCTTCATGAAAGAGTACATACATTCGTTTGTGGAATATTTTATTAGTAAAGGGTAAAGCGGCCTTCGCACCTTCGCAATTCAGCCATTCTCTTCTCGGCTAGACTTGGACCTTATCTCTAAGTAGATCCCTCAGAATCGATCTCGATTAAAATTGAAAAGTCACCGGGGTGCCACTTAAGTGAGATCCAGGCACTTGTTTTCTATCTTCAGCGGCTCGGGAACGGCCCCCGTGAATTAGGACCTGGGATATAGAATCTCCATTTGGCTTTAAACGTGGAAACTTTCTCCCACACTCACCGCGGCGAGACTTTGGGGGAATTCCAAATCGGGACATTCAACAGGTGCCCGGCGATTGGGTGTTGCGCGGGGAAGAATCGGTGCGCGAGAGCCACGGTGAGGGAGTGAATGGCTCGAGGATGGGCAGCCGGGCACTACTTCGATAGCCGAGGAATTAATTGCACCCGAGGACGCGGCCTTCGACCCGCGCGATCCACGATCCATCTTGCACACCCATCCCTTTCTCACGAAACGCTTGCGGTGTTCTTTTTAAAGTAATGCCTCGCGCGTCGAGATGCAGTAAACGTGGCGGGGCTGAGGTCCGAGATTGCTCAATATCGACTGTGTTCTTCCTTCGATACAGGTCTCCGCAACATAAAGATGTCCCCCGATGTCTCGATGGACGGAATCATGAAATATCAGCATTAAAAAAATATTCCTGCTATATTAGTTTTTTAAATGTGCTATTTGCAATTGCAATCGATTACAAATTCCATTGATTTGATAATTACATTAACTTTGAAATGCGACGCATTTTTATTGCATATATTAAATTTGAAATTATATTTTACATAATAATTTACACAGTGTATACTTCAACATTACCTTCATAAAGTACCTTTTTTAAACTCTCCCAATATTTTCTTAATATGACAGCTGAAACTATATATTTCAGAGCTCCACCAGGCACGAAATCGTCAGTGAGTAGCGTCACACATTCATATATTCAAATTTTTTGACAAACCGTCGAAAGAGACACAACTTTCCGCTTAATCCGAAGCGTTGCAATTGTCTAGCGCAGCAGCCAAATGGAAAAGCCTCTTAGAGAGCAGATATTTCAACGATTTTGAAACGTAACAAATTCGACTCGCTCGTCCAAATTTGAGTCGAGGGTTGAGGAAAATTGAGTGAGAATTATGTCACCTAGAAATAAAATTCTTTGGTATCAATTTAAAGAAAAATATCTAAATCTTCCAAAAATATCAAAATATTAGCCCCTTACTCGACTATTTTCCGAGATGATAGCCAAAAAATACCAGCCATTTTATACGGAAATTGGAACGTGTTTGCATTCCAGGGAGACATTATTTTTTTAAAAATGAGGAATTTCCAACACTTAGATCTCGAAAACGTATTAACAGCACATATTTTTTGTTTTCTCCCCTATTTTTTTTAAATATATCATATGGTCACTGCAGTTGTTTCTTTTAGAATCAGAAAAAAGGTCCTTTGTGAAGAAGTTTTAAACGTCCGGCGTAAAAAAATGAGTCAAGTGATACACTTTAGTTAATATTTTTGATAACTGAGAATCTCAATCATAAAATTATATTCACCCACTATTCATTTTATATTCATACAAGGTTTCCCTCAAGCTTCCGGAAGCTCTCTTAATTAAAACGTAAAATTGTTATATGGTCTCCATTTTGAAGCGGGAAATACCTTGGTCGAACTACCAAAATGATCTTCTCTTATCACATTGTCAATAAGCATAGCATAGTTTGTTCAACGTTTTTGTTGATTTTGGATTGTATCTGTATCCAAAAATACGACTTTTGTCCCATATACGCCGATTTCCTTGGATGTGCTATGACAATAAACGCTCTGTAAGCATATTAATGGCGGCCGTGTTGTGTTAATGATAGCGTACACCCATATCGATAGAGTTCTGGATATATCGAATCGAACGACCGAGGCAAAGGTCTCAGCAACAGCATTCTTCAGCTGAAGTCAAGTGAACTAAAGGCCTCCATGACAGGAAAAAGGAGAGAAGTGAGATCGAGCTGTGGTTTATGTTGAAATGTCGAGATTAATCATAAAAAGACGCTATAATTTAATAGTATTTCGAATTTATGCCATGTTTTAAGCGTTTCAGTGTAAACCGTCGAGTTATTATACGTTATAATTCAAATACCGCCATTATTTAATATTTTCCTGTCATGGGATCGTCAAGGTCACAGAGTAGCATCTCCCTACTCTGTAATCCAGACCCAATAACTTCATGTATGGCAAACCTCTAGATTTATACTATCCTTTTGACCTGACAGTTGTCGATTTAAACGATTTCCGTGCTTTCCAGAGAATGTTCCATGGATGATGCTCTCCGATTGATCCAAACGCAAGTATTCGTTTAATGGTACCATAATATGGGGCAACCTAAGATATGGATATGGCATGAGGCATTTTATTCAACAAAAGTGACAGTTTTTCGAAAATTTGGCGAGAGTTAGGGAAGATGGAGTGGTACAGGCTATATTTCGTTGAAAAAGTTCACCGAGTTGTGAAATTTTGGTTTTTCTTGTTATTGAAGATATCATGGAAGTTAAACAAGGCAAAATAGTGAAAACAGTCATTCAAGGAAATAAAACTTGAGGAAAATATGTTTTCTTATGCCAATGATGATTGATATATTTTTCATTTTAAAATTTGAATTTAAAAATTTTTGTTCTCATCTCAATGTTATAAATTGAAGGCACGAACAATTTATTTGGTAAGTAGGTAATTAAATTGATTCTAGGAGTTAAATTAAGTATTCCAAAAATTCTGTGTGTTTCTTTACCTCCTCTTATTCTCTTTTCATCGCCTCATGTTACCCCTATGTTTGTAAATGTATAAAAACATGAGTTTTACATTGCTGTCTCAAGTAGCCCCAATACAATGGGGAACTTGAGACAATATAATATTAGTTTTTAAGAATCTTTTCTCCAAATACTTTTATGGAAAACATGTTTATTCGTAAAAACTAATTCTAGACAACATTCTTGAATAAATTTGAATTTTGAAAATATGGACAGTTAACAAATCACAACGAATTAAATGTGAAACTGTCTTTAGTTACCCTAGATAATGGTTATAAAAATTTTAATGGTAATTACGTACTTCCTTGTGGTCATATTTCCTATGATAAAGCCGTCAAAATTAACATTCAACCCATGGTATTATAAATCACTAGAGGTATAGAACCTAGCTACAGAATTTTTACAATGTTTGATAAGGAGTATGTGATTAAATTTCCACTACTTCATCAGCACCCTAGGATCTTTGCAATATTTTCAAGAGAAATTCCCACTTGGTATAATTCCATTCGGAGATAGTACTGTAATTAACTGTGTATTGTCTAGCATTATTAGGATTGCAATTAGAAATGAACTTTCAAAGGCATATTTAAATTAAGTAAATGCTTCAAATTGTCATCACACGTTCAAGTTGTCGGGAGATAGATTACTCGCTGCTCAACCCAAATACTCGTTCATGGATTCAAATGGGCATCCTCTACGTTTAGCAGGATTCATATGGATGAATAAATTTGCACGGAGAAAAACTTGAGCGCAAATAGACAGTTCAAAAAGGGTTGAAGAGTTGCGACTCACGTAATTGTTTCTTAGTAGTGCGAAATGAACTCTTGGAAATAGATATTGCTCATGGATTGATTATTTTATTCATGGTTCCAATTTTTGTTCACATTCTGGCGCTATCGCAATGGGCGTTGAAAAAGCCAAAATTCTTCAATTTTTACGTGTGATTTTTTATGCCTACATGCGTTGCCTCGTCATAACATTAAGAAATTTCCTTACATTTGATTAGTTTTTCTTGTTTTTTGAAAGAAAAAATAATCACTGCTCCTTCCAATTGTCGAAATAAAAACACATTATCTCTCACGACATTTTCGGAAGCATGGAAAAACAAAAGTTCCTGCCCGGCTTTAAGAGGCGAAATGCTGAATAGCCTTGAAGTGGTTGGAGCGCTTTTCGTTTATGTACAGATTTGCATAAAATTTTGCATGTGTGTACTTATTGGTAATATCTATAGATAAAATTGAAAAAATTGCATGTTACAGATTTGGTTTCTCAGTTATTTAATGTTACTTAGACACGTTGCCTTACGGCATTTTACCAATGTTTCAATATAAATCCATAAAATATGCACACATTCTCCTTAACGTAAAAATAAACGTGTTTTATAAATAACATAGTTCCTAATAAATATTAATGCCGAATAAAAAACACGTGTTTACATACGACCTTCACTCAAATTTTGAATTCCGCGCCGTAAACCTAAGTCATAACTATGCTTTCATTTTGGCGAAAATTTTAATATATAATTATGTATATGATTATTTCCTCGGTAAAAATAGTTGTACGTTAGTAAAATGCGGTCCTAGAATATTTTTTCGACTTACCGGAAAAGATATTCAAATGTGCACTCAATGACCAACGATTCGTGCTCCAACCACCTTCAAGTCTATTCCTACCACTGACTACTGCATCTGAACTGCCATCAACAAAACAATCAAGTGGGGATCACGATACAAATAGAAAAATTTCAATCTCTGCCTATAAACGAAATCAAGTCCTCTGGATTGAGGGTAAGAGCTTTGGCCTCCCCTCCGGCCTAATCCTTCACCATAATGTTTCGTTAGATTAGCGTCAGTCAAGGTATGACGTTTATTAACCTTAACACACTACGATCCACGATGGAACAGTCATTTTTGTTATAATTATGTTTCTCTCTCGATTGAAAGTTTGAGTCAACTAGCACTCACTATTTACTCTCCTTGATGGAGGTACATTCATTTTTTCGCACAATAAATCAATTTCAGTGACTAATACTCGTATTTATAGAATGACCCGTTTATAAATATTTATTATACTTGAGCGAGAAGTATCAGTATATACAATATGGAATCAGTTAGGGATAGAAGAACGTCATTTATTTTCTATTCACGTCTATACGTCAACCTTTTGAAAATAGCTGTTTAAGCAGGAAAATCTCTCCGTTTTATATATATATAAACCACACTCCACCGAAAGTAGGCGCTTGTTTACGGAAGGATGAGAACCGCCGTGATGCCTAAGCGTCTATTTGAGAAACGAACGCCATATGGCTCACCGCAATTTGAAAAGAGGCAATATTTGAGTATATTTATCCAAGACTCCACCATGCGAATGGGAGAGATAAACTTAACGGTTGTTTTTTCCCCGCAACGTTCATGGTGAAGCCGGTGCGCATATTATGTTGAAAGCACACACTAAAAACTTGGAAGGGAGCAAAGAGTTTTTGCGCAGCATTATCAGTGTATTTTGCGGGAGACTTGAGCTCTTTAGCCCTTGAACGCCCACAAATCCGAAAGAACGTAGATGTCTCTGTGAGTGTGATAAGGTAGAGCAAATCTTTGGCCTCAACCTTTGGCATCAAAGGCAGAGGAAAGGAATTATGGACGAATTAAGAAGAGGGAGACAAAATGAGAAATTTAAGAGGTATCTTATGTTGGGTGGTCCGTAGACGGTAAAAGGAAATGATGTGCCAGAAATTGTGACGTTATGAATTATCGATAATACTACCAACCAGCTAGTTGAGTAATTAAATGATCTATGGAAAAATACTTTAAATATATGCACAAGTTGGTATAAGTTTCATAGATTAGTCAATTATAAAAAATCCGTAAAACGCGCTTCCACTCCAATGCATTTTTGGTTCAAATATAAACCTATAGTCCTTGGGATTCGCTCCTTAGCCACGAACTACGTGAAAGCAGCTATATTGTAGATCCCACTAGATGGTGGACTGGAACAGGTCGATGACTCAATGACTTTCGCTAAGGGACAGGTAGAGCCATTGCCTGATTCGTCCCCATCTTCGCATTCATCCATTTAAAACAGCACGAATACGATGCAGAGTCACATTCCTTCACAGAAGATGAATCGCATGAATGACCTTTGAACTAGCCTGAACGTGGATCATTAAAATTTTTGCGGAGAGAAGAGAAGCTTGAAACTCCATCCACACTGCAGCTCGCGTAAGTCACTTCAAGAGCGATCCAATTGGATCCGACGGGGTTGGTTGGGGCAAGCAAATGATGGCGTCGTCTTCGGATACATGCCGTGGGCGGAGAGGGAGGCGGGAGGAAGAGGCGTGGCGAGAGGTCGAGAGGTGGGAGGGACGAGAGAGCAACGGGACGTGGGAATTGGCCGTGAGACGCATTTACGAAAATGCTGCCCAGAGCAACCTTGGAGGAAATGACGAGGTGACTTAAGGTCCCCGCGTACCTAGAGGTGAAATGCAGTACATACGTTACAAGCTTTATGGTGGTAACAATGGACGAAGCACTTGTCTCCGCTTGCGTAATGCTCGCAATGCTTCATGTACTCGCTCAAGTGACTGTTGCACAACATGTGGTCACGGCCCTAGTTACGACTTGAGCCACGGTTAAACGTTTCCTTTCCCATGTAAATTCTGACTCTAACCAGCGTTTCAAAGCTTTCTGATTAACACAGAGAATATAATTTTGATGCTATACTACATATATAGGTTCGAAAGAAGCTATAAAATAAGAGGAATAAATTGACGAACAGTTAGGTACGAAAATTTGATTTGAAATTTGATTGAAAAATTTGGGAAAATCTTACGTTGTCTTACATAGGGGGAGGGGTTGGGTCAAAACATGGCATAAATCGTCTTACGTAATTATTGAACGGTCCCATAATAAAAACTGAACTCCGTGCAAACACTACCGTAATACACTACACGATACGATACAAAGTTCCAAAACCTTCCCCTTAATATCTTCATACGGCTGGTGTCCTAACAACCCCTGCCACACGACCATGTGGCCCCTCACAGGTTAGTATGTTATTGTAGCTGTAACGATAGCCAAGTGCCAAATATAGTGCCTCCGGTCCTGAGAGTTGGCTACAGCTGGAGCCGGGTTTCACTCTCACACTTCCTGAACAGCCCTTCCGTTGCCAACTCACCCGCCTATCCCTCATGACGCAAACGATTTCAGTTGTCGGTCGTCTCCTCAAGAAACCAACCACACATTTAAACGTTCCCTGTATCACTTTTATCTCACCCTAAAAGTAGAATGGCTACAGTCATTGATTGCTATTACTGCTGTCAGCTGTGTTGTTGACGGAATGAGTTGGTTTCCAGAAGCTGAGTGGATTAGCAATTGAATCTCCGCTTTCGCGCATTCACACCACGAGTTTAAGTATGTTAAAAGTGTTTTCCTTTTATTTTCGAAATAACTTTAAATAAAATCTACATATCACTCTGAGAGCCACCTCAACGGTGTTTGGCAGGGGGTGACTTATCACTAACATCCACCATTACGTACTTTCACCATCATGCACTACACTCTAGGTATGCTACCAGTGCTACGGAAACTATTGAATTAATGTATATTGCAACTGAGGAAAAGTGTTAATAATGACAATACCAACTATGTTTAAGTCCACAGAGTTTTTTATTTGTACAACTAGTTTGAACGCCACTGCTTCATCTTCAGGTAATGCGTCATCTTCAGTTCCCTGAAGAAAACGCAGTAGCGTTGATCCTAGTTGGATTGGATTGGATTTTGGGGAGGCGACCGATAGCTAAGGTCATTTGCTGCATAGGGGACAGGTAAGGGAGGAAGGGTGGATAGAAACCCGGGGTTGGCATTAGCCTGCTCTTAACGGAAGGAGCCAAGGGGACCACGGTGTAACATATCATCCGACAGATGGAGTACTGTACTTGAAGTGCCCTCCACAAGACACTTTAGTAGGGATCGGGTTTCCTCTGAAAAACATCCTCCTCTGCAGGGATTTAAACACTGGCCCCCCGTATGGATAGCCAGTAGTCTAGCCACCACACCAACCCGATCCCTCTTGAAACTAGTGGCACCAATAAAAAACTCTGTTCTTAAACATATTTGATATTGTTATTATTTATTCAACAATGGACTTCCTCAAGGTTACGCCTGCAAGAATTGAATTCATACGTAAAAGAGGTACATGAGTCATGCAGTGGTCATGCGAAATGTGCTAGTACTATGTGGTAGATTTAGAAACACTCATCAGGGATAATATCAACTAATCTAGCTGATTAATTGATATGCTTCCTAATGAGTCACTTCTTGTCAACTAGCCTACTTCAAAGTCTCAATGCAGCCATAATGGTCTCTTATCGATTGCAGGAAAAACGATATTTTAAACCTGTGTTCGGCAGCAGTTTCGCAAATTTTTCTCTCATATTCTAAACTACCGTAGTATGTTGGATGTCGTAAAATATTGACACTTCGGCGGAAAATAAATTGGTTTTGAATACATAAATGATTGAGTCTAATTTTCAATCGACGGTATGAAAGCGATTCCCATCCTATCCCAGTTTTTGCAGAAAGTCAGTAACAAAGATTATATACACGATCAGTCAGGACCACTACGATACTGGTCAGTTTCACTAACTTTTAGATATTTTTATATATTTAGCATATATGGTATATCCGATTACCCTATATTTACGAAATGTCTTCATACGATATATTTAGTGTCTTAATGGTGTGTGTAGGAATTATTATAAGTTCGACGTTAATATTACCTTTCATTGAACATTTTTTTCACAGTTTTTACTCACTCCTATATTTTTAATAACATTCGGATTTGAGATCTTCTGAGGCTAACTTTAAGGCTTATCATTACTACCTACAGACTCTTAATTAATCCACAAACTGATCCTTCGACACAGTTTCTTTCCATCATGACTGCAATTAAAAAACGACGACCTAATTGGAATGCTTGAAGTAGCTTATTTCATATTTAAAATGTTATAGTTGTGTTTTCTAGCTTCTATTAACATTAATATTACTAAAGTAAATTGAAGCCATACTTACCTGCAAGTAATTAGATTAAGATGAAATAGTTATATTTTATCTTCCAAATCAAATTTTATACAGCTCCATTTTTCAACAGCGACGTTGCTCAGCTTCTGAAGAGTATTGCAAACAATTTTCACTATCACGGTAAACCGAGTAGCAGTACGTCTGGAAATATTTCATTAATAAATGTAAAAGTTTCACTCGTGCGTATTTGTTTCAAATTTAATATATGAATATACTTGAGGATTTCAGTATATTTTTGATTGGGAATAGTTTGTATGGCTATAACAAGAAGTAAATAACCAACTCTTTACAATTTTATGCTTGCGAAGGAAAGCAATATTTTGTGTGATTGGGAATAATTTTTATGGATATAACAAAAAGTAAATATCCTACTCTCTACAGTTTTATGCTTGCGAAGGAAAACAATATTTTGTGTTTACAAAATCATTTATTTTCTAGATATTTTCTAGCTTTTACAGATATCGATGTCATTGAAGACATGGTGTAGGTAATTAGCAATTATTTTAATTCTTTGTCGGGCATCTGCTCAATGAATTAGTACGTAAGAAAAAGAAGAGTGCTATTTAAAGTAATCACCTCTTCCCATGACATTTCATTCTGTACGGTATCAACCGGTTTGTTCTACAGCTGAAAAAACGAGTGAGAAATCCATTGATTGGTGGTGTTGCAGTACGTTCAACTGCAGCTGTTTGAGCTAGCTAAATGGGAGACTCCTGCGCAAACAGGAAGGCATGGAAAAGAGTGGTATGGAATGTTATCCCTTGAGGGCAACGTCTTTTTTCTCTCGCGGATGTGATAGAGGTATTTAAGGGGCGGAGACGCAGTGTTTCTGAGGCGGTAGCGGGACATCCTCACTCATAACCGTTACCGGATGGAATTAAATGAAACAAGATTGAACCGAGTCAAGGTACCCATCTGCCCTGGAGGAGTGATCGGAAAAATGTTGATAGGTCGAATAGAAACTGAGGTGTTTATTTTCTCAATTAAGATCTGGCTTTGATTTCCCATCTCTCTTATACATGATGGTCATTGCAACAGTTTTCAATCTGGATAGCGGAAGTTGATTATATATCTTTAAATACGAAGCTTTTAGGAAGAAGAAAAAATTAAAATACAATTATGTGATTTAAAAAAGTTGCCCTTATAGAATAATTTCAATTGAACTGAGAATTTTATTAGGTAAGCAGGAGAAGAGACTTTTGGAAGGGCCTTAAGGTTGCTCGAGCAGTAATTGTGAGTAAATGAATGCGCATATTTATAGCTTTCCAAGTAAGTCGAAAAAAACCTAGGACCACACTTCATTTCAAGTGTTTATAGAGGTGAAACACCATACACTTAGCAATTAAAATGATACACGAGAATTTTAAAATTGTCGCCTTAATTAATTCATTGTTTTGACTTGGTTTTAAGCGGCGGAATCCAAAACGAGAGCAAAAATCTGATGTCTATATGTTTTTTCAACCTGGCATGAAATAGTCTGTGTGCATGTAATTGAACGTTTTCGAAATATACATCAACCACCATGAGGCAACCTGTAAACATAGCATCAAGTTGCCAAAAAACCAAACCGGTAACATGCAATTTTTTTCCGCATTTTTCCATAAAATTACCAATAAGCACACATAAGCAAAGTTTCACGCATTTCTGTCCATGCACAGAAATTGCTCTAACTGCCAAAGAAATCGAGCATTCTCAACGTAAATGGATCATAATAAACACGAACAAAGGAACCACCACGCTTACAGCACATCCAAGAATATCTCTGCTTTCCTGGCAAATAACTTTGGTGAACTGATCTCGGGGTTCGCCGAGTGCAGGGTTTTCCATAGTGGTCGCCAATTCGGTGAGAGGCTTCCTCATCATCTTCAGGGTTAATAATCATCCCGTCGAAACGTCGGTAACTATGGAATACCTGACCCGCTGTGAACCCCGAGAAATTGCTCATATTTGTCATTTCTGTCCTCCTTTTACAAATCTTGAAGCTATGGTCCAGGTTCTCCGATCAAATCCAACAATAAAATATTGAGACTAGCAGCAAAGAAGAATTCATTCGAATAATTTATAATTAGGACATGGTAAACAAGGTCTCATTTGCTCCAATTTTAATGCATGCTGCCCCAATATTTCATCCCCTCTCCCCAAGAAATCTACGTACGACGACCGGCGGTAGTCATCACACCAAGTAGTCAAAGCATCAGAGTTCAGTTACTCTGGAGTACAACGATACCGGAGGTATTGCAAGAAAAGATGAGCAGGCAAAGATTTCTACCTTAAATTATTGCAGTAAAAGCCATATATTTTTAGAAACTCATTACATGTTCCCATCGCGTCGTTTCTTCATAGATCATTTTATACGCATCCAAACAGCAGTTACATCGAGGTATTTCTTTACATGTACCTTCAATTTTCTTGAACGTAACAATTTCAGTTTCTCAAAAATTCCCTAATGAAGATAATCCCCAAGTTCATCAAACGTCACATTTTCTCGCAAAGAGTAGCCGTGATTTTAGTGGTGGACGGGTATGGCCAATTTGCAGCGTATAAACAATGTCAAGTTGCGGAAAAGTAGCTCTGTAAGTCTCAACTCGGAAAACATCGACAACATCACAGATGAGTACGTCTTTAATTTACCTTTGTGATTGGCAGTTCATTTGTGGGAGCCTCTCCTGATACATTGAGGAAAATATCTGGGTAATATTTTGCTCAAGCCACAACTTACCTGTAACGTATTATTTACATTATGGGCTTTGTAAATCACCTTCCGTTTGATATTTACTTAAATGATCATGCTCGGTGTTTACACTCATGTAAGATTTCCAATCATTGCATATACAAAGGTACTGTACGAAGTCACTCGCACGGGTCAATGTACACCTGGAGATGAAATTCATTGAATTTTATCTTTTAGTGTACAACCACTCGTGCTAGTGACTTCGTACCATTCATTTGTACATGCAATGATGGGAAAATATCAAGTTTACCTTTATAACAACGGCAATGTTGGGTTTATCTACCGCCTTAGTAAACGCGACCATCGTCTCCTGTGCTCCAATTTGAACTTGAGACGCAAACAATTAGTTCGCTTAAACTCTCATTGAAATTAGCATTGAAGGAAGATGGCTCGATGGTGTGCCTGACTAACACACCTCACCACCGATCGAGAGCTCCAGGTTTGAATCCCGCTCAATTCAAGTGATTTCTTCATGGCAAATTTCATCTCTTGGTGCGCTCACATATGATTTTATGAAGCTCATGACGAGGAGAACCAAAACAAGTAGGGAGGGAAATGCCGATATATTAGGAAAAGTTGAGCCAAATGGTTAATACGGAATGCCAAATTGATGATGACCCCGCGGGGGCCGGGTCTGGAGGGGGTTAGGGGCCTGATCTAGACAGTAATTGTAGTATTTTGGGACGAATGAATTCTTTTTTTAGAGTAAGGTGGGTTTCAGCGAGGACTAAAAGCTATGGGCATAACTCAAAAGAGGGAAATAGTTTGCTTCAGACATATTGTTCATCAGCCCTCGAGGACGTCTGAGCAGAGGGCAGAGAACAAGGATAGAAAAGTGCAGGCAAGTTCAGCAGGCACTGATTTAAGTTTTTGGAGAAGGAGCATTTCGAATAGGATCAGAAATTCCCATTTAATGGGATCATTGTCTTTGGAGGAATGAGAGGTGAGATTTTGTGGTAAGGTTCAGGGTGGGGAGAGCGGGAAGTAAGCTGGTGCGGAAGATGTAGTTGTAAGACGAGGATGATGAATAGAAGAACCGTTGGGAAGGTGAGGAAGGAAGTAGCATAGACGGTACGACTGGCGAGGGAGCGAGCTAAAGAGGGAGAGGTGGTATCAGAAGAAGGAAGTTGAATGGGAGCTGGGAGAGGTGAATCAGTTGGAAAAGCAAAGGAAAGGCTTTGAGAAGGCTAAAACAGACGGCTCATCTACGAAAGCTGCGAGTGGGGAGGAAAGGGAAAATGGTTGATCATCGGAGGCAGGATTATTATCAGAACGGGGTGGAAGATTTGGGGGCAGTAGTGGTGGGAGTGTAAGAAGGAGAGGAAAAATGAGACCCCGAGAAGAGGGGGTGACATAGATCGGAGAGGAGAATTACGGGAAGAAGTATGGGAGGAACAGCGGTCGACCGAATCAGATTGACTCAGCGGGAGGGCGTGGGATTACCACGTCTCCAATTTCTTGCGTTAAGAAAGGCCTGCGACACGGGGGAGAAATTCCGAGGAACGATTGGAACTACTTCGCCATAATTTTGTTAATTTTGTCGTTGATCAATGGATGATGGCCAATGATGACCGAATTCAAATTATTTTCACTTCGCAATCACAATGCTTGCGACACAACCACGGTAGTTCACCCTGCATGCAACGATCACTTGACCTGATTTGCGTTTAAACAACACTACTCCCTCTTTTTAGCTTATTTGAAGATTTGCAATTTCTGAATTACAAATTAAAGGTTTTTGTAGCCAAATAACTGTAAAATAAACGCGATGTTTCCAAAATATTATTTTTAAATCGTTTGCTATGAACTGACTCGTCGTAATACGCTCCCAGTTTCGGGTCCACTTTCCAAAAGCAAATAAGTTTGTATCCTTCATCATTAACTTCTTTCAAGACGATAGGCTCTACCTTGGAGCGATTCCAATTACTTCTCAATGTCATCCAAATCAATTCTACAGTTTCTCATTTTTTCACTTATATAGAGACTGAGAAGATGCTAATCTGCTTCCTTTATTGAATTCATTTCAATAAACTTAGATTATTTGGTTGGCTCTCTGAGGGAGGCAACCGACAGCTGGTGTTGCGTCATTGAGGTTAGGTAGGTGAGTAAGTTATGGCTCCTTGGGCAATGGAAGAAGGGTGGAGAGAAACTTGGCGTCGGCAACAGCCTGCTATTAACAGAAGGCGTCCAGGGGACCTCGTTTTAATGTCTATTTTGTCCAGACTGAGTACTACACTTAAAATCTCTCCACAAGACATCGACGTAGGGGGATCAGATTTCCTCCGAAAAATAAAATATCCACCTCTGAACCTCTTTTTGAATCCGGGCCAACCGGATGGGAAGCCAGTTCCCTAGTCACCTCACCAACCCGATCCCCTCAATAAACGTAATCTGATTGACTTATGGCAGATTTTCTCAAACTATGCTCAGCGGAGCCCTTGGGGTTCCGCAAGTGATTCTGGGGGTCTCCGTCTACGGCAGTTATTAAGATAGTAATAATCGCAAATTTTAAATTGCTACTTCCATCAAGTGTTTTTTAATACAAATTTTTTCCTTAGTAATTCATATAGCTTATTATTCATTCTTTCATATTCATATAGAGTATAACATGCCTGATAAACCAAAGAGAGAAATAAACTCCAAATATTCTAAACTAAACAGGGGCTTCACGAGGAACTTATGCTTCAAAAAGGGCTCCGTGACTGAAACATTTAGGGAACCGCTGACTTAGGAAATGGCATAGCAGTCCACTCCCTCCTTCCTACGAACCATTAATGACTAGAGCGAAAACAAAGCAAGACCCAGCACGAGAGTCATCTCCTCGAAGGGAGCCGTCGCGCGAGCATGGTTCGAGATATTCATCTTTTTAATCTTGTGTGCCGTTGACGGCGTGGCCTCGATCGAATGTTTCCACAGCCTCCGATAGTCCGTCCTTCTCTTCGTCTCCTTGTCGGTCTTCTCTCTTCGCTCTTTCTCAGTTTTTTGCACCCATGTGTCTTCCTCTCGGTCCCGTTCCTCTCCCAACCGCTTTTGCTTCCAATAAATACTTTCTTTGGAATCCTATTTAAGTCCATTCGATATAAATGCCCCCACCACTGGATAAACATGCCCTCTCCACCTCTGAAATCTCAGGGTAGAGTTTTCCTCGAACTGTAGTGTTTCTTTTGAGAAGCCCTTTGGTTTCTTTTCCCACTCTTCTCAAGAATTCCATATCTGCTGCCGATATTATGCTTTTTGTTGTGGTGATAATAAGCAAGTGTTCAGAGGCATATGTTGCCAGACAGAAAGACAGCCAGACACAACCAACCCAACCCACCTCTCAACCCTCCAGAGATAGTCCCTTTCTCAGGTCCAAATTTTTTCTTCGAGGGGTGTTCCCTAAGGAAACTTCCCTCTCGCAAAGTGAGTTTCGAAGAAGGTTTCAATTCCGTTCCAAGCTGTTATTGCTTTCCTGCGCAAGGGGGTGTGGTTTGGTGTTGTCACATAGACGTCAACTCGGGACTTCGAAATTTATCTGCTCGGAGGTAGTGACGTTTTTTGTCGGGGACACTGGATAAATATTTTTTATGTTCAAATCAGCCTTACCCGATCCAGTCACGGACCTTAGGCTAGCCAGGTAATTGCTTAAATCACTACGCTACCCAGACTCCTTATTCCCCGTGTCAATTTTGAAAGAAAGAAGGAAACGGAGTATTAACATTCACTCGTAGCTTAACACGTCATAAATGTTAACACAGGGTGCAGCCTACTAGGTTTTAGCTTTTTTGAGGCCTTATCCTAACTAGAGTTCCTATCTTTGATGGATATAGACATCTAAATACTACCCTGCAAGCCGCTGCGAGGGCGTGTGGCATCTCCTTTCCACTTTTTTACCACCCTAAAAGGGCAAAGTAGAAGTTTATTGGGAGGTGAAATGGAAAAAGGTATTTTGGGAGCGTAGGTTATTTGGATTGGAGCTCATTTTCTCTAATGATCACTTATTGTGCGTGGAAAGTACGAATTTTTGTATCTATCTGTTCGGCAATCTATCTCTCTCTCATTATATCGCTTTTATGGGACCTAGAAATGTTATGTGGCGTCAGAGTGATATTTTCTCTATCACATTGAAACATGCCTGTACTAAATTACTTAATAGTTACTTAAATTGTAGCAAATTAACGTAATACGCTATACTTTTCGAGCCAGTAAATGAGTTTTATTTATTTCATGAGCATGTAATGGTAATAGAATCTATTTTTCAGACAAAAATCAAATGAATGGGTTACTTTTCAAAATTAGGCTGAAAAATAATTGTACTATGGTTGAAAGAAATATCCTGAGGCTGTTGCCAGTTGATGTAAATCGGAACTCTCAAACATATTCCAAGTAATTGTGCTGCTGCTCTGGTTGCAATAGCATTGACGAAAGTAGACAGATTTAGCTATTACAAATTAATATGGGTTTTAAAATGTGCCCATTATTCATTTCATCAATTACGGTGTCATCTGTGTCAAAACTGGTGACCAAATTAATCCTCACGATGGCTTTACTGAAAATGTTTTTGCCCTCCGGCTCACCGCAGTGAAATTATATGACTACGGTGGACGCTCCGGAGTATATATGGTAAATTGAAACACCAAATATATGATATCTTTTTTATTATCCTCCACTTACAGAGTGCTCTGTTCACTTCATTTTATGAAAATCAATGATCCAAACATCATTTTATTGAATGAAAAAGCGATGACTACCGTGGCCCTTATTGTATTCTCAAGGGTTTCATTTTCCTCAATTTCCTGCTAAACTAATCAGTGTATTCATTATATTATAGATGCGCGAAGCGGAAAACGAATCCTGAAAAGTGTCGATGTGTGCATGGGTCGATAGATTCAACATCCAAAGGGTCAGTAGAGTTATCTCTTTAAAGTTCTCCTTGAATTTAAAGATCTTGTTAATCACTGAATTATGCATTCCAACGACATTCCCTCGTGACTATTTTTGTCTCGCTTCTTCTACAAATCCTGCTCCGTGTACTCTTTGAGATATGCTTTACATTGATTTCTCGAACATATTAAACCTTCGATTGAAATTTAAGAGCGCGAATAAATAAATAATCAAATTATTTTACCGCATGAATTGTGAAAATACTGCGAGTCTTCCAATTTTATTCGAATTTTTTCCTTAAGCCAAACAATAACTCAAAACACGAGAAGGTACTTTAAAATTTAGCTTTAAATTAAAAAAAAAGTTAGCCAAAATATCAGAGCCTTACCCAACCACTTTTCTAGATATTTTCCAAAAGATATCAGCCATTTTTTTATGGGAAATGGTACATGTGGGCACTCCCGAGAGACACAAAAATGAATGTCTATCCCTTGGATCACGTCGAAAAATTAGCAGTATGTGGTTGGTATGTTTCCCTAGCTATTTTTTTCATACAACACATAGTCACCGCATCCATATACCGTCAAACGTATAGTAATATTTGCAGAATCACAAAAAATCTTTCGATTGGAAGACGTTTCTAACGTCTGGCGTGAATAAAATGAGTCAAATTAAAAACTTTCACAGGTATTCTTATTGAATTACTGACGACTACAGTCATGTAAATGTATGCCATTGAACCATTAATATTTAAATATTTACTTCATGCTACCTATAGCTGCTGGCCGTAGAACATAAAATTCTAATATGGGCTCCATTATGACTAGGGAAATATCTCGCTCAAACTAGCTAAAGTAAATTGATTTTCTCGTGTCGGATGCGTCTTTATTTAAAGCAGAACGGAATGAATCCGTCGATCACCGTATTGGAACGCAAATCGCACCCATCACTTCCTCAAGAGTACTGGAGCTGTAGCAAATGAAACGTCTCCTGACTACATTTTGTGCGAAAGTGGCTCAAGGACGAACATAATCGGTCATTTGCGTCGCCCGCAAAGAACGAGCTCCCGTTCCAATTTTAGTCAACAACTTATTCCAATAAAAGCAAACAGTATCCAAGGACGAGTAATGGTATGCCGGTGCGCACGCCATCGACCAAATGGCTGGTTGCTCCTCATCTTCATGCCTACCACCGGCGTCGTTTCCTCACCTCATCTCACTCGCTGCGACTTAAACCGGAGATAAAACCGGGATCATAAAAGAGTCGTAAAATCTTGAGGCGTGTTTCCACAATCAACAGCCTTTTTTTATATACACCCTCAAAACATAATGATGTTCCAGCTTCTATTTTATTTTACGACGGCCAAGAATGGACATTTACAATGCCACTGAGTACATAAAAACGGATAACATTTCAATTCGATGTCAGTTTTTCGGTGTACAGCGATGAAATTAACGCGGTGAACGTGACCATTGAGAAGCTGGCTTTACAAATAAACGTCTATCTAATGAAAAAATCTTGGGGAACGAATGAGCTTCAAGAATACTCCTTTATAATGGCTGAGGAAAACAGGTTGACGTTGCGAGGTGACACCCACACCCCCACCCTTTTTCCTAGATGTTGAGTAATATCTCATGCTGTCTCTTCAACGCGCATGCATTGAACTCGAAATACAAACCACACGTAAGATATCTTCGCGATGGCTCACCCAGGCTTTCCTGCTGCATCCTCGAATTTCTTCTCACCCGGGGCGAATCTAGGGAACAGTCGTGATTGGGGTTGGTGAAAATTTGTAATGATTGTATGAGTGTAGGGATGCTATGTGAGTCTTACAATATACGCCATATTTTTGCGCATAATTATGTCTTTTATTAATAATATTCAAAGAAAATTTATTTAATGAATTCAAAAGAGATATGGTACTTTTTCACAGTTGTTATTTCAAGTCGACCGGTTTCGTCACATTGGCGACATCATCACGTCTGATGGACCTCGTCGACCGAATGGATTCAAATGAGATATGGTACTTTTTCACAGTTGTTATTTCGAGTCGACCGGTTTCGTCGCATAGGCGACATCATCAGGTCCATCAGACGTGATGATGTCGCCAATGTGACGAAACCGGTCGACTAGAAATAAAAACTGCGGAAAAGTACCATATCTCTTTTGAATTCTTTAGAATGGACTTTCACATAGTAAAGCCTGAAAAAATTGAGATTTATTTAACTTAATCATGGGTTTACTAACTCCTCTCCGTCCATTCTATTCGCGACCTGGTGACTTCTGTGTAAGGTGGAGTGAACGCTGGAATGGAAAGAAAGCAATATTCAATGAAATATGTGTCTGAATACGCCTCTCTCTAATCCTCTTTGCTGTGCAAATGACTAGGGTCTCTACTCTTAATCAGAGGTCTTTGCCTTCATCCCCTCTTCTTTGAGCTATACAGGGCAATTGAACTGAAACTGACTACAAATTCTGAAGACTCCAATAATATTTTGTGTTACCAAGGCATCACTGATAGATCAAATAACATAGCAAATTCCACGAGTAAAAATATTTGTAAAGGCCTAGGTTTCGCTTGTTACAGCATCATGAGATCGTCATAAATATCATACTCTTGGAATTTGCTCGTTTTTTTGACTCATCAGCCTTGTTAGTGACATCATTAATTTTACGTCAGTCTCCGAAGAACACAAAAACGTTTAAACTAAGACACCGAATTCATGATCGTTGATTCAAGACCAACCAAATTGAATGAAGACGAAATTAGAGAGATGTTACACCAGTTTATGGACAATTCCGTTTTATGGTGGAGTGAAAACGTTCAGAAACTGGACAATTTTTTAATTAAAAATGTTGACGGATCTCGCAGCTTTTCAAGGGATCTTAAGTCTTCAGGAGGTAAATGATAAATAAAGTTCAGACATAATACTTATACCCCCTTACTTAATGGTTAATCAGCAACTGGAGAGGAGCTACTCTTGGATTGGATTAGATATTTGGGGAGGCGACCGAAGGTCATTTGCGCCATAGGGGACAGGTTAGGGAGGAAGGGTGGATAGAAACCCAGCGTCGGCATTAGCCTGCTCTTAATGAAAGTCGCCCAGGGGACCACGGTGTAACATCTCATCCGACATATGGAGTACTGTACTTGAAGTGTCCTCCACAGGACACTCAAGTAGGGATCGGGCTCCTCTAAAAAACATCCGCCCGTGTGGTAGGCGAGTACTCTAGCCACCAAACCAACCCGATCCCCAGGAGCTACTCTTCCTTACCTAAACTAAAGCTAGCGCTCCTCTTGCAACACCCCATTTTCTCAGCCAGTACACTAGTGGAAGACCCTATACTATTGATGGAAACATCTACTGTGCATCATTCGAAGAATTGATTGGTGTTCTTTGGATCTCCTTTTTTTTCAAGATAACGGCTTTGTTTGTAAGTCGAGAGGGATATAATGGCCTTGCTTAAAGGGGTGTAGGTTGCTTTTTCGGTTTACCCGTGGTGTCCCTTATCTCCTAGCTCCCCCTTGAGATAGTGCATGGCGAGAAGCCAGCCGTGAGTGTCCTCCGAATCTCTTGAGTGAGAGACTCGAGGTGGGGGAAGGCCCGAGTGCGCCTGGAACAATAGGCCGGCAGGGGGACGGAGCTCAGGGTGCAAATATTTTATTCCTCGGGCTCTATCCTCGTTGTGCTCGGGAGAGCGGATTTATCCCGGCTGGCGAAACCGAGGTTTCGTTCGCTGCGTGTTCTCGTCGTTCTTTATCCGTCGGCTTCATCCGCGCGACAATGGCGAACATTCCCGCTCGTGACATCAATTTCCAACAATACGGAACTTCCGGGAGAATCAGAAGAGTACTACTACAAAAGTATTCGAGAATAGAGGGTTATAAGTCGTTTTTTCTGTCTTGCGAATGTTATCTGAGTAAAATTGTTGATAATATATTTCAAAAATTCATATTGAGTCAACTTAATTAGACGTGTTAGCTCATTTACGCCACACAATCATTTTTTAATTGTTTCCTTCCCGTTTGAATCGCTAACATTAGTAAAAACTGTGCAACAATTGGGGAAATAATGTAATGCCGCCGCATGCAGACGTCAATGGGTTTTATTTACTTACAATTAGGATAGAATAGAATTTATTTACTTTCATTTACATTACAATAAATTAAGAAACAATAAAATTTGATATAGAAATGAAAGCTCTAGGTGGGCTCGAAGGCTGAAACCTGAACTGTGCCACCAGCAATTTGTATCATGTTCCCTTCATATAAGCTGCAGTGATATGATGTAGTTACAAATTAGAAACACAAAATCAGAGAATTACATCAAATATAAACATAAAAACACAGCCTTTGATCATTTGTCAATTTTCAAGTTGTATTTTGTTTGGTTATGAATAACGAACTTTTAAGAGTGAACAAAAAAACCAAAATAGCAACAATATTTGAACAGAATCAACATTTTCATTGAACAAAAGAAACTATCTTAAACATTTTAAAAAGTTTTATAAAAATATTTGGAGAAAAATGTAAAATGTAAAATTTTGTATAATATTTAACACTTAATTCACATAAGGAATCAGAAAAAAGATTCAATATTTTTATGAGATTGCAGCCATTCTTTGATCATTTTTAAAAATATTTTACCAGATTTGCATGTTTTTATTATTTTTGGCAATGAATGGGACATTTTAGGTCCCATGTACAGAAACGATTTTTATACAAAGTTATTCTTGGTTTGGGTAGTATATAATCCAGATAATTTCTTAAATTATACTGACATTTGTCTTCAACACCTGGCATATTTCCACTTCTGGCAAAAAATATTCACAAAACCTTATAGATAGACAAATTTCTAAGTGGTAATATTCCAAGCCTTACAAGTAATGGATATGAGGGAGCATAATAGTCATTCGACGTTATAATACTTATTGTTTTTTTCTGCAATGCTAGCGCATGTTTTTCGGTGTTCATATAAGTACCTCCCCAGCAGATAATGCCATAGTCAAGCTTGGAATGAACAAGAGAATGATATATCATTCTTTGGAACTGAAGCGAGCATTTATTGCGAATACAAAAAAATTTGGATAGGGAAATCCTAAGATATTTGTTTACACTGTTGATATGCATATCCCAACGTAGTTTATTGCCCAAGGTCACTCCCAAATATTTTAATTCGTGAACACTCTCTATGACAAAACAATTGCACTTATTGCCAGTACAAGTCAATGTGTGAAAAGACAAATTGCAATTAAAGAAACATGTATTGTTACTTATTTAATAGCACAGTTAGTTTAGTCTTTTCACTGAGTTCCAGTCGGTTAAAATCGAACCATAATATTAAAAAATGTAAATCTTCTTTACCTAGGGCTTCAACAGCGTCCCATTCCCCTAAATGTTCCCCACTGTAGCAGAGGGCCACATCATCTGCAAATGCTGTTAATTTTCAATGCAGTTTATGCTCACACAAATCATTGACGTATATCAAAAATAAAATGGGCCCTAAGACAGAATCTTGGAGAACTCCTGCCGCCAGAGTTGTAAAATCACTGTAATGTCCATTTATTTTTACACACTGGAGTCTTGATGACAGGTAACTTTTAAACCAGTTTAATGCAATTCCACGTATGCCTGCAAGATTAAGTTTTAATAATAGCACTTCATGCGAAAGGGTATAAAATGCCTTTGTGATATCTATATATAACACCATTAGTCAGACAGAAGGCTAGATAGAAGGTCTGTCCGATCAAGGGTAATTTGGTTTAATGATATTACATAAAACTAACTTATTGAATACACGCTGATAAGTTGGTTGTTGTGCTTCACGGAAGGATTAAAGAAATGTCGTGACCTAATTTCATTTAAAAATATTTAAGGATGATATTGTCACTTAATTGATATTCTCTCATCTTTTCATCATGGTATTAAGCCACCTCTCAATGATGGACTTTTATTTGATCAACGAAGTTATCAGCTTCGACTTGCTTTAAATATATTTGCTAGATTCTACAAGTCGAATTGTGTACCATATATTAGGTAACGTAGAGCTCTATATATTTTATTTCTGAGTCCAAGTGAAAAACATTTTATCGTGCAATGTTTTGCCGAAGGCCTTATGTGCAAATATTTTATGCTTCGTGTGATCGCGTGTTTCAGGCCCGGGTTAACAATCGCGCAACGGTGTTGACTCAACAAATTTTCTTACGATATCTTAGTTTTCAATCACCGGAACACGACGGTACAGGGGTAATTTAATTAAAACCATCAAGCTCACTTGTATGCATTCAGAATAACTTAATAACAATTTTAATGACTGCCCAAATTTAATACCGCCCGTTAGATTGCACGAAGGTTGATGGGAAGTTAGAGCGAAAAAGGAGCGATAAATTCAAAATTACTTCATACTTTTCGCAGTTTTATTTTTCAGACGGTCGTCTTCATCATATAGGTGACATCTTCAGGTATTTGGCTTTTTTTAGAACAATAGCGGTTAGTTTGATTGAGAACTTCCTGCTTTCTAATGGAAGATACGTTAAATAATTGGCGAATGATCCAATGTCCAGTTAATTAAGACAGGTCCATGCAGCCTCACGATACTCTGCACATGGTCATCAGTTATGCGCTGCTAACCGTGCAGTTTTCATTGCCGAGTCATCTTAATACGGAAAGTACGAATCATTCAACATAAAATATCAACAGCCCCAAGAAATACATCAATATAATCATTTACCATAGGACCATTAGGTACTTAATTGACTACATAAAACATCGCCAGACATCATGACTTTTAGAATGGTGGTCAATTATCTTGAACTGACATGTAAAAGGTTTCCCAGGTTTACGATAGCCTCTCCTGTTTCGGTACTTAAAACGTAAGTATACATAAGCAACCAAAAAAATACACTTTCCCTCATATTATCGAATCACTAGAGGCAACCTTAATAAAAAAACTTATTTTTATGGAACAGCGATAAATATTAGCTGATAATGATTCATTCAAAAGGCTAACCAGAAATCGATACTGGCAAAGACAACCTTACAACAGTCAACTTTTGTGCCTAACCTTTGGTGAAAGTGTGGTAAAATACAATTTTGGCATTGAATCCTAATCAACCCCAATTCATTCAACAAGGCCATTACTTAATTCTCACATTTACAAAACCAAAACTATTAAACTTAATGATTACAAATGCCTCAAAAGCCACATATGTTTTGATGGCTAGTTAGGAATCCACCTTTCACCTTTAAACATTTCTTTCATTTACGAATTTCTCAATTCAGTTCGGCATACCACCTCCTTTTATTTCGCATGCTATTTCATTTCCTATCCTATTCCAGTCTCTCCTAACTTGCCAAGCTTTCCTTTCGGCTGTGCCCTTTAGGGGCCCTCTCATTTCCTGTAATTACCTCATATCTGACATTATTAACGGAACCCTTAATTTCCTTTAGTCTGTTAATTTACTTCCATGCCGAGACAAGAATCTCTTAATTTCTCCTCCTTTCTGTCTTACTTTCTCTCTTTTTCAAGACCCACTTCTCAGAGGACTTCGTTCCATTTCCACCCTCTTAATGTGAGTCAAAGAGAGGTTGAAGGCCACATTCTGAATAAAACCTTAAATTAAACCGTCCAATAAAACCAGTTATTTTTATCCGATATCAGCACTTATGGATTTAATTTCCCTCTTTAATATATCATTGAATATTGCAGATACAATATTTCTAATATTTAGAGTAGTATACTTTGTTACGCTAAATTTCTGCCCGTCAGAACTTCGTCCACCTTTTTTTTGTTTGTTGCATTTACCTCTTTTGGTTTCTACTCCATGTCCATTTTATTCCATGCTCTGAAATGAGCTGGCGAGCCACTTCATTCAATAAATAACATTTGCAGCTTCTGTGAGGACTATCTTGCCTGCTCCAGCTTTTCGTCCCATGTAGCATGTTTATCCTGAACAGTTTCAACAACAACTTCTAACCCCCTTTACATTTCAATGAGATATCATAACGTCCATAATTAACAATTAATTAAATTTGTAAAGTTATAAAAGATAATGAAGATAGGGGTCGAAGAAAGACTTTGAAATGCATGAGTTCCAAGGAAAAATATATGGTGAGAAAAGTGTCTGCAGAAAACCTACACTAATATACATTATATTCTAATTATTAGAAAATAAATGGGTTCGTCTATAGTTGCCAAACCTTACAGTTCCACGAGGTGATGAAGTTTAGAATAATTTTAATGACAGCTTTTTATCGAGTGGATCAACTAAGAGCAACCGGCCAAATTTGCATAAATATATTCAGGGAATAGTGAGAAATCACCGATTACTATCACTTCGATTATACAAATTTAAGACTCATCTCTATTAATTCCATCATGTTATAAATAGGTACAGTGAAACCATTCTGAACGACTACTCCTAACAAGCGATCACCCTCTCAACGACCATTTTTCAGCGGAACTGTCGGTGTTCGCTAAATTCAGGTTATAATGTATATGCACATGAAATTAAAATGCATTGAAATTTCCCAGGACCAAAAAAATAATGAGGAAGTAAATGCCATTCGTATAGATTTTAACGAAACCGTAGCTTTAAGAGTTTTCCTTTTTTCACATCATCCGCCCCTTCATTAGCATAATACACCTACACACTGAACACCTGTATAACCACTGTTAACGACCAATTTTTAGCGGAACTGTTGGTGGTCGCTTAATACAGGCTTCACTGAATTAGCAAAGTTATGAGCACATCCTTGAATGTGGTTGTTTGAATTTGTTGTTTGCAGTGGTCTGAGTTTGCGTCGCTAAACCTTGATTACCGACGAAAAAATGAGTACTGTCATTCTAAGTATCAAACACCACTGACGCAACCAATCTTGTTTCTATAATTTCTTCAATTTGGATTGAAATGCGATTATATGCAGTCAATTGCGTTTTTCATGAACCCGGGTGATATGATCATTACTAAGATGATGCAGTCCCAATTATAATCAGAAAGACATGAAAAATCAACTTGGACTATGTAATTGAATAAGAAGAAGGTCGAAAACTATTGTATGCATGGTAACTCTTTTAGCTAAAGCCTGTAAAACTCAAGCGAGAGGAATATATTTTTAATAAAGCCTGATGCACTAGAAAAATATGCACGACGAGCTTGTGTAAGGGTTCTTTGCTGCGCCATTCTTTCCATGCCTGCCTTTGTTTTGGTGATGTTTTTCTGGTATCTATCACAGGCAGCTGAGGGAATGTAGATGAAGAGAAGGTTGGTGACATCTAAAGCCGGGTTCACATACACGCATTTCATGTGAAACTAAGCGAAGCATCTCGCATGCAGCCAGTCAGGTGCTTCGCCTCTGTCACGTGGATTTGCGCGAGCGAAGTTGAGTTTTGGCGAACTGTCTAAGCGTGCGACGGTCCAGTTTGTGCGAAATAAATGGCGGACATATGGAGTCATGTGTATTTACTTTGACGATTTAATGGGCTATATTAGCATGCACTCAAGAACTTCATGTCTGTAGATCAGTGCTATGACGTTTAATACGTATCAGTAGATGCTGGCACATTAAGAACTTTATGGAATAATTTCAATACATAAAAATCCCAGGCGACTATGGGACATCATCCAAATATTCATCATAATTAACGATTCCCGCTCAAAGTATGATGTCGGGTCGGAATTGCACTCATTATAATAATTTGTTTGCAAATTAAACCTTCAAGGAATGTATACAGAGCAATCTGCGCCGAAAGCTCTTCAAGACGAAAACAAACATTATCAAGGTGTATAGAAAGAGGGAGTTGGTCTCAGCTGAGTTTGGAAATAATGGCCGACTGACCCGCGTGACGTTTCTCAATTCGCGATCCCTATCTTGTGCTACCCACGCAGTTCTGGGTAAACGTGAGCCCATACAATGAGTTTAGAGCCTGAGTTTCTCGGGAGTTGGGCTTCTCACTCTATGGATTTGGTTAATTGCACCTTTGGGTATTGTGTGATCAGATAGTGAGTGAGTGAAGAGAAAATTCATCTCTCTCTCTTTCTCTGCATATTTATTTCAGAAAGTGAACGGTCCCTCTACCTTCCCCACCATGCGGAAGTAATTCTTTTGAGGAAAATGAGTCGCTGGGTATTCGTTTGAAGATAGGTGGGAGAGGGTCTCCGCACCCGAAAGACTCTAAATCGTCTTTCGGGAAAGAAACTTAACGCTCAGCAACTGGTCCTTAAGGTTGCTTGAGCGAAATAGTGCCCCAGTTGTAATGGAGACCATATAGAAATTATACTTTTCAATTTTAGCAGCTGTAGAAAGCATGAATTAAACATTGCATTATTAATAGTTCAAAAATATACCTACTTTTAGATGACAGAAATTCTAAGTAATTAAATAAAAATATGGATAAAAATCTTTCACTTTACTCATTTTTTTACGCAGCATGTTTAAAACTCCTTCATAATGGAAGGTTTTTTGTGGTTCTAAAATAATTACCGTGGTGACAATACGGTTTAGCAATATGACATTTCCCAACATAGTCGAGAAAATATACAAACTACGTGCTTTTCATTTTTTGACGAGATTTAGGTGTTAGCAATTCCTCATTTTTAAGTTAGGTCTCTTTGGAGTGCATTTACTTACCGTTTTCCATGTAAAAGAGCAGGTATTTTTCGTCAAATGACACGAAATGGTAGTTCGGTTAGGGACTAATATTTTAGAATCTTTGTAAGAGTAAGGTATTTTCCCATAAAATGAGACAAAATTCATTGATTTCTAGGTGAAATGATATTTCGCTCTAACTGTCTTAATGTACTAAGTGTTTTTTCAACGCAATTTGGAAATGTGATGTGTAACAGCAGTATTGAACTCCGAAACTGGCTGCGTGTTTCCTCTGATATTTAAATAAGCTACCACTGCTTTAATGATCCTAAAGGTCAAGCTTAATCTGACTCACCTCAAGCCAGCATTGCATTGCTATCAGCATTTTTAGAAGCTTTACCCCGGATGAATATGATAAAGATTTCCTTCAAATATTTTGTCTTTTCGTCACTGGTGAAAAACGGCATTCTTTTCTTCTCCATTTCGAAAAAGGCTGTCAGAACATGTTGAATCCGATAACGAATCGTAAAGGAATGTTTGAAATTTACCAGTTTGGTCGCGGTGCCAAAATACCTAGGGCCCCACCCACTTGGTGTCAGCGTGAAAGGGCGGATGAGGCCCGACAATCGCCAAAGATGTCCATCGTGTACGTGAGAACACGTGAGAATAAACTTGTTTCTCATTTCAACAGGTATGCTGAATCAATCCCACCCGGATCGATGATCGGCCAATCAATAGGGGGTGCACGCCTCCGTAGCACGCCCCCACCTACGCGCATCGCATCGACAAGCACGTCGCCCACGGTCTCCGCCCGTCCTCAGCGAGTGCCCTGAAGTCCGGCAGCGAAACGAGAGAGATTTGCGGCGTCCCTCGGGGTCATCACACCCTCGGCGCGGCACACGGAGAGATGGGTGGTCGGGTCAGCGGTGGTCTCTGGGTCGGCCGAAGTCGTGGGCGGTGAGCGGGTGCGGCACCACGCGAAGATGCAGTCCCGGGTGCAGTGCGACCCGGCCTCTTGGGCGGACGAGCAGTACATGGAGAGCATGCGGGGCGCGCGGCGCGGGAACCGACTCCGGGGCTCCGGGTCCGGCGTCGTTTCCGGCGTCTCCTTCTCCGAATCGTCGGACTCGGGCCCGCAGGGCTGCCCCCAGTGTCGCTGCAGGAACGCGGAATGCTTGCTGAGGCGGCACGACAGCGCCCGGAGTGCGCAAAGTGCCTCGACCACGCTGAACAGCTACGTGGCCTCCTCCTGCGTAAAAGGTAGGCCACTTCGGTGATCCTAATTTCGGCTCACTTAACTGCGAGCCTAATATTTCAATCATTTGCATGCTCTCTATCTTTCAATGGCCTGTGAATCATGAAAGAACTTGACAGCTGTCAATCGGTGTCTTGCGGCTAGCCAACATGAATTAGATTACAAATCAATCTATACCCTTGGTCTGCATGGCGTTCGTCTCATTTTCCAGCTTTTTATCCTCAACTGACATATTTTCTGCCATCTTTTTGTATTCTAATTATGCTATAGGGTCTTTGTGATGTTAATACTCACAATATTAATTGATGGAAGGATATAGTATCGCTGGCATTGCTGTGGTATATCAGATCGTCAAAGTTTTGTTCCGCATGTTGAGCAAGGATGACTTTTGTTGATGCCATTCTAGAATTATTGTACGTATCAAATATCTATTATCGAACATCATACACTGACCACATGATGCATATATAGAAAATTTCCGTCTCTCGGCCAGTAGTATGTCAGTTAAATCCTTCCGTGCAGGCGGAGATCACTGGGATATAATTCCCCTTGATCTCAGATCTGCAGCTATTAAAATATTTTTCTGAGCCCGTTTTCAGGCTGATGATTCTTATCATTCAATTTCATACAACATAACAATTAAAATTTTGAAGGGATATCTAGCCCTCCAATTGGAAGAAAAGAATGTAGGATAAATTTATACATAGAAAGGATTTTTCTCCTTCAAATTCTAAATTTTCGTCGCGTTAAACGCTGATGCTTATTTGCCTTCAAAGTGTTACTGTTTACAGCCAAGTGGTTAGTGTTTGAGAAAATCAGTCCTCCTGGAGGGTTTCGAACAATATTTGTTGAGGTTTAACCAACAGAAGTTAATTAGCGACTATGGTGTCTGGATTCTTTTGCCTTTTAATGTTGAGCCCACAGAAGTTTTCCAATATTCTTTTGAGTGTGTTCGAAATTTAAAACACAGTTTTGCGGTGTCCACTTCTATTTTTCCTAATCCATTTTTATTACCAGTTTTCCTACCTCTATTATTAAAATTACACTGTTGAGAACATGCTGTTAGACCATTTAATCATCGATTAATTATTGACTTGAATCCTTAACTAATCCGTATATTTTTAGCCACCCTCAAATCTTTCAGATATAGATACTGGAGTCAGACAAAGTTGCAAGTCACTATCAGTTGGTCGGTTTTCAGATGCTGAGGAAGCCTCATCTTCATAATATGCGCTCTAATTCAAAGTTTTTCAACTAAGTTCGTCCTGCATTCTGGTGGAAAATGAAGATCGCCCGCTATCCACATGCTGGGACGCTTCCCTTCCACCCGGGGAGAAGTGACTAAAAGACACTCTACATTATCATTTCACTATGAGCTCTTATAGTGCTAACTTTCCCATGCGCAATAAGTCCTTAATTTATGTAGTTCCAATGTTTATCGGATTCGATGTCTTTTTCTTTTCTCAAGTATATATATGCATTCTAAAATTCAAGACTGATACGAATAATTTTTCACAACGCTAACTTTTTTCTAGTCTAAAGAGTCTTTAGTTTTGTCTTAAAAAGCCATTCAAACTCATTTGTTCCTGAATAAATGGGAAAACTGAATGAACGCCTTTGTTAGTATTTTAATTTAGGTGGTCACGATAATCTCGTTCCATTTCATATCGTTCGATTTGAGCTACACTTCTTCAGCACCCATCTCCGACGTAAATAGTGGACTTAACTGTATTAGCACAGGGCGCTTCAAGTGCAACGTTGTCAGATGTGCGATATTTTTTAATAGTGACTACATGCATGTGAAATTTCCGTCACAAAAATAGAAAAAAATATCTCCGTTTTGTCGGCAAGTTAAATAAATAATAATGATTTTCTATGTTGATATTTTTTTTATTCTTATAATTTTTCTCAGGACGGCAATTTTATGGAAAATTTTCGTTCAAAATACGAAAATTGAGCCGAATATTGCTTAGTCGTGTAATTTTCTCTCTTTTTATCCCTCAAAATTTGTCCTTTGCAATGGCAATTCATGCATAATATGTTAAAATATAATATGTTGATTATTGCTGAATTGTCGCGTCTTTAACCTATGTGCAGGGAAAACTAGCGCGAAAAACAGTTCCAAATGCAGATAGCTTGGAGCATGCAGCGATCAAAATTTTGGCACACATGGAGCTCTTTTTCCTAGCATATTCTATCACATTTGGATAACAAGTGAGAGAAATAGGGATTTCCGAACGTCATTGACATTCGGAAGACTACCGGGCTGCACTGCAGGTAGTGGTCGGAGTGGTCGCTCAAACGGTGTTCACCGGATAAAGAGTTCGGTTTTATTGCCGGGGGAGGTAGTGGGACCGCTGCTGAAGGTTTATGTAAATTAACTGCAGGAAAACGGTAGGAAATCGGCGTATTTATCGAAAGTTAGGGAGAAAAGTTTGTCCTTTTGCTTCTAATAGACAAAAGATAATACCTTGATGACCCATAACTCTTTCCATTTATTTGACGATAACTCGATACATTTAATTGACTTTACTTTAGATGACACCTGAACTCTTTCCATTTATTTCTCGGAGTTCCTTTTTCTCTACATAAGTTTCTAATTTTTCATCTATTTTTACACTTTGATTTGGTCAGCATAATTCATATTATTTGCACGCTTGCAAGACACCATTTTATTTACTATTTTTGCACATGTTTCTTCACCTAGGACTCACCATGTCTCGCTTAAGTTCAACTACTCAGAGATCAAAAAAAGCACAAGTAAAACACTCACGAAAAGGAAATATACGCAGCAAGTTAGTTAGACAGAAATATATCCTAGAATTAGTCCTTTCAAAAGTTTCTGAAGGGAAAGTAACGACCATTTTAAGCAGGGCATCTTGCATATTGACCCTGTCACGTGCAGACGAGGCGTTTGAGTTCCCGAGGTAGGTCGCGGTTTCCCGAAACACTTGAGACATGTTCCGTGGAGAATATTCTTCTATAAACCGACCTTAGCAGAGCAATAGGAGCACAATCGATGATCAATCCCGTCGTGAGTCGAGTCAGTATAGCCGAACCAGATGTAAACACGGTATGCTCAGGCAGGACGATTTCTTCAATATTCTTGAATATTTATTGCTATTAAGAGTCCACCCGGTATACAAAAAAATAATGCATTCTTTCATTGAGTGATTAATGAATAACTGATTACGATATATTCAAAATACCAATACCCACAGACGGTCATCCTACTCGCAGTAGGCGCTGAAGTTTCATGGTGTCGAAAAGGACATACATGTGCCCTTAGCGCCGTATATCATCCAGCGCAAGCCTATGAAAACGCGGGTTTGTAAAATATTAAAGCGTACGTCACCTAGCCTTAAGGCTGGGACACAATCAAGGTGTAAGTGTAACGTGAGCCGTTGACGGTAATACGCGAAAAGGTGGCTGACGGGAAAGTATAGCGAACGGACACAATCAACGTGTACGGGGAGTACGTGTACGCGAGAGATGGGCAACTTTCATCTCTTCCCGTGTCCCGTACACGGAAAACCAATCAGGATAGTCCTGAGAATCCGGGAATGGGAGCCATCTGTCGGCAGATACATCCAACTGTTGAAGATTGCTCTTGGCTAAGACAACTTATTTACTTCCACACTTGTTTACACCTGATCTCTTAGCAGCGCCTGCGTTAGTCAATTGTTACTCCGGGCCGCATTAACGTCGATTGTGACCGCTGACTTGCGTTTCCCGTCTGCCGTTGTCCCGTTAACGTCTCGCGTCACACGTACACGTTGATTGTGTCCCAGCCTTTAGAGCCCTTCATGGCTTGGTAGCCAAACTTTCAGAATTTACACGTGGTCAAACTCTGTATATCCGTATACTGAAGTCAGGCACCGACCAAATTTTTAAGCTTGCGAATTTCTATTTCGATTTTCTGTATGATTCATCTTCTCCATAAAACTCCCGTATTTAAATATTAACTAATATTTCCACAAATATTATGAGTCAATATTTACAGGTGAGACTACCAACGGCTAATGGAGGAAATGGAGAGTGATAGAGTGACGTAGAGCCGGCAATATGCCATTCATAAGCGCTATGACAGAGTGAAAACAAGTAACTCACTATTGTACAAATGCTATATTAGCGCCCTTTGTGGTAAGTAATAAAGTCGGTATTTGAACACCTCAAATGCCATTCATTCAGCTGCACGACGTATGGGACGAAGTCAGGTTGGTTGCATTAGTGTAAATTCTCATCGGGGATTTCACCCGGTTAAATTTATAAAGAATACCAACGTTTCAAATTTCACCATATGGAATTCCCCAAAAGAATTACGCGAAGCATTAGCCGGGAAAGCATTAAATTTCTTTCATGTTGGCCTTTGTGGGCATCGGTCGTGGCTACATTTCTCACGTTTTGCCATCATACTTCACAAATGAATTATATCTTCGGACAATAGCACTTGAAAAAAGTGTTTTCAAATGTCCACCAGGGATACCAAAAAAAATTAAGGTAATTAATTATTACTGATCTCTGAATCTGTACTTTTATACCCTCTATTAACGCTAACTACCCTCTAATAACGTTTAAATTTGGAATTCTGCGATCAGGTAGGCAGGCAGATCGTCAATAGGATCTCCTTAGTCACCAGTCATCGTGAATTGAGGTACTATCCACAATTTTGGACAGAGGGTTATGAAACTTTGCGTATTAGTTTCATGGCCACAACCAACATGTACAGCATACCTCATTTGTTCTATTTCTTAGTATTACATGTACAGTAAAAGTTTTCATAGTAAAAAAACCATTAGTGAATGCTAAAAAAGAAAATAATAGAGAAAAGCTGTTCATTTTGGTAGGGACTAGGACTTCAATACCACCATTATCATCTGCAAAATTAATTAACCCCCTAATTAATGAAGGTAGTTAAACCCCTGTCCAAAATTGTAGATAAAACCTTATGAGTTGGTAAAAATGGTTATTCGAAACGACTCATCGACATAGGTACGCATTGACTGATTAATGTCCACGGTTGATACTAATTTTCATGAATAGAATTGCACATGAATATCTATTTTCTAGATAAAAATGACCGTTTAAAAGGACAAATGCATTTAATTCTTATCAAGTTATAAATGAAACATGTTGAACAATAAATATGATTATCTCTTAAAATTAAGAGCATTTAGTCCTCATTGTGGTGAATAGTGAGGACATGTAAGAAAAATGCAGGCAATTGATAAAGACTCACGTGAGAAATTTAATGAAAATGAAATCATCTCCTTGGATTGCTAAGGATAATTCCATTGTAATAGATTGGCAGCAAATTGGACGAAGTTAACATGATAAACAAAATGAGATGAAGCTCAGGTGAACAAAATCTCTTTTGCCGTATAAATTATGAGATAGCTCCTCTCAATAGCAGCAGGCTTTGATTATTCTACAAATCATACATTTCTCATTATAAAGTTCTCATAAATATAGCATTTTTAATCCAGCTGTTAACACTTTTTTCATTAAGCTGCCTAGGGCATAACGAAAACTTAATCTTATTCTTTCCGTCTACCACATAACTCACATGCATATGGTTGCACACTGAGCTTAGGCTGCTGGAGATATTCAGAACTGGTGTGTTTCAGAGCGACACAGAGAATATTATCATGACGCCTCACTACATTTCTAGGTCTGGCAGATGCGATAAAATAAGAGAGATACTCTGCCGAACAGATAGGTACAAAAACTCGTTCTTTCTGCTCAAAATAAGCGACCACAGTAAAAACTGATCTCCTCTAAACACACTCCCATAGTACATGTCACCATTTCACCTCCAAAAATGTTACATCTTTACACGGCTGGTAACCTACCACCCCCTGCCACACGCCCATGCGACGGCTCGCGGGGTAGTATGTTGATGTAGACGTAGATATTTACATCAATGTCATATGATATATGACAGTAGAGGGGGGTGCTAAATAAGACCATTTATCTGAATCAAATGTGACAAAAGAAACAATGTCTTGAATTGTAGGCCGAGAATGCTATAGTTTAGGAGATACTGGCATTGTGGATTTCTATTATGAATATTCAACTATTTACATTAAAAACTTGTATTAACCATATCCTTTTTCAATAAATAAGTTCCCTAAGGTACCGTAACCTTGTCAGATTAGTAAAGCAGCTGACTATAATTTAGCTGAATACGTAGCAAGCACGTCCCACAAAATCAATCTTTTGAATGCAATTGGTATCTCTCCATGGATTTTAAGCGATGTAAAAAATAATATTTTGCAAATATAAATGCAAAACACAATCATAAACGTAGGTAGCCTTTGAAAATGACAGGTCAAAATGAGGGGTGTGCTAAATAAGATTATGGCTCATATCGATTAGTAAGGTTAGGGAACAGTGTGATCTACTCGCATAGTTTTAGGGAAGTGACACGAACTCCAGTCAAAAATTATATCACAGCGAACATTAAATTGAAAGTTGAAAGGAATTGCAGGGTACAAATCATTTTTAGAATCGTAACTTTCACGTGTCCTCAATTATTATTGGCGCTTTAATAGAATTTTTTACTTTTTGCATGAGTCAAGTGTCTTCCTCCCCATTTCCCACAGTTTTCCCCTCAAGGCATGAATTATTGAATGGAAAATGTCACAATGTAGCGGAATCCTCATCATAGTTACTGCGTGAGTATGGCGCAGTCAGCCTATCGGTCTATTAACAGTTCCAGCCTCTCGCGAACAGTAACGAGGGAAGCCGAGTACCAACGGGGTAATTTCCCGGGAGCGTGTCGCATTGATCGACTCTGCTCTATGGTGGAGAGTGAACTCGAAGTGGTCGCGCTTTGAGCCTCGGAAGCACGGTGGTTAGTTGAGGGGCGAAGACAGTCTCCATTGCCCATTTGCTCCACCAACAGGGTTGGGGCGTGGGTCGACGAGGGAGATATTATTAAGGGTGGAGACAGAGGGGTGCTTGTCGGAATATGGCCTGTCGTCCACGGTTGAACGTCCCGTAGTAAGAGACGGGATAGCACTACTTTCGTGCTCTCCTCGTGATAGCCGACCGCATTCCTGCGAGAAATCAAGGGCCCCGTTTCCTATACTATTTTGCGTACAATCGTCCTTAGGATAGTAGCCTGAAATCGTAGTGTGGATGCACGTTAGGACCATGGTAATCCATAGCACCTAACTCTGTCATTCTACAGTGGTAAAGCGCTGGTGTCGAGAGCGGAAACCGAAAATGATGAACAACAATAATATATAAATAAATCCCATTCCTGCGAACTACAACCTTTACGTGGTGGAAGAGCTTGCGCGTTCCAATGACCCCTAGAGCTGGACTGGCGGGAGAAATGCCGCCGGCGATGCCGCCAATGGCGGGAGCGATGCTCTCGGTAGGGCCACCCATGTCAGATAGGTCAAAGGGAAGGAGCCAGACGAAAGGTAGTCCGGTGATGATGCCACGTGAAAAACACTGTTGGGAAGTGGGGGTGGAAGTCCCTTCCCAACTATTTACTACCCAGAAAAATGAACGTCAATCAAAGATAAATAAATCCTGGAAACTAAAGGACGCCGCCCAACGGGTGTCGGGCCCGGCATCGGGGGAGGCAAGGTCACCGAGGTCGTAATCTCTCGAAATCCTTGCACAACAGAGTCATCACAGAATACAAGGACCAAGGAAGACAAGAAGAAAAGGAAGAAGTGAATGAAAGTATCAATAAAAATGGGGACTTGAAACGTTAGGACGATAATGAGGGCAGGGAAGTTGGAAAATATCAAACGGGAAATAGATAGAGGGAACGTTGATGCCTTGGGGTGGTGCAATGGAAGATGGAAGAACAGTGGAGACTACTGGAGTGATAGTTACAGGGTAATCTACAGTGGTAGAGGTAGCCATAGTGTTGAACGCAAGATTGGTGAGGAGGGTAGAAAGTATTGCCCAGGTGAGCGACAGGATACTAGTGGTAGAAATAAAAGCACGCCCTACAGATTTCGTTTTGTGGGTCTCACCTGGTATACATGCCGACAAGCAATCATAGGGAGGAAGAGGTGAATGGGGTGTATGAACAGATAGAGATAATCTGAGAAGTAACGGGGAAGAAAAACCTAATTGTAATGGCCGACTGGAACGCAGTAGTGGGGGACGAGGGTATGAAGTGGGGGAAGAGAGGAGAGAAGAGAGTGAAGTGGGAGGGTTTGGATTAGGAATGAAAAATGTCTGCGGAGAGAAAGCAGTTGAATTTTGTAGGAGAAATAAATAAGTAACCCGAGACGACTTCATCATAAATAAGAAATTACAAACACTTGGTTTAAACACCATCGTTAGAGGAGGTACACATGGAAAATGCTGGGAGACACTGGGAGATATCAAATTGACTACATCATGGTCAGGCAAAGGAACGGTGTGAGGAACTCGATGAGCAATCCGGGGGCTGATGAAGATTCGGATCATAATTTAGTAATGATGAATTGTGACGTTAGATTCAAAAAGATAAAGAAAGTGGGAGGATGAAGAGGTGGAACTTGGAAGCGTTGAAAGGGGAGAAAATGAAGGAATACCTAGAGATAGTGGAAGGGAAAATGGGCGAAGCGAAGGAAATAGGAACAATCGAGGAACAATGCGGAGTATAAAGCAAGCATTGTAAGAGCAGCCGAGAAAACAATAAGAGCAGCGGAAATGAGGAGGCAAAAGAAAGGTTTCGGAAGAAATGATTAGGAAAATGGAGGAGGGAAAGAATTGGGAAAATGTCAACACCGATATAGATAAGGCTAAATACAAGGGTTTAAATGATCAACTGCGGCGAATAACCAATCGGACGAAGTAAAATTGGTCGACAAGGCAATGTGAGGCAATGGAGAAACGACAAAACGAAGGGGAAGTGAGTGCGTCATACGCTAAAGTAAAATTGCTATCGGGAGGTAAGAGAGGTCAAACGGCACCAATGATTAAGGGTAATAGAAGTGAGATATTTATCGAACCGAAAGATATTCAAGATCCGTGGAAAGAATACGTGGAGGAATTATATGACAGCTATGGTAGACCAGCTATTTTATATGTAGAAGATGAGGAGGAACAGACGAGGGTAAATGGAACGTCTTACTAGCACTCACCTCATTAAGGTTGCCCTTTCTTTTTTTCTTTCTTTCTTTTGTTAGGTAGTTTAAGCGAGAGGTCTTTTCTCCCAGAAATCATTGAGTGTGATCCCATTTTAAAGAAAAAATTTAATCCTCCCTTAGACGATAATATTATAGCCCCTTTTCGCGCTATTTATCAATATATTTGCCATAGAAAAACGAGCCATTTTTCACGGAAAAAAGTTACGTGTATAATCTGGAATTTATAAAGCGCCTTTTACACGGGGTACGAAATCACACAATTTAAAACCGTATGTTTATCTAAATCTGACGATCAATAATTATTGATTTAGAACAGGAGCTATTTGCCATCTCGGGTACAAGCATGTTACCATATTCTTTTCATTTACCGCTCTACACGACGCAATTTGAAATGCACGCTTGTACCTACCTCACATTGTAATATCCCGTTCCCTGTGTAAAATGGGCTTAACACCTGCATCTCGTCAAAAAACAATAGTGTAGTGTAGTAACAATAGTTCACATGTAATATCAACCATTTAAATGTTTTATTTTGAGTCTAGTGATTATTGGAGCGGAAACATGGGCTGTCAGGAGAAAAGAGGGTAGAATTTAGAGGGATTTGAAACGTGTATATGGAGAAGAAATAAAACCATGGAGTGGAGTAATAAAGTAAGACACGAGAAAGCGCTGTGAAGGATAGGCGAGGAAAGGATCATTTTAATACCAAGAAGATAGAGGAAGGCGAACTGGACGGGGCACGTCGTGAGGAAATATTGCCTGTTGAAAAAAATATTGGAAGGGAAGATCGAGGGATAGAGAAGTAGAGGAAGACGAAGAAATAATATGTTGACGGGCATAAAGAATGGAAAGAGTTACAAAGAGCTGAGGGAGGCAGCAGAGGACAGAGCAGCATGGAGGGAGCTGTTCCGCTGAAACTTGTTCAAAGAATTTCAATATAGAAGAATTAGAATAGAAGATCAAGGAATTTTGGGTAGGTTTGTGGACTATTTCAACTTAATTTCCAATATTCAGATTCTCCTGTTCGTTCTTTCTCAATGCAATCACTAATCACTCAATAGATTCTACATTTTCTATTCCTTTACTCTTCATACCTCTTAGCCTCATTTACGTCGCCACTTTTCTCCCTTCACCTCTTTTCTTGCAAAAGAAACAATCATATCGTCACTAGGAATAATTTCAGAATCGCAAACCAATTTTCGTGGTGAAGAAGTTGAAAACTGACCGCGTTGAGTCAAGCGAAGGACTTTTACAGACATTTTTATTAAAATTCTGAGAATTTCAGTCATATAAAAGTATATTCTCGCACCATTATTAATACAATATTTTCTTCGTGCTTCTTGCAGCTGCATTAATTGAGACGTAAAATTCGAATATGGTCTCCATTATGCATTTTGAAATATCTTTCTAAAAACTACCTACACTACAAGTATGAAATTTTATTAAATAAATGTTTTCCTGAATAGTTTAGCCTGGTCAGGACTCAGTTCGCATTGCCTATTTTCTTTTTTTACTATTATTATTTTTTTAATTTTTTATTAAACAAAAATTGTTGTTTTTCCTCATGGTTTGTTTATGTTTTTTTAATCTTGTAGTATATATTTATATATTGATTGTATTTTTACATATCTCCGAGTTCAGCTGTTTAACATGTGAAATTATTATTTTTCAATGAGAATAGCTGTTTTTGTCTTTTTTAATGCATTTTATATTATTAAGCTCTGTTTATTTTTTTATTTGAATTAAATGATGTCAATTTGTTCATTACCTCGCTGCGATATTATTACACTATTTTTGTATTCTTGCTCTACGGGACCTGTCCCAGAGTAAAATATGCGATTATTCTCTTCTATTCTATTCTACAATGGGCTAAAATAATACTGTGTGTGACATCTAATTGGCTGGTTTGGATCCTGTCCCATTCCCGCGAGGATGTCGGTTGGATTGCATGCGGTCTCTTGCGTTGAAGGGAGGGCGGGGGGTGGGAGGGCGTGGGTGGAGGGGGGCGGGAGAGGACTCGGAGGGGTTAGGGGTGGGCGCGGCGGCGAAAGGGTGGGAGGGGCGCCGCTGCGTGTGTCGCAGGGTGAGACAGCCACTCGGAAGTGGGGTGGGAAGTGGCGGCGGGAGGAGGGGAGAGGTCGGCTCCATCGGCAAATAAATAGGTTTCGCAGAGTACACGGCTCTTCACTTTGGGGAGAGTAGGTGGGGGTGGGGAAGGGGTGGTTGGCAGGTGGTTGGGGAGTGAGGGGTAGGCGTCGGTGGAGTTGGAGGGATTGTGTGAAGGGTTTGGGGTTTGTTTCCATATCGTTCCTTTGTCCCTCGTAGCATCATCCTCCTCTCCCAGTTCCCATTCGACTTCCTCCTTCTAATACCACCCCTCGCTCACTCCCTCGCCATTCCTACATTCCACCCCACTAGCTTCATCACCTCTCCAATCCCTGCTTCTATTCACCCTCCTCCTTCTATGACTACCTCTTCCTCACCGGATTTCTCGCTTACACAACCCTCAAACTTACCACAAAATCTCACCTCTCATTCCTCCCAAGACAATGATCTCATTAAATGAGAATATCTAATTTCATTCGCAATGTTTCTTCGCCCAAAAATTGAATCAGTGTCTCTACTTATCTAACCTCGCTCTTTGTCCTCTGCTCAGATGTCCTAGAGGGCTAATGAATAATATAACCGACGCGCACCATTTCCCTGCGAGTTGTTCCCAGAAGTTGCAAATCCGTCTCTTCTAAAATTTCCACTTCAATTATATTCTAGCTCCTTCCTAACATTTCAACCCTAGCTGAAACTCACCATACTCCTAAAAAGAATCAATTCGTCCTAGAATACATTTGCCAACCAGACCAGACTCCTTGCCCCTCCAGGCCCGAAATCGGCGAGGTCCTCTTCATCAAGTCCTCCATTCGGTACGCCTTACACATCGTGGCTCAACGTCTCCAAATCTTTAGGCATTTCCCTCCCTACTTGTCTTGGTTCTAATCGTCATGGGCTTCCTTACTTCTTACATGAGTACACCAAGTGATGAAATTTGCCATGCAAATATCATGTGACTTGACCAGGATTCAAACCTCGTTCTCTGCCCTCTGTTCAGATATTCTCGAGGGCCAATGAGGAATACAACCGACGCTCAATATTACACTCTTTCGAGTTATGCTCAGGACTTTTAATTCCATCTCTTCTAAAATTACCAAACCTCCATCCTTTTATCTCCCATCCCTCTTCTGGCTTATCCGCCCCTGCCTTCGACACCCCATCTCCTGCCCATCGCCTACGCGTCGCTCGGCCGCAGAATTTTCTCCATCTTCATCCGTCCATCGTGTCGCCAGGCCGACTCCCATCCTTCGGTTCTCACGGCTCGAACACACAACAGCCACTTCCCTCCCCCGTCTCTCCCTCTCTCGGACCCATTCAGCCCCCGAAGCCGATTCCGCCGCCCCCAAAACACACCACTCCCTGCTCCATTCCGCCCTCCACCCCTGCCATACCCTCCGCCACCCACAGTTTTCCCTTCCTCCCTCGCCCCTCTTGTCCTCCTCGTATTCCGTCTCTTCTCGCATCTTCCGCCCCCCTCACCCCGTCTCTCGGAGCGTTTTCCATTATTCGTCTGTTTGTCTTCCCGTGGCTAATACGTCCCCGGTTTTGTTCAATTCCTGCCACCCACCCTCGGTTGTCTTTTTATTCTCTCCCTCCTTTTTCTCGAGGTGGGCGGCATCTTTTGTCCAGTTTTTTTTCTTCCCATTGTAGCCCCTGCTTTAGGGGGAAGGCTTGGCCGTGATATTGTCTCACTTCCGTGAGAGGACTGTCCCTTGTTTTCTATTCCTGGCTGTCGCAGTGAGTTCATGCAAACAATTAAAAGAGCAACACTTCGAAATGAGAGGTCGATACCAAGGAAAGGAAATACCTACGGGGCGCGAGATTCCTGATGTGATTGGCAGGTATGTGTTTGCTCATTCTCTATCGTCGAGAATCTCGTTCCCCTAGCCTTCATTTACATCTGCTCACATTTTTATTATCCCTTTTCTTTTTTCTGCTCATTAATATTCTTTGAACACTATTTAATCTCTTTTCATTGAACTTTATGTGTCACTCGTTGTAGAGCCTCTGACTCGAGGTGAGCTAGCGAATCATGTGAAATCTTCCGAACTGCTGGGAAGTCAGCCAGAAACTTAAAGTCGTCATTGTCAGCCAGAAACAAATAATTTTGCAATTATTAGTCGTACGCATTTCGTCCGTGGCCACATGGCAACAAACCATGCAAATTCGAAAAGTACATGATCAGCGATCTCCCACAGCATAATCTGCTGCCCGAACAATTATCGCTCAAACTACCTTGAAGGTTCAAATTATCGAGTACTGCCGTACATATGATGTCACAGAAACGGGAGTAAGTTTTCATTCATTGGCTTCTTCTAACTGTACGACCCAACCTTTCGCCTTTTTTTCGTGTTAATGTTTGTTTATCTTCTTTAAATTTCCTTACAAACGGCCAAAATGAATATGTGTCACTGCTGAAGTATTCGTTGAGATTTTTATTTGAAATTAAGTGGCGTTTTACCACGTCTTCTACGCTAAGATTATCGATGTTTTATTAATTCGCTGGGCCTCATGTAGGGCGTCGATTGATAGATTATTTTTTTCATGTTCATTCAATCCTTTAAGGCGTAACGTTGTGGAAGTCCATTATTTAATAAATAATGACCATACCAACTATGTTTAATTACACATTGTTCTTTATTGGTACAAATAGTTTCATCGCTACTGCGTCATCTTCTGGCACAAACTGAAGATGACGCAGTAGCGCTGAAGTTGGTTGTACCAATTATGAAATCTTTGGATTTAAACATAGTTGGTATGGTCATCATTTATACATTCACATTATTTTTCGTATAACAGACCCACTGCTTTTGTCGAGTTCACCCGTTTCAGTTTTATTTGACATAATATTTGAATGCTGAACGTGTATTTTTCAGGAAAACCTTAACATGGACCCACGGTATTTTAGCCTAATCTTTATTTTTCAAATTCAAACGGTGAATTTCGCAACTTCAGACTCTTCTCTGTCAAGATAATTACTCTTTTCATGTAATTCATGTAAAAGACATAGTTGTGTATCACTGCAATAAAATAGATAATGGTAGATAAGTCAATCAACGATATTTTGCCATCGGTTATTTACGGTAGTTTAATCGACGTATAATTTCACCTTAAAATCACTTAACTTGGTCTTAATTTAAAGAAAAGTATCTCAACATTCCAAAGATGCCAAAATATTACCCCCTTGCTGAGGAGTTAAAAAAAAATGCCAGTCATTTTAGATGGGGAAAGGTAAGAGGCAGCACTCAAGAGAGACTGTTTGAAAAATGAAGCATTTCTAACACTTAAATCTTATCAGAAACTCAACAGAGTGTACATTCTATATTTTCTCCACTATTTTTTAAGCAAATCATACAGTCACCACAATAATTTTTTTCAGAATCACTAAGAAAACCTTCGATTGTGAAAGAGCTTGAAACCTGCCGCGTGAAAAAAATTAGTTAAGTTTAACAAATTGTAACTACTTCATTATGTATTGAGCAACGTTTTCTTCACCCGAGTCACATATAGCACAAATGAGTATACATCAGTCACGTAATTTTTTACATTGAACAACGTTTTCTATTATCCGTGTCACATATAATACAAAGTTTTACACATCAACCATGTTATTGTTTATATTGAACGTTTTCTATTACCCGTATCACATATAATACAAAGTTTTACACATTAACCACGTTATTGTTAATAATGAACGTTTTCTATTACCCATGTTACATGCAATACAACATTTACACATCAACCTTCCTAATTCCTCACCTCCAGCCAAATCATGTCCCAATTCTTTTTCTTTCTGGGTCTAGTCCTAGTCCTCTTTGAACTGTCCAGTTTCTCTACTTCCCGGCACTCGTATTTATTTTCTTGAATTTTCCACACTCCTCCACACACCACTTGCACGTACACTTTCCACTCCCTCTTCACACGTTTTGACCTTCTCCCAACAAAACGTATCTTATTCCCCGTAATTTTCCTCAACAATCCTTTCCCCCAACAATATCCTACCTGTTCGGACATTCCGCACGAGACAGAACTACCAACTTGTAAAATCATCACAATGCTGGCGAGCTGTTACGCCACAACACGGTGGTTTGATCGTTTTAGCTCTGATATGGTCGAAGTCACATCCGGTGTTCCTCAGGGAAGCGTGATTGGCCCTCTTTTATTCATTATTTATATTAATGATCTAAGTTCTCCAATTAGCAGTAAATTAAGATTATTTGCAGACGATACAGTAATCTACCGTGAAATAAGCGAAGACGCGGACTTTGAAGTTCTGTCATCTGACCTTAACAACGTTCATTCACGGTTCACTTCCTGCGGAAGTCATCACACAAAAGCCTTTCCTACACCGTGGGTGGAGTAAACATAAAATCTTCTAATACAGTAAAATATCTTGGATTTGCCTTAATTTCAGATATCGTGGGGAACACACATACAAAACATATGCGGCACAGCATTAAAGAAACTAGGTTTTGTTGAGCGTATAATGGGAAGGTCCTCGGATGAAAAAGTCAAAGAGAGATGCTACTTCGCTCTGATTAGGCCACACCTCGAATACGCCACGAGCATTTGGGACCCTGTCATAAAGTTTTAACCAAAAAATTAACAAAATACAAAGGAAAGCCGCATGCTTCGTTAAAAACTGCTGCGAACGAACATATTGTGTTACACAACTGTTAGAGGGATTAAGGTGGGAGCCCCTAGACACTCGGAGGCTGCACGCTAGGCTTGGACGGCTTGATAAATTCAGAAATGATATTTTTCAGAGGGACACAGAGAATATTATCATGACGCCTCACTATATTTCTAGGTCTGACAGATGCATTAAATTAAGAGAGATACTCTACCGAACAGATAGGTGCAAATACTCGTTCTTTCCGCGCACAATAAGCCACCACAATAGAAACTGAGCTCCTCCAAATCCACTCTCACAGGACATGTCACCATTTCAAGTCAATTCAATTCATTTATTATCGTGGGCCATTCTGGCCCATGATATATTTAACATAGTTATTACAAAAGTACGGAAATTATAGTAATGAATAAAAAAGAAATGTAGTAATAGTTACAAAAAAATATATACATTTCAATCCCATTATGTTAATTCGCCGGTTTTCAGTTTCACAATATATATTCATATCAGGAATGTTGAAAACATCCTTGTTCAGTACATGTTATTACATTCATAACCATAATAGAAATAACAGTTCGAAAATTTTGCAAAGAACTGAATTAAATATATACATTCTTTCCCACTTCATGTAAGTCAATAGAACAACGTTATCAGCTTATGCAGGGAACTGCCATGCGTCATTTAGCAGTAACTTGTACAATTTGGATTTGAACACATGTATTGATTGTGGGTTTCTTATGTCTAATGATAATGAGTTCCATATTTTAGCAGCAGTCACTATAAAAGATTTATTGAGGTGAGGAGTTCGATGCTGGGGGATATGAATGTCAACATAGTGATTTCTGGTAAATATTGAGTGGATATTTCTTTTCCAAGTGAATCTTTGGAACAGATGATTTCACATCCAAAACTTTTACACACAGCTGGTGACCTACTAACCCCTGCCACATGCCCAAGCAGCGGCTCGCGGGGTAGTATGTAGATGTAGAACATGTATGCATATTTTAATTTAACTACAGAGAATTCAGTCATGTAAATGTATTTTATTGAACCATAACTATTATAATATGTGACTCATGCTTCCTACAGCTGCTGAAATTAAATAATAATATTCAAAGATGGTCTCCATTAATACAGGAAAAAAATCTTGCTCAAACTACCAGAGTGAGTACCTTCATCGATGGCAAATCAAGAGCTTAATCCAGTCTGGACTGTGGATTGGATTGGACTATGGGGAGGCGATCGACAGCTAAGATCATTTGCGCCATAGGGGATAGGTAAGGGAGGAAGGGTGGATAGAAACCCGGCGTCGGCATTAGCCTTCTCTTGACGTAAGGCGCCAAGTGGACCACGGTTCAACGTCTCATCTGACAGACGGAGTATTGCACTTGAAGTACCCTCCACAAAACACTCAAGTAGGGACCGATTTTCCTCGGAAAAACATCCTCCTCTGAAGGGATTTGAACCCTGGTCGCCTGTATGATTAGCCAGTTCTCTTGCCACCACACCAACCCGATCCCCGTCAGGACTGTGACTGATGGCCATTGCGTGCGGCACCGCTGTTACTGTTGGCTGGAGGAGTGCGCGCGCAGTATCGGTGAAGAGAGGGCAGGTGATAAGAAATGAAAAGATAAGACGTCAATGTAAATTTTCTCCCTCACGAAAGGAAAAGTGGCGCACTTTCTCTCTCTCGCGAAGAGAATGATGCTTATCTGCGATTTCAGCTTGGAGGCGGAGAACGGATTTGGCAAAAAAAACGGGAGAGAGAGGAAATGGAAGCATCTATTTAAAGGTGGCTCGAGCGGTTACCATGAGTCATTGAGAGCACATTTTTATAACTTTACAAGGAAGGCGAAAAAGTTCTAGGGCCACAATTAATTTGGTACCTCTGTTTATAAACATGAAATAACCATACATGTAGTTATATGAATGATGCAATTATTATATTTTTAAATTTTCATCTTGGTTAAAGCGTTGCTATGACTTGGGTTTACGGTGAGAAATTCACAATTTATACGAAACCCGTACGTTATCGTAAAATCAGACTATCATAATAAATGAAATTTATTAGCCACCGTTTTAATTATATTTTTTAACGAGGAGGAAAATCTTCAAAAGACACCAACCAGTCCTATGGGTAGTGTCCGATTTTAACTGACTGAAAAACTCCCCTTTATCTTCTGTGCCAACGCTGGGTCTAATCTTTCGAGTATTACTGCAGCCTTTGCTTAATCTTCGGGTTTCTCATTGTATTAGAACGTTCTGTTCATTTGCGGATTTTTCCCCAAGGATCTTGGCCACCATTGTTTCAACAAGTTTCCAGTGTTCCTCTTGTTCAAGGCATTTGTGGATAATGTTGTCCCTTGCCAGGCATCCCATGGCTGAGATACTCTTTCTTCTCTCTTGGTCCCACTGTCTGCAAACTAGCTCTGTATGTTCTGCTGTGTTTTAATTATATGGAACATAGATTTTGGCTTTAGGTAGAATAATGTATATATTGAATTGATTAACATAGAAATAAATATCAAGTGCCATAAGGCTACGTATAAAAATAGCGTAAAATTGCGTAGAAACAAAATTGATAAATTAATTTGTTCACTTCAGTCAATACATGGTGCTAATAAGTACATGAATGTAGAGTTTCACGCAAAGCTGTACATAACCAAAAATCGTTCCAACCACCATAAGGGACCTATCACATTTATATGGAACTTTTGTAGTTTCCGATTACATGAAAATGATGTATTAATGTGTTTGCCAACTACATTAGTGCACAGATGTGCAAGAGTTACTTAGGAAGCAAAGAAAATGTGCACTTGGTAATGCGTACCATACTAACCCTCTCGCGGCTGCAAACGTACAGCTACGTTCGCATAGCAGGCTGCTGTGAACGTACTTTTACGTCCGGGCTCCTTGGAGCGCTTCGTGGTTACTCGCCAGCCCTGGAATGTTTCAAAATATGCCATGCGCTGAAAATTTTTTAAAATGTTTCTTATTGTTTAAGTAATTAAAAGACAGTTATCATGAATATGTCTGTCTTGACTTTTTTCTATGGAATTTCTTACCCGGAGAAGAAATACGCACGCGCGATTCACTACTCAGCCGTATGGCAAAGCCTCATGATCGGGGGACCGGACCGCAGCGAAAGGGTTAAAAATTGACATTGGAGAGATAATCAAATACGTAATTAGCTTCACAAGCTATCGAAAAACCTAATCATACAAATCCGTGTGGGAACGATTATGGTCCCTTATCGATCAGATCAAAAGAGAGTCAGTACATAATTGAGGGTCTTATTGTTAGCCCGTTTATTATATCTAAAAATGTCATAAATGAACAAATTAAGTGATTCTTTTTACATGCACAATTTGTAATTATAGCAAAAATACTGTGACAATAACTTAAAACCCATTGCTAATATACTATTCACTTCTGTTCCCTTCCTTCTTTTTGCAATGCCCTCCCATTCCATGTCTGGTGTCCAAAAAACCTCACATCAGTTACATGCATCTGTGGATCATTCATCTATCATGCATCATCGCAGCATAATGTGTAGACGTTGATTTTCTGTAGTGTAAATATTTTTGAGAAGTCACCTCTTGTTCACACCAGTGCGGTGGCATGCTGGATATAATGTAGATGTTGATATAGTTTGGTTTAAGCCATTGCGTAAGCTCCAAGCAGACTATTTCTCAGATTACAAAATGAACCAGAAACCTAAGGATTAGGTAACACTATTCCTGATGGCCCCCTGCCATGCGGCCATGCGGCAGCTACGACGGTAGAAGCTCGATGTAGAGTGAATGTCCTCAAGACCTCTAGTGATTTATGCTCGGTCCAGAAGGGCAGGATATCGTCATTGAAGTTTTCTTTTCATATGCCGGTTCATGAACATGAAGAGTTGACCAAGTGACAGGTTTTAAACGTGGATCATCGGAGTTGAAAACCAATTTTAAAGAGGTCTTAGTAAGGCTAATCCTATTCATGTTCATCAAAGAATCATAAAATGAAAACGGTTATTGATATAAATGTGAAGAAATTATAATATGAATTCAGTTACGAAAAATGTGAGGAAAGAGAAGTGGAGAAATTAGGCTGAGCGTTTTTTTCCCAATCGAGGAACCCACTCCTCCGGCTAAAAATGTGGGAGGAAATTGATAAATGTATTCCTCTGGTTGAGCCGCTTCATGAGCTTTTCACATACAGTTTGGAAATAGTGCATATCAAGTTTAAATTAGCCTGACTAATAAATATAGAGGATATCCGAGCTTGTTCCAATATTTTGCTTCGGGAAAACAAAGAACAACATTGCTACTTGATGGATGGAGATAAGCCTCGGACGAAAGAAAGGGAATGGGCGCGGATGTTATTGTTTTACTCGCACACTATTCCATTCGCATCGAATAAACAATTGTGACAGAATAATGCACATTTACTGTCAAAAAGGTATATATGTATTTAATTCATCTTTTGCCAGGAAAAATGCGGGACTGCAACTAATCAACCCTTTCTCCCATTCCCTCCCCTATTATGGTTCGTGTTGCAAAACCATTAGCCACCAGTCCTCAGGACAGCTTTCATCTCTTCAGAGGCAAGCCTTGACTGTTTCCTTCATATGCCTCATTCTCGCCTCTCATTCCCCTCTTCCCTGTTCCTCCGCCCGGGATCCCTGCCTCAAGCAGGCGGACGCCGAACCCTCATCACAGTGAGCCCCTGGCTTGTCTCATTTGACGACACGCTACCTTCTGTGATCCATTGATGCGGACAATGTCTGGCGTCCATCCAGTGGGTCCATGGTCATTGCCACCGCCCGCCCGTCACGCGACCGCTGAAATGCGAAGAGCCGCGAGAGAAGAGACCTTCCGGTTATGTTTACCAGGAAAGACTCCCACGTGACCCATTCGAACTCACCCGACAGCAGTAGAACGTCTAAGAAGTCAGTTCTTCAGTTCACGGAGATGATCCAATCATACTATTACCTAGGTATTTAATGGTGCGGGTGGCTTAACGAGGTCGTTTCCTGCCGATGCGAGGCACGACCACTGAGATATTTCCGAGTCCGACCACAGAGAAACATTCCTTGAAAATGTTCAACGAAATGGCCCACAGTATCACCTTAAAGTTTTAAAATTCTCACACGCCATCCACGCCTTTTACACCCTCACCACTGTATTCACTGTAACGGCTGCAACAACTGGAGGGGGGATCGGGTTAGTGTGGTGGCTAGAGTACTGGCTAACCATACGGGCGGCCAGGGTTCAAATCCCTGAAGAGGAGGGTGTTTTTCAGAGAGACCCGATCCCTACTTGAGTCTTAATGAGGGCAATTTAAGTACAGTACTCCGTCTGTCGGATGAGACGTTAAGCTTTGATCCCTTTGGCGCCTTTCGTTAAGAGCAGGCTAATGCCGACGTCGGGTTTCTATCCACCCTTACCCATCCCCTATGGCGCAAATGACCTTAGCTGTCGGTCGCCTCCCCAAGTATCCAACCCAACGCCTGCAGGCAAGGATAGATTTCACCGAGGACGCCTATGACTCGTGTCATCAACAAAGTAAAAGGCCAGAGCGTGCAGGGGGACTGAGCTCAAAATTATGTTCTTATGCGTAGAATCATGATAGGCAAGTCTAGCAAGTCATACTTGGTATTAACTCGTAGTGGTGGCAGAATTACTATGCTCGGAATGAGGGGGCACGCAATTTGAAAGGGCTCCGTGGTTCGTGCACTCAAAACCACGCCAGTCCATACACATAAAGCGAATACGGATGTGAAAACAGTGGCTGCCCTATTTTGTTTGCTAATAAGTGTAACCGTATCAGGTTGAACTCGGTGGAAGTTGTTGGTATTCATGCAATCCTCCAACGATTTTAAGATCAAATCTTAAATTTGTGGAAGAGTACTGAATGTTTTTATTCATCATGAACGCCTGCTGTCATTAAACAACGTTAAAGAGGAAATGGTAGCTGAAAATTCCCTAAGGTTAGCTACTTCGGGAGAAACTTCGGCTGTTAAATCTGGGTTTGCCGCCATTGGTTATATATACTCGCCATACAAAGTCTCAGCGCTAAGGGATAATTCATTTTCCATGGTTTCATTGTTTATTTGCGTTAAAAAAATACATCGTGAATAATGTAAGAGAAACAATTGCACTTTTCCACAAAATTGTGGAGGAGGAGGTAGTGGCGGAAGAACTTCCCACTCCTCCTCTAGTCTCTTCCCACTACCCCCCCCTCCTCTGAAAAGATCGTATATATGTGTTGTACTCTCTTACAACTTTGTCTTGTACCTGATGATGGCTCTGTGAGCCGAAACGCGTTGTACGCATTAAAACAATTTTGTGGAAAAGTGCAATTGTTTCTCTTACATTATGAAGAACTTCCACGATATCTCGCCTGAATCTGTTGAATTTATGCATCGTAAAGTTTGCGGATTATTGAAACCGTTGCGATTGGTGGTGAGTGTTGGTTATGTAAGAATGTTGCGCTGGTCGTAGTGTTGATGCAAGAAAGGCGTGGATATTTTAGATTTAAGAAAGGCTGAAATTAGTTGAGGTTTCGCAAGAGGCTTCTTAGATCAACGTTTGCCACATGTGCCGCACGTAGCCCGATTTCCCTCGAGTGGTTGAACCCGCAAATGGTTCGAGCATACCAAATTACCCCTCGTACCCCTCCCCCACGAATTCAACCCTATGAAACTCTGGCCTCTCGGACTGAGTTCGTAGACTTTCGAGCAGAGACCCCCCACCCCGAGGCCTTGATTATATCGGTGGTCGTTTGCGAGGTCCCTTTTAGGGTCGACCGAAACATAGCGCCCCCCCCCCCGTTTTGCACGGTTGACTCCCCCGTTTATCTGCAACTCTTTAATGGTATTGTCCAGCTTTCCTGATAGCATTTTACCCAATGGACTCTACATATCACATTATTTAACACCCATACCTTGTTGAATAAATGTGAGTCATGACTTAAGCATCTAAGATGCGGTAGATGATATATCTATAGTGCAGTTTTAATTGATCAAGGAGCTTAATTTGGTGGTGAAATAAGCCTCCTGGTGGTTTTTTGCGTACATGATTGAGAACTCCCATACACGTCTTACATTGAGAATAACCTTACATGTTAGAGCCATGGCTGGAGTTCATTATAAAAGATTGAACATTTAGTATTGTGTTTTCTCTAATAGTCATGGGAACTGAACATTGCCACCATGAAAAGCATAAAATCTATCCTACTATGTGATGACTTATTGCTGGAAAAAGTGGATGCGGAATTTACTTGTTTACTTTGATTATTAGTTATTTCAGTTATCATATTTGGAGCAAATTGTCGAGTGCAGTTTTCCCAGTCACTCAAGTCACGATTTCCAATGATGAGAAAAACGAAGCCGAGTATTGGATTCGGCGTCGCTATATCAAGCGTACGCACAAGATAAATGGATACTTTGGCCGATCAAACGGAGTTGCGAAGTGGCCACGGCCAAACCCTGAAAAGCAACGGAATGAGCAAAATCCACCAGAAAACGTCGCAGGCCCGTTTCCATTCCCAGCGCCTCAACGCCTCTCGGTTTCCCTCCCTCCACGCGTTTCGTGGTCCACCGAAATGCGCCTCACATGCCTCCCTCCGGTTCCCTCTTGCCGACAAACAAGCGGCGAGGAATCGCACACTTCATCATCTGTAGCATAGGTGGCGTGGGGGAGGGTGAAGAGGTGGGGCAGGAAGGATTGGAGGGGCGGATTGCACAGCGCCGCATTGTCGAAAGGATAACAGGTACAAAGATTCCTTGGCGAGTTTCCAGTTGGTCGGTGTACCACGCCCCGAAGTGCTCTTTCCGCAACAGAGGGAAAGGATAACTTAGCTTCGGTCCCCAGCGCATTTTCCCATTCAGTGGCTGTGCGATAGTGCTGTGGGAAAGGATCCTGACAGGCTTGTGTTTGGCACATGCAAGAATGGTGGTTGAAGCGTTTGTTATTTATATAAATATTCGCCTGAAACTTTGTATACGAGTCTTAATTAGTAATATGTGTATACAAAAGTGAAAAAATTTCAGGTTGCCGATTTAGTTTCAAGGCAAATCAATACTATTCGAACACATAGCATTATTGCACTTGACATATATATATATATTTTTTTAAGTAATTAGTTTACATATGCACAGATTTTCTATAAGACACGAAATAATACGTTTTATATTATTAAATTGGTGGGTGGCAAATTTAAAGGGATCATAACAAGTTCAAAACACGAGTTCACATATGATTTTTATTTTAAATTTCGGATTCCTCGCCGTAAATCCAAATTATGAAAATGCATTTGATCCACCCTTCTTCATTCCGTCCCTGAAACCTATTCTCTTCCCCGCTTGCCAAACATCCTTCCCTCAATCATACTTTTGAGCAACACATCGCCCCTTATTACTTCCCCAGCCACCTACATTACCCGTCCCGTATTTCATTCATAAGTTTCCTTTCCTCGCCCACCATCTCAAGCACTTCCCCGTTTGTCTTCCTTTCTGTCCATCTCACCCTCTCCATCCTTTTCCACACACGCATCAGAAATGCCTCTACCTATGCTCGTCCTCCTTTCTCAGGGTCCACTTTTCTGCCCCATACAACGCTACGTTCCATATCAATCTCTTCAAGAGCCTATTCTTTACATCCTTATCCAAGATCCTGTCATCATCTCCCTTCTATTATTAAGGTAAAAATTGTAAAATATAACTCTTTCAACATTTATTTTACAAAATGTCTTATGATTTCCTCGCTCACTCACGATCATCGCTCCAACCTCCTGGGTGACCAACGCGAGAATCGTGGGACATCGAGTGCACTCATTAATAACTTTTTGAGTAAGAAAAAAAATTCTTGGAACATATTTCACTTACGTATATACATCTGGTTATGTGGTGGAGATATTAGATTATGGAAATGATGTAACAAGCATATTTAATAATTTTTTTCTTAATTGAAGGATGTAATGACTGGAGCTTTCGGCCCGGTATTCTAAATTCAGACGAAATTAAATTGAAATAGGTATGTTGTTTTAGAAAATTGGACTAGGCGTGTTATCTTGATATTTGTAAGCGAGAATTACACTTATAAGAAATATATTATTTCGTATTAAGAAGAAAACCTGTACATATTTAGTTGAATAATTACAAAATATTTGTCATGTGCCATCAGGCTACATGACAAAACAGCACTGAATTGCCAAAAATATAAATCGGTATGATGTAATTTTTTTTACTTTTATCCGTTGATACCGGAAATGAAAATTCGTTCGCAAATTTTCACGTAATTCTGCACAAACAAAAAAAAAATATATATATACATAACACACCAACAACTTGTGTAATTCAACTGTACATAGGGCTCAATATTGCTGTTGGGTGGCTAATGCGATGTTTGACAGTCGGAATGCCGAGTCACGTTGTAAAACATGGCCAGGAATGTTTTACCAGGCCGTTTTTTACAAATTATGCAAGCTAGTAATATTTGAGACAATTCCCTTATTGTTGTGATTTTAAGCTTTGAGGGTTGTAGCGATAATTTTAAAATATTCATCCGTGAAAATCAGACGAATGAACGAGTAGAGTCATCACTGTTAAAGTGAATTTGCTCTAAAGTATGAGACACTTCTTATATCTCGATGTAATTATATGCCGACATGATTTTTACTGATTGAACGAAAAAGGCAGAAAATGTGTGTCCTTTGTATTGGTAGCATATTTTAAAAATGCAAATTTACAACCTTTTAACAATTTTACAACTTTTATCACACCTTCACATGTTCTCATCTCTACTTTTATGCCAGCACCGCGGGATGCTATCCCTCAGGGTAGCATCAGTCATCTTCCCTCATACGCTGCTGACTGGAACTCTTCTCCTCATTACTCACAGGTGTTGATTAATTAATTCTCCTTCCCCATTCTCATAAGCATATGTGAACTTGTCTTGTTGCGTTTTGCTTCGAGTACCTCAATAAATTAGCGATCCACTTTCTTGAAGTGAACCAAAATTACCCTTGTTTAGCCCTCCCGACTAAATCAATGTGAGCTAGTGTGACGTTTTTTTTTAAACATTAGATCCTTTTCTAAATATATCAGGCAGAAATATCTTGGTATGACTTCCATGATAATTCCCGAAAGTTTAGCATAAGTCAACATTTTACGATTAATAACCGAAGCATTTTTTTCAAAGCCGTGAGACCGATATGAAGAAAATTAAAAAATACTTCTAGATCCTTCAAGTTTGATGAAATTTAACCCATGAAGTGTCCCAAATAGGCATGAGTTTGGCACTTGAGTTCCTATTTGGGACACTTCATTGGTTCAATTGACTCAATAGATTTCCTATTTTGGCACATACTATTTTTTACGAGTAGGGAGAGGTACACAAACGTTAACTACATAGTACACAAATTTTTCGTTTTAATTCCGCTTTGTTTTTTATTCAGAAGTGTTAAAGACTGTCATATTCCACAGATAGTTTATAAAAGTAAGTAACAAAATCATTCTGTATTTCTTTAATTCCATTGATGTGCTTAGGGGTCATTTTTGAGTAAAACATTGAATGTTCTGGCGATGTCACGTACACATTCCACTCAGTGAAGGCGGTAAGTACGGTATCACTCTTTTTGAATTTTCTCTTAATTTTCATTGTTCTTACAAACTACTTGGATTGAGAAATGAATTTGAAAACTATATAAATTGAGAAGTAAAATGTGACAGATTTAAATTGAGATATCTCCTTTCACTATATCTCAGTGGGATGTTATCTTTCAATATTTTATAGAAACATCTGCTGTCAATTGGTCGCAAAGTTATTTTAGGACTGTAGGCGCATGAGCTTAAAAATCAAAAAGGAAAATAATGATTTTGCGTTTTAAAAGTGCCAAAAACAGAGTAATGAATCATGCCGTTATTATTTTTTATTTTAAAACGCAAACAAATCTCTATAGGGAACTTAAATGCGAATGGTTGAAGATCCAATTAAGCATCTGTCACTCTGTTCAAATCATTTCATTTTGGCCTTATGAAAGGACCTTAATGAATCGATCGGTTGCCTGGAAAGTCATTCCCCAAAGGAGATCTCGAATATTATATGGAATATGATGGTGAAACAGGCGAATCGACTCGAAAATCTGCGCCATACATTTGCTTTGAAGAGCATAGTTCTTAAGTGGAGCTTGTGCCCATGCTATTTCGCGGAATTCATGGAAATTCATGGAAATTCTGATAAAAAACACGAAATAATAAATAGGTGTAAAACTTCAAGTGTAATTATCTCAAAAGTGCTCCGCTTACCATTAAGTCGATGCACCATAGGAGAAGTTAGAATTTTTCTCAAATTTCGTTGCCAGCCATTTCCAGACCCTATCATCTTCCGGATGACAAGAGGCATGTTGGAAAATTCATGTTTTTGAATAAATAGGACGATACGTTCGATCTGTAACACGTTGATGATAATGATGAGATTCATCTCTACGAACGCAGTATCTGTGTTTTGAGAGGAGCGGTGAACGGTTACTATTTGACATCCATGGTGGCATAAATGCAGTTCATTCGGATACGATTGACCAGTCGAGGTTGAAAGTCAGTCGCAGGAAACAGAAATTTTTCACCGCTTATGCATGGAATATCATTGCTTGTTTCATTAATAATCTCCCTGAGGCGTTTACTGTTATTATTCCCTTGAATGAGTCCAACGCGATAGAATAGCTTATTGCGCAGTTTTAGTTCTTTCATGCGTGGATAGTATTGGTATTTTTTATTGTATTAATCCACAGTTGGATGGGGAAAATGCGTCACACTCATAAAAGAGAAGTTATTATTTTTAAGTGCCTCGTTCAGGAACAAAAATTCGTTTTGATTGTCTTCGATTTATATTAGTTTCCTCCTCGGGATTAAGGTCAACGCGCGGTGTTTGAATGGATCAAGCGTTATAAGCAGCTCAGGCTTTTATATGTTATTCTGTCATACGCTCTATTGATTTTTTTCCTTTTACTATAATTGCTCTTGTTTTTTGATCGCATAAAATTAGGTTGTATACTCTAAAATATTGTGAAACGCCAAATAATCTAGCGGTGGTCTCGGTGAGCACAGGCAATTCAATTCTTTTATTGAAATTTATTCAGAAGTCCATTTGTCATCTCATGAAGCTTATGGAAGTGAAACTTTCATTCCATGTTCAAAGCCTGCTTTACACGGTAAATTTCGTTTGTACAAACTAATGAATCATTAATGTACAGGAAAATTAATGGAATTAGAGTATGTTCTATTTCCTGTTTAGTAATTCAGACAATCATACAATTTTACACTTTTCACGTGTATAGTTTTCCTCATGAATGAGGTCATGCGCTCGTTTTTACAATAAAATGTACATTCTAAAGCGGCCTTAAGAGTAGAAATTGTTTAGCAAACCTGACAGCCTGAGTAAGGTAAGTGGAGGTGCTCTAAGTTACGTGAATGGTGTCTAGTGAAATATTCATCTCACGTACGAGGCTCGTATTTTGGGTCGCATTCAGCCGGATTAGACGACTATATAAAATGCGTTAATCTCAAAACAAGAGACCTCAGGGTATATTCGTTTTCTTTTAGCAAGTCTTTCTAAATACTATAGAATATATAAACTATACCGTATAGAATTCTATATGCTATACGAATATACCGCCTATTATCCAGCCGGGTTCTAAAAATGTAGAAGTATTGCGTACGCATAAGATACATTAGAGATAAAAAACGCGCATCTCTGAATAATTTACTCTTGTCGTCGTTACATTTACCACCGCTTCTCTTAGGAGCGTTTTGGAATAAATTGGAGATGGATTTTCGTCGTCTGTTCAGGTTCACCATTTAAAATGTTTTCAAATGAAAAGGAACAGTTTTTACGATTTCCACTATTTTATTATCCGCAAACAATGCAAAAATTACAACACATACATGAAAACCAATTGATCTGGTAATGTGGTTTCTGAACGGAGAATCCCCACCCTGGCACACTATGACGTAGGGAAGAACTTGAAACAGACCTTGAGGAACTGCAACGGACATTTTTGTGACAATTCCTGCGAGATGCGATGAAAAATTTGTCCCTAGTGAGCGTAAAAATCACGGTATAATCCTGTCCAATCTCAAAGGGTGCGCGTTAATGGGAAGAGAAAAAGGAGAGCTTCTCCAGAGAGCGGGTGAGGAGGCTCTCCGTCAAATTGCTCATTCATATCGCACGTGCCGACCGCCCCATTCGCTTCGCACCCAAGCGCCACTCACGTTCGTGGAGAACTTTCGCACCATTCAATCACTCAAACTCCCCTCTGGGCCCGCTGGAAAAAAATCACGCGCCACATTTTCCCAAAGCGATCACTCACAGCCCTCCCAACCCCTCCCCACTCCTCCGGCCGGCGGGTGAGAGGCAACCCGCCTACCCCCGCCTCAGGCCAAGCGGTCATCGGTTTTTGCTTTCCGCGAAACGAGGCGCTTTATCCACCGGACCTCTCCTCTCGACCTCCGACCCTCCCGGCTCTCTCCAACCGCTCCCACCCACTCCTATTCTTCTTCGCCTCAAAGATCTTTCGTCGACTTTTTCCTCCACGCTCCCGTTCCCACGTTCCTCTCTCACGCACTCCCTCCTCCGAGGTCCACGGCTGCTGCCAAGCAACTGTTTCTCCCCCCCCCCCCCACCCAGCTTTATGGGCTCGTAAACGACACAATACATCCTGCTAGACTGGAGAATGGAATGATCAGTCAGAAGCCGTTTGCCGCGCAGCCCGGCCAGGAATCATCTCAGTAGTCCGATGCCGTTGTGCCCTTTCTCCACTCGAGGGCGGAACCCACTGGACCCCCTCCGCGCTTGCCGTCGTCAACCCAGCCGTCCCACACCGCCCCCCGCTTTCCCACCGCCTCCTCTTCGTCAAGACGGTCCCCCTCCCCTTCACCCCCCCCGTCAACCCTTCCCTCCCGCGCCACTACCCTCACTCCCCGACCTCGTCCTCTCTCCCTCCCTCACATCGATCCCTCGGCGGGGCGGGTTCACGCGGTGGGAGAGAGTGAGGAGGGCCTCCTGCGGGCGCACACTTGCACCCTCCCCCTCTCTTGCACCCCCTGCCTGCCGACCCATTCCTTTGAACCCCCTCCTGCTATACATCCCCTCATCCCTCTTACCTCTCCTCCCCTGCACACCTTTTATCCTCCCCCCCCTCCTGAATTTTAACCGCTTCCCCATTGCACTCCCTCTTCCCAATTTCACCCCTTGCTTCCATTGAACCCCATTCTTCTCACCTTCCCACCCCAGCACCCCCACCCTCTTACACCCCTTTCTCCATTTTACCCGCTCCTTTCGTACACCCCATCTTCTCGTATATCCCTTCCTCCTTCTTACCTCCCCTTCCTAACCCCCCCTCCACAATTTCACCCCTTCTCCTTTCCCCCCCTTTCTTCTTCCTACCTACCCCCTCCACCCTTCCACCTAATGCACTACTTCACCCGCTCCGCTATTTCAATCCTATCCCCATTGCACCCTTTCTTTCCTTCCTACCCCATCCACCTACTTACCTCCCCTCCCTTACACACCCTCCACTGCTTCAACCTCTCCTCCCTTACACCCCCTCCTTCTTTTTACCTACCCCTTCCACCCTTGCAACTATTCCACTAATTTACCACCTCCTCTATTTAAATCCTATCCCCATTACACCCTTTCCAACCCTTTAACCCTCCTTAACACCTCCCCTCCCTACCCTATCCACAATTTCACCCCATTCCCTCTTACACCCCCTCCTTCTTACCCACCCCATACACCCTTGTATCTAATTCACTACTTCACCCCCTCATTTATTTCAACCCTATCCCCATTGCACCCTTTCCTTCCTTTCTACCCCCTCCACCTACTTACCTCCTCTCTGTTAAACACCCTCCACTGCTTCAACCCCTCCTCTCTTACACCCCCTCCTTTCTACGTACCCCCTCTACCCGTGCTCGTATTCCACTAGTTCACTCTCACCTTCTTACAATCCTTACCCATTGCACCCTTTCCTTCCTTTGTACTCCCTCTTCCTTCTTGCTTCTCCTCCCTTACACCCCCTTCACAATTTACCTCTTCCCCTCTTACACCTCCTTCTTATCTATCCCCTTCACCATTGTACTTATTCCACTACTTCACCCTCACCTCTGTTTCAATCCCATCCCCATTGCACCCTTTCCTTCCCTTGTACTGCCTCTTCCTTCTTTCCTCCTCTTCCCAACATACACTCCACCATTACACACCCTCCACCCCACCACCCATTCCGCTATTTAACCCCCTCCTTCATTTCGATACCCTCCCCATTGCACTCCCTCCTTCATTCAAATCCCCTCCTCCCCATCTCCCCTTTCATACACAATCTCCTCCATAACACCCACTCCTCCATGCACCCCTCTTCTCCCATACACCCCCTCCTCCCTCTTACCTCCATCCCTTTATTCAATAACTTTTTTGTCGAAGATCTATGGTTTATTACTAGGTGTTCAATAAATTATGTATCACGTTATCTATCGTTCATCTTTTTATTTTTATATATTTGTTATGGTTTGTTTATTACTTCTTTAATACCGTTACGTTTATTATTGTCCTTCTATAGTTAATTCTGTAGTTCATTGCGATGGCATGTAATTATCTTCATATCATTTTCAAGCACCATTGCTAACATTGCGTAAAATTATCAATTAAATGCGTAAATACCAATGTAATAAAGGTGGCTTCTTTTGTGTGAATTGGATTATCGCTCACAACGGATTTGGTTGTGCATCGTTTGTGTCAACGATTTTACTTTTGGAATGTGTAATATTGGAAATCGCGTCTTCAACTTTGAGGACATAATTCCCTTGACCAATAAATTGATATTCTCTCTCTTCACGTACACTTCACCCTTGCACTCCGTCCTTCAGTTTCATCCTCTCCTCCCTTTCACCCCCTCCTCCTCTGCACGCCCTTCCTATTGCATCTCTCCCTCCTTACTCGAACCCTCCTGTTGTCTACCCCTCCTCCCTGACCGCTCCTTCTCTTAGCACCTCCTCCTCCCTTGCCCCTCATTTCTATCCCGTCTCCATGCACCTCCACTTCCCTTTAATCCCCAACCTCATTGCACCCCCTCCTAATTTGCACCCCCTCCTAATTTGCATCCCCTCCTTATTTGCACCACCTTCTCCTTTGCACCCCAACCTCCCTTACCCCTCCTCCCTAGCCACCTTCCCAATTCGTATTGGCTTTTCATACAACTCCACCCCCATTGAACACCCATCTTCATTGCACCCCCTCCTCATTTGCATCCTCCACTTATTAGCATCCTCATCTCCTGTTAACCCTTATCTCTATTTCACCCCTCCTCATTTTCCCCTCCCCCGCTTCCTTTGCACCCCCTCCTCATTTTCCCATCCCCCACCTCCTTTGCACCCCCTCCTTATTTTCCCAACTCCCACCTCCTTTGAACCCTATCCTCATTTTCCCCTCCCGCACCTCCTTTGCACCCCCTACTCCTTGGCACCTCCGGCACCGTTGCAACTCTTCACCGTTTTCATATTCTCCTTCTTTCCGCCCCCATCTCTCTCACACTACATCTTCATTTTCTGCCCCACTTACCCCTCCCCACTCCTGCCGTCCACTTCAACTGCAAATTATCCTCCCTTTCACCCCTCTCTCTTTGCCACCATCGTCTTCCGTTCACTTTCCACTGCTCTCGCTGCCGAAGAATTAGAGCTCACAAGCATTCATGCAAGCAAGAGGGAAAATAAAATAATATAATGTATTAACGGTAATTTCCAGCATCTTAGCAAAGTTATTTTTTATCTCGCGACCTTAAGTAACCGCTAAACAGTACAATACTCCCTTTAATATAATAATTAAATTAAGTGAGCCACAGAAGACCTCCACAAGGTGAATTAAAGGTCAACAGTACACTGTTGTCCAAAAATCAATATTTTTCATGATATGGAAGTTCTATGACAACTCAAGATTAATGCAAATCCTTATTCTTGCTATCAATACAAAGTTTTTGGTTTAGAGAAATTTTCAGAAAAGTATTTGAAATATATATTCAGGTCTCTAAAGTAAAATTTTAAAATAGGAAGATTACAAGCGTCTGGATATCTTTATTGCCTTTAATTCATTCCAAAAAATTTAATCTCTTTTTCAAAAATAGTCTCTTTATGCTTTATTTGCTTTCTTCAAAGTATAAATGGTTTTTCAAATTACGCATAGGTTAATACATCTACGGCCTTACTTTTTTTTCTCTTTATGTGTGAACTTAACTGCGTTACATTTTCTAATTTATTTAATTATATAAACCTTAAAAGTAGTCTTTAAAGGACAGCCTTAGAAGTACCACTGCTCATGATTGTAAAATACTGCAGGGAAATGGAAAATTCTTTAAAATATTTAAGCAGTGCTGTGCGTAATTAGTTGCTAATATAATATTCATAATCATGGAATTCCGAGCGAGAACCAATGTCCTATGAAACTCCACGGTGCTTTTCTTGGCCAGAGATTCCTGCTCATCTTTATTTACTTTCCACCGAACTGATAATGTATTAAGTGACTGTTTATTGCACGTGGCATGAAGCTTGTCATCTTTCAAAATTAAGGGAACAACGAATGTGCGTCAATACTCTTCGGGAGAGGTGAAAAATGTATCGATAAAAAATGACTAGTAGTTTATTTTCAGCCACGTCGATAAAGTGAATATGATACTTTATGCACTCTATTATATTTATCTATTACCCATTTGCTTTTGCCATTCGACAGTTGAATACGCTTCCGTTATCTGAAGATCAATCATGGCTAGAATAAAAATTTATTTTAGCGCCCTTGTTGCCAAGTATATTGCAACACTCGACCTAAAAGGAACTGCGATCACCATTTGGCATTGCCAACTTGCTATCATCAATATCTCTTACTCATACTCTCCACACATTTCTATTTCAAGTGGCCACTCGCAATGCAATTTTTCGTCTTGCACGGAACCTGTGCACTTTGAGGATTTTTTGTTTCCTTGCATCATTTTCATTTGTTTTCGCATGTTAGTAAGTATATTAAAGTTATAAAAAAAGGGTTCATTCATTGGTCGCTCAACCCTAAGATTAGTTGACTGGAGGCCTCCATCCTTCCCTATCTCTCTATCTTATCTAATGCTAGGTCCTTTACCTACTGGTATCTCTTCCTATGTACTTTTCTCTTTATTTGGTCCATGAACTCATTCCTGGGTCTTTCTCTAAGGACTTTTCCCTCTATTTAACCTTAAAATATGTTCTTCAGACACCCATGATGCCTCAGGATGTATCCAATCCATCTGATTCTTCTTTTCTGTATGGTCTTTCATAAGGCCCTTTCCACGTCTACTCCACTGTATACATCATTTCTCATTTTGTCCGTCCATTTTATCTTCAGCATCCTTCTCCAGCACCAGGTTTTGAAGGCTTGTAGTCTCTTTTGATCTGCTTTTCATATGGTACATGTTTTTAATCCATTGTGTTCCACGCTCCACAAGATTTTTTTCACCTACTGTTATATAGTTTGTAGGCTTATCTTCTTTGAACACAGCGGTTTTTTTTTACCGTAAACGAATTCTTAGCTTGGACACTTCACTTCACTTAATATCCGTTGTACTTCTTCGGTAAGGGAAAGGGTAAATATTAGCTACCGTCATTATCGGTCAAAATATTTTGTTAAATCATTATGTAATATAACTAATTATTATTAATTTGTATATATTTACCCTCGCTGCCTTAGTAATATCACTTTTCTCTGTGCATTCATCTCTCACGCCCTAAGTCTCCCCAATAATGTTCATTATACGTGATTATATATTAGTTATAGATCATAGAAAGTATTATTATATAGGTTTTCCATAGGCTGCTATGACTTGTGGTTCAAATTTAGGCATGACGGATATGAAAAATGTCTTAATAGGCGGCAAGAAGATTTTTAACTGGATAAAAATCTGGTGCGTAATGTACTCGTCATATCCTCTTCTTGTGCTTTCCACCCATCTCTGAATCACTGAAGCGTTGCTGCAGACTTGAGACTTTCCTCTGAATTTCATCTGCCATACTCATGTTTCTTTTAAGGGGTCTAATATAAAATTTATTACGTCAGTTTTGTAACTTGCGTAAACTCTTTCCACAGGATACATAATAAGCATTTAGTATAAGCATTGGTGATCAAAGCATTAAAACATTTTTGCTTCTATTATGCTAAAATGAATAAAGAGGGAGCTGAGGGATATTCCACTATATAAATTTGGTGGATTCCGACAGTACGATGTTGAGGGTAGTTAACACGCCACTATATCGACAATGTAGTCATAATTTATAAGTCATTACTTCTACACTGACTAGACGAGTGATATTAACTACTAATATTGAATCGCTTTATAATTAATGGAATAGAGTGAACATGTAAACGAATGGAACGGACCTTAATTATTTTAGTCACACTACTGACTGGATTTGATCTTTTGACGTGACTCTGGCATGTAAATTGGGTTTGTATTCATTAAAAATATTAATGGTTTTTCTACATTTGTCTTTGCCTATTTATAGTCGCAGATATGAATGTGATTACGGTTAACTAAAATTGAATGAGAGTACCTTGATTTATCAAAGTGGCGTATTTCTGAACCTTAGGTTTAAAATTTCCGTTCTTTTCAATCTTCGGAAATAACGAAAAAAGTCTTATCTAGCAGATTTCAGTTGTAACATGAGAAATACGTTTTCACATCTCCTCCCTCCCAGATTGAGGCAATTCTACAACCTGCGCTTTTGCTCCGAATAAAGTATTTTCCCAAATGTTATTGTTAACCAAGATTCGTAATTTTGGTTCACATGTTAGCCATCATTAATATAAAAGACTAAACATGTATAAAAATTTCGTGGTTTAAAGGATTAATTCACGAAATAAAATAAGTAATAATAACACTCATTATTTTATGTTGATCAATTACAGATATTATAACGTTAGCCACATTATAATTTTAACTTATTATCTCAGGATATCTTGCTGTTGGAACGGATTTCTCGGTCATTGTCTTGATACCTGCCGCTCCTCTTCGCTCGCAGCGAGGGGGTGTGCGTGAGCGCTTCAGGCGGCCGACGGCCCCCAGGAGAGCGAGCGACACGGCTGTTGCGCCAGAGAGCCAACGACGGGAGCCGAACAAGAATACGAGCCGTTTCTAAGCTTTACCATTACCGTCGGTACATTATTACCGCATAGCGAGGGACGTGGGAATATGATCCCGCCACTCTACCCTTTCCCGTTCGTGGAAATAGCCTTTAAATACAATAACATTTCACGCATCTCCAGCCCATAGTCCACGTTCCTACTTGCCCCTATCTTTCTCACCCGTCCCACCTCATTTCTTATTCTCCCTCCCTCGTAACCACAGCAACAAAAGAGAATAAACATATTTTTATTGGTACCAGATTTTCCCTAAATTGACAAAATGCGTCGTGCAATTAAATTTACGATCCGTACTGAGGACCTAAGTACCTTATTTAATCGTAAACCATTCACGGCATGGGAGAGAACGGAAAGTTAAACGGAGGAGAAGTAAACATTTTCCGCTTCGCGGATGACATTGCAATCATAGATGAAATCGTATTCCATTATATGTATTGATGGTTGAAGATCAATAAACACATTGAACTAGGTTATTCTGGAATAGTATATGAAAATAAACTGTAAAAAGGATAAAATGCTGGCATTTGGACGGAAGGAGCTAAATTTAGAGATCATACTAGCAATTTGAGAAGAGAAATCAGCGCAAAAAGATCCTTGTCCGCCTTTAGAGGTACCATCACATGGAAAGGAAAAATAGCGTACATCAAGTGTAGATTAGCCCAGGCTTATAAAATGTTCAAGACATCTGCTGCACAAAAGAGGAAATAAGATGCGCAAACATTCATGGGAGCGTGATTTTCTATGTATCGAAAATATGGACCATGGGAATAGTAGATAAAAAGGGATTAGATACATTGGAAACCTGGTGTTGTGGGAGGATGATAAATAAGATCAAATGAACGGATATAAATCAGAAATGAGGAAGTATGCAGATGAGAAGAAGGGGAAAGGACAATGTGGAACAACATACAAGTACGAAGAACCAGATGAAATGAGCACATCCCGAGGGACAATGGGTTTGCGATGAATATAACAGAATGAAAATGAGAGAAGCAAGTCCCGAGGGAAAGGTCATGGGGAAAATCCAAAGACCAAAAGAAGAGGAAAGTACATAAAAAGAAGGAGGAGTAAGAAAAAGATGGAGCAAGGAAACTAGCATCGGAAAGAGGATGGATTGCTGCAGTAAGCAAATTTTAAGATTGAGCGACAAGTGATGGTTTCGACGATTGACCTTTACTTTCTTTACTTTACTTTCTTTAGGATTAAAGGAGTTCTAACATAAGTTTGAAAGTAAGTTACTCACAGCTATTCACGGGTTTTTTATTTCAGAATATTAATAAAAAATAATAATTTATAGTTTTTTCGTTATAGCTATGACGATACTGAAGACCTCGTATGCCAATTTATCTACATCTGCGAACTACCCTGCGAGTTGCTGTATGAGCGTATGACAAAGGGTTCTAAGGACTCCAGCCGTGTTAAGGTCTAAAGGATAAGGTTTTGGGAATTGAAATCGAGAAATGTATTATAAGACTGTTTGAGTGAACCTCAGTTTGTATAATTGTCACGTATTGCGTAAAGAAAAGAACGAATGTTTGTAGCTGTCTGTTCGGCCATTTAACTCTCTAGTTTTATCGTTAGTGTTGGACCTAGAAATGTAGTGTAGCGGGTGTTATTGAAACACCGGACTAATTATCCCAGCTATTCGTTATTTGCAAATGATTAGTACTCATAAGAATTTTAATATGCCAGTATGTTTGTATTTTTCGTCAGTATTACCGAGATGGTACAAGTATCGCTTAAAATACTCATCTGTGAAACGCTAGTACATTTTTAGTTCCAAGCCATACCTAGAGGGGTGAGCTGCGCGATATTGTGATGCATCCGTAGCGGTACCAGATAACCCTGGGTTATCACACTCATATTTGGCATCTGCACTAGGTAATATCATGCAATATTCCAAATAGACATGCGAGATATTTATGGAGATATTGGTCCGCGATATTGATCATCTAATCAATTTTACGGGTTGCATTGTGCTATTACGCGAGTTACAGTTGTTACATCATACACCACCAGATGCGCTATTTCATGTGGGTTGCTTTACTAATCAAACCGACATTTGGAATATATCCATTGCGACATGCTGTAAACATCGATATCAATCTTTTTAGATATTTCTGTATGATTTATGTTGTTTGTCTCTTTGCGATGTCGTGCGATATAACGTGCTACATGATAGCGAGCGACATATCATTGAATCGGTGATTTCATGCGTATATTTGACTATAAAAGCCTACAGTTAAGCTGACCGATACTGCAGTATCTTTTGGTATTGTCACAGCAAAGGTTCCCGGCACTGCGCAGTGAACGAGTTTGAGACATGGGCTACGGAACTTTTACCTGTAATACGAACCGGGGTAGGAAGTTGTTTGATGTGGAGGGTTGGTAATAAAATACTTTCCCAACTGCTGCCAACACAAGCTCCTAAAGAAGGCGGATGACTCGCAACTACCAGCCGTCCCATTTCGACTCGTCTCGCAATGAGACTTCAAAATGGGGTCCCGGGTAAAGTCATCGCGATGGGTGATTTTAATCGCTCGCCTTGCGTGTTAAGTGTCTCGTGCTTTTTTTTCGCAAAGCAATTTGGTTCCCCAACCTCGCTCTCTTCCTCCTTGCCTCGCAGGCCTGCGCCAGGAACTTTCGCCGGAGTTAAATACAAAACTGCTGGATTATTTGATGCATATAATTAAGATCTCTTGATATATGCTATTTATAATGTACGATGCGAGATAAATATCCGACGTGATCCTGGGATCTGAATATCGCATTATCTTATCCCGGCAGTCGGTTCCTGACGCGGATTCCGCGCGCCTAAGGCCGACCCCTTTCTTCGCACTCGAGGATCAATGGGGAGGGGGAGGAGGTGGGAGGAGGAGCGGGGGAGGGTTTGCGCGCCCAAAAACAGCGGACGTGGGCCCGTCTCAGTGTTGATTGGCTAAAGGGAGATTAATGGGAGCGCGAGGGGTTGGCGTGTTCGGGGGGCGGAAAGGGGTGGATGGGGCGGAGGTGACAGTGTGTGAGAGGTGTGGCGAGGGCTCGGGGCGGAGTGGGTGGGCTCGGTGCGCGGCAGCAGCTGGGGGAGGTCGGGAAGGAGGGGAGAGAGCCCAAATGACCCGCGGGGATAAATCGGAGGCATCAGAGTTGTGTGACTGCGCGCTCCGTGTGCCATATGGGCGTAAAATGGGCCTTCATAGTCTCCGCTAGCTGTGGTATGATGTCGAGTGATTTGCCTAGTGGACATAAATGGCGTGTGCGAGGTGGCTTTGTGACATTGCTCGGCTGACCCGCGTGTAAAGATTAATTTATGACATCCATTTAGACCAAAATGGCTTGTAGCTTTCGCGAGGTGAGCTGCTGGCTATGAGTGGTTTTGTAAACGCTTAAACGTCAAAGGTTTTCGTGTTCTACTGAATTAACAACGTCGTCTAATGCCTAAAATAAAGACATGAATCGCCGATCATAGCCGGTGACATAGTTTTCAGTATACCTGTAGCAGAATAAATTATAGTATCTCTAGAAACAATGTCATATATTTCTTAGATTAAATCTCTGCTTATCAATTTCACAGACTAGGACTAGATGTTTTCTCTCGTAGCTGCCAAATATCTTTTTCCGGTATATTTTTCTATATTGCCACGAATATTTATTTCAAAGATTAATGTTACCACTGGAATCGATGTGGGCGAATTTGGATGTTCGATACGAGACTCATGACGATACCGCTATTTGGAAAAGGATTGAATATCAGCTTACTAGAGGGTGAAGGCATTAGATAAAGACTATAAAGAGTAGCCCATATAAGGATCAGAATTTCCTACTGTAGTGTGGGTATTTTAAATAAAATTTGCAGAATGATATGGGACATCTATTTATGTGGACAAATGCCAACGAACTTTAGGATGAATACAACCATCCCAATTCCAGAGATCCTCCTGAGACTTATCATACTATATATGTTGGTTTCATTGACCTAGAAAAAGGATATTGCATAGTGGAATGGAATAGAAGGCATACTAACCTGAAGAGCATAGAAGTGACATTCAATGACAAAAAAGCAAAATGCTGGCTCTGGCTATATGAAGCACAAAAGGCAGTGATTACAAGTGGAAGTGTTGCGGTGCATGCATTAATGAGGGAAAACACACAAGAATGAGGTTTTTATTCAAATATTAAAAACAGGGACAAAATTGCTTTTAGAAAAAATCAGCCATCTCCTCTGATCGTATTGCTATTAGTGCAGATAATAAGGGTGATTTGACGATAGTGCTGAAGAGTGTGGAGAACACCAGGGTTATGAAATGTTGAAGGAATCAAGAAGACAGATTCACTGTCTACCTTGGTCATCGAAAACTTAGGCATGTTGAAGAATTTTGTTATCTGGCAAGCAGGATGGCGAGCGACGGAAGGAGTAAGAAAGACATCATGATCATAATAGCCCAGACAAAATAGACATTATTCTACTTTGCTAAGGGTAAAGTAACACAAGCCTGGAAGTTGGGCATGTGGCAGTAAAGCATAGACGATAACAGCTGCTGAGCAGGAGGGGTTGTAAGCAATGATTCACTTTTTGTTACGTGAGATTCGGTGTTACCACAGAATGATGAACGTCAAGTGGACGAGAAGAGAGGCACTAACGTATAATTTCTCAGAAAAATCGGAGAGAAAATTTTTACCATGCAGATTCTGTGAAGAAAAGAAAGAAACTTAATAAACACATTTTGCGACACAAAAGCCTTATGAAAACAATTTTGGAAGGAGAAACGAAAAGGAAGAATTCAACAGAGGAAGACCAAGAATGGAACACCTCAGGCAAGTCATGGAAGGTGTCAAAGTAAGCAATTATGTAAAAACAAAGCGGTTGGCAGAGAGGAGAATGGAGTGGAGAGTAGCTTCAAACCAGTCTTCGTACTGATGACTGCTGTTGAAGAAAATGCTTTAAATCGCCTAGTTAACGACTAAATTGAGTCGCCAGAAGAATTCAATACGATATCTAGGATTTCAAGAAGCTAAAATCCATCCGGTTTATAGCGTCCCGATTAGGCTAAAGATTAGGTCAGCAGTCCATATTTCATCTAATCCTAGAATCGCTTACTTTTGTGCAATAGTACTATTTATCCTCTGAGTTTATTACGAATGAAGTTTCCACTGTTTCTATACGGCTTCCTTGTGCGCCTCATCTCTGTGTCATAAATATCGTTTGAGACCGTGATCTTCGAGTGAAATATATACTAGTTTAGGGAGTAAATGCTTCTTGATAGATGTTTAGTTCTGAGGGCAAATAGCTTTAGCATATTGGTCTACATCTATATATTACCCTGCAAGCCACTTTAAGGGTGTTTGGTAGGGGGAGTCTACTCATGAGCTGAGTATTCGGTAGAAATTTACCATTCTTAAGGGTTCGGTAACCTTGATTGTATTACGGTATCCTTTAGGGTTCGGTATCCTTGATATACATCATTGCATGTACAATATACCAACGTCTACATGCTATCCTGCGAGCCGCTGCATTGGCGTGCGAAAGGGAGTATTAGGATCCGGGCTGTGTAAAGGTGTAAAAGAGAAGGTTACACGGAGATGAAATCCTGAAGTGAATTTTGGGAAGCGTTGAGAGCTTGAAGTGGAGCTCAGTTTTCATTATGGTCGCTTATTGTGGGGGAAATGTCGAATTTTGTGCCTTTCTCTTCCGAAATTTACTATGGGATTATAAGGTGTCCCAACAAGTGGAGTGGCGCCGCAATCACTCTAGGTGGAAATTTTGCTTCTTCTCTTGTGGCATATTATTCTTAAGCCTGAATCACACGATCATTTATTTCGTCCCTTTTAAGGGATAGCTCCAATGATAGCTCAAATGATCGCTCGTAGATGATCGTGTGACGCGAACAAAGTCACGGATGGCTCCAGCGATAGGGATTCCTATCGCTTTTTCCATCACTGGGCACGTCCCTTTTTCCGTCCCTGAAGGCATCGCGGACTCCACCATTTAGCCAATCAGAGCGGTAAAGAGCGACGCCACGTTCGGCTTTCAATGGAATGAGAGTAGTAAACAAATAGAAATGATGCGAAAAGGGATGGAAAAAGGGACGGCCAAAATGACCGTGTGATTCAGAAAATGATAGCTCGAGCTATTATTGTCACGGTCCCTGAAAAGCTATCATTGGAGCTATCCCTCAGAGGGACGGAACAAATAATCGTGTGATTCAGGCTTTAGTCTCGCCGCGACGAGGGAAATACAAACACAGGCGGTAGGCTCATAGTTCCAATCGGGGACGACCATCCGCGTGCTCTGAGCGTTTTCCCACTGGACACGAGGACGTGAGCACATTAGATGACTTTGTATGCATTTGAAATATCACCTTGAGGTCTCTTGAGAAGTGGAGACAAGGCTTTAGGAAAATTCGCGAGAAATAAAGAATAAGGGAAGAAAATCAACCATTGTGAGAACAAAAGAGAGTTTAATAGGACGTTTCATATATGCTTATTTGCATGCCCATCTAATGCGCCCCTGCCCCCAAGATGCACTGCACGAAAAGCGATCGGGGCACGCCGGCGGTCGTCACGAACTTAGACTATGAGCCTACCACATTATTGTGTTTGAATTTCCCTCGTCGTGGGCGAGGTCTTGGAATAATATGCTACAAGAGAGGAAGTCAAATTTCTTCCAAGAGAAATAGTGGCGCCGCTCCATTTGTTGGGAAACTTAATAATCCCTTAGTATCTCTATCTTATCGTTTTTATAGCAACCCAAACCTACAGTGAAGTTTCTGAGTCTCTATTGGCTCCCAACCTAATCCATCCAAAAGCAGTGAAACACCATATATTTGCTCGTGCGATACAGTATATTCTGGACTTACTGTGGAATGTACAGTTTTCCGCTGCCAATTTTTTGAAAATGCATCGAGAGGCTGAACTGAGAAGGAAATACGCGGGAAACTTTTGCGTCAGCAGATACTACAATGATTTCACATCGGTTTGCCTAAGCACCTTTTTTTACGATTGGCTTTTTTCAAAAAGTTACATCTCGGCTGGAATGGGCTCACAACAGTGGTGGCGAAAGAAAAACTGCAAAGTCTATCAAAATTTTCCGACACCCCCCTCCCCGACCGCACCCCCCCGCCCCCGGCCAGCATTTGGGTGGCGGCCAGCAGGGGAAAGCAGGGAGGCCCGTGGCGGGAGGCGTCGGTGACGTCGCCGCGGCACCGAGTGGTCTCTCGCGCACCACGTTTCGAGGGGTTAACGAACCTGCCCGCCGGCGCCCCGGAAGCCATTGTAGTGGAAATGGAGCAGCGGATGAGAGGTAGCGTTGGGTCGCGTATCTACGCGGCAGTCCTTTTTATGCGTGCTGAAATAAATATGTACTCTCGGCCAAAGTTTTCATTCAAGCAAGCCATTGTATCATTTTCCGCGTCATTCGGAGGAGAGAGGGAGAGAGAGGGAGAGAGAGGGTGGGGGGGGAACGAGGGGAGAATCCATTGAGGCGAGGGGAGATGGGCAGAGAAGGAGGCACCTCTTGTCTTTTGCGCGCGAACACTCGAGAGCAGTCGCCGAGAGTTGGCGAGTCCTCCCCTCCGAGCGAGTTCATCTGACAAGGGCTCGGGGCGGGTAGTCGCGTCCCCAAAGGGCTTTACGGGGAGGGGAACGGGCGGTGGATTATTGTTGAGGATGGAGGTGATGGCAGGGGGTGTGATGGAGCCGGAAGATGGCCCGGAGCGAGGAATTCGAATGGGTGGAGAGGCGGGGCGGGGCGAACCAGAGAGGCTGGCGCCGGGAGGCTGAGGAGAGCGGCTGGGGAACTCCGTCCTTGGCCCATTCACTCCCTCCAGCCGGCGGATCCTTTCCTGAGGCCTTCCCCCATTGTTCCAAAGCCACTGTTTTCACGTCTTTATATCGAGATGATTCTGAACAAGTTGAACTCATGTTGCATGAGATGCCCATCTTACTCTTGCGCTAATGAGATGTCGAGACGAAGTCAACGTAGAGCCGATCTTTTTATCTAATACAATGTGCCCGTTATATTAGCCCACTTGGCGGTTGGCAATGCAGCCAGTAATTAAACACTTATAATGCCATCTTGGCAATTGAATGATGTAAGAGACAAAACCAAGATGATGGATTCTGTTTGCATCTTGTGGTCTTGGCAAAATTGCTTACTTTTCGTTATTATATTTCCCAAATCAGGAATGTACCCAGAAATATGTGCTCAAATAAGTATAGTAGGTGTACGTTTTTCCCTATAGTAATGCTGCTTCGATATTTTGATGTAGTGTACAGAAAGATAGAAATCGGATTTCGACTCGTATAACTGCGAAATTCCGAATGAATTCTCCGATGTTCTTTTCCATATACAATTATTAGTTGAACATTTTACATCGATCAGCCGACCTCATGTGCAATTTTTGTATCTGGTCTTGTTCATTTCATTTTTGTGGTAGAAAAATCGAGCTTTCTCATGACATTGGTGCCAGAATATGTTTTAAAGTGTTGTGAATAGTGTTATTCTCTACAGGTTTTGAATTGATAAATATTAGTTAAACATTGTTTGGCGATAGTGTAAATCTCAGTTTATGTTTTTGTCTGTTCTACCATGGGAACTAGGTTATATTTCTAAATGAATGGCATTCTGTTAAAACAAAAGAAGAAAGAAAGATTTCATGGTTTTCCGGCGAATAATTGATGTGAAATGTTCGTGGTTGAATTATTTGAATTTTTTAATTTCACTGGATTCTGCGAGCACGCAGTGGGATATCTTTTATCTCCAGCCAATGGGAGTTTTTCATGAATGTATATGAGTAGACCCTGAATTCCCGCAGTTTTTCTTCAGATGCATCAATGGCACATTAATCATCTGGCCTTACGGACAAGATAAACTCCAACCAGTCATAGAGCACATGAACAGCCGGCATGCGATCACGCATTTCGTCATGAAAACAAAAGAACGGACGTTTACCCTACGTCGACGAACACTTCCGAAAACACTAAACTCAATGACAAATGTACTCTTTTACTATAAAAGTAATTTATCCTGTTCAAAATCTATGCATTTTAATCTACTGAAGGATGAAGGTCCTAAAAGTGCAAAGATAATTCCAGCTTCCTCGAGTCTTTAGTTGCGATAATCTCTGCAAAATGGCATTTGTTTATTAACTTGGGCTTTGCTACCGAGCTAAATAATTCCCTATAAATGGTTGTAGAGGAATTTTTGGACCAATTTTCGGAACAAAGGGTGTTGTACTATAAGAATTCCGTTTGAAAATAAATTTTACTATCCTGACGTGAAATCCCTCATAAATAAGTTTGAAAATTGGGCAGGAAAATTGGTTTTTTATGAAAAAAACAGCCGAAAGGAGGATTTTTTATGGATTTGAGTTGTCTTGTGGATCTCTGAATGAACATGTGTAGCATTCGATGAATTTTATGTGCTATAGACACGCGTGGTTATCAGGGGAAGAATATTCTGGAGGGGAAGTCATGCGGAGGTAATGGGACAATGTCCGGAGGTATGTAAATATGATAAATGAAGCAATCGTAAAGACGCAAGATAGAGGGAGCAATTTTATTTTTGTGATTTTTTTCACCTTCTTTACTGCCTCAGTCGGAGCCCCTCAAAATCAATTGCGGAGACTCAAAAGAGCGCAGTAAGGGAGACACTGGTTTACATCTACATCTACATCTACATAATACCAAGCGAGCCGCCACATGGGCGTGTGCCAGGCGGTGTTAGGTCACCAGCCGTGTAAAGGTGTCATTGTTTTGGAGATGAAATGGTGACATGTATTATAGGAGTTTATTTAGTGGAGCTTAATTCATTATATCCGGTTTAATCTATTCCTCACGCATTTTATCAATAAATCAGATTTAAACCATTTGCCCGTGAAAAAAGTGTTAGCTTATCATTTCTTGCTAAGGAAAATCAGTATATTTCAGATGTGCTATTGTCTTGGACGGACTGTAGTTATACGTGGCTCGCGCGCAGAATATATTCTTGCATTTCCTTAATAATAGAGCCCGTCGACGTTGTTGGGCTATCTATTAGCCACGGTTCCCAGATCGAGGGAACAATGGCCGAGAGAGAAAGAGAGAGGTGTGGTGCTCAGCGCTTGGCCGCCGGCGTTTCCTGTGATCATCTGATAGCAGTCCCACCAACCTCTCCCCGAAACGCTCGTCCCGAACTTTGAAAGGCTTTTGAAATTTTGGTCGCCGTCGGCACGTAAAATCATTCTGGAAAGTATTGTCGGATGAATTGATGGCAGCGATAAGAGTCCGGTGGGCTGGGCGCGAGTGGGGAAGCCGCCCGCGGGGGGGCGATACGTGCCCCCCCCCCCCCCCCCACCGACCACTCTTTCGGCGGATCGGGTACGCCATTCGATGACGTCACGTCAACGTTAGCAGCCACCCAAAGCGTGGGCCGAGCCCGGAGGAATTTACTCAAATTTTGCTGATGAAACAAGTGCCATTAAATTTGGGTGTAGTCGTGGGCGTTTCACCGAAGGCGTGCGGAAGGAAACGAGGAAAACGCGGTATTTCTTCCATTCGCAACGCCGTGTTTAACTCTAATCTTGTGGACAAACACTCGGGGAGCCAGCGGAAAGGCCCACATGAATCACGTCATGTACACAGGTTCACGTCCGGGTCTCTCGATTCGATATATCCGTACCTCTATCGATGTGGGTCCTCGCAGTAGTTTCCTCGATTTGCTTACCAAGCAGTTATTCCCATTTCATACCCAAGTGAATCTACGAATACGCGTCGCAAGTCATCATTTTTAATGCAAATTAGCTGCCGAATCAACAAAAACATTGAACATCCTGTGCCGTTCTTGGAGAGACCACACCAAATTTAAGCCCATTCATGTCTTGGACTTGTTTACGTTACGAAGATCTTTATCGTAGGAAGAATACAATCGATATTGAACGACCTTTGAATTCGCGTTGTGTACACATGGGCAGATTTTGGGTCTAATATTTCACATGTCGTTGATATGGGCCGTAAACTAGATTTTATGGAAAGTTTCAAATGGATGTCGCATTATAAGTCATTCGGACTACACACGCTGAATGGGATTGAACCCAATCACTAGTCTCCCTTTCTCAATACTTATCTCTCCTTTCCCATTCCATACCCCTTCCCCACTCCTAGCCGGCTTCCTCGCACACTATATAATCTAGACACAGACTTTACAATCAACTGCTATTTTACAACGAATTTGGCACTTTACCAGAAATGCCACCGTCTTGGTTTTTGCACATATTTTCTAGGTATATCTTTAGATATTAGATTTTATTTATGGTCAGACAATTTTAAATGGTCTTCATTTTCTTGAATTATGACTCGGGTATCGGCAAATAGGATTGAAATAAAAACTTCGTTATCTCTCATTCGTATTGCTTGTGGTGTAACCTTCTTCAGGAAGTGTTTTTATCGCCTTGCAACTAATTTACAAGAATGGAATAATATTGCACCACCAGGATTACAAATAAGAGAAGATGAATTTTTTATCTCAATACTATTTTCCAATGCACGAGTCATCATTATTCAAGAAAATGAAGACCATTTACGATTGGCTGTCCATAAAAAATACCTGATATCTAAAGATTATAACTAGAAAATATCTGTCCAAAATAACCAAGGTGGTGGCGTTTCAAGGAAAGTATCCGATCCGTAGTAAAATAATGATTAATAATAATATCTTACAGAAGGTATCACACTTTAAATATTTGCGACACGATATCACTTATAAAGAGGACGTAGAGATTTAAAATGAAATGATCAATTATCAAAGAATATGTGGGACTATGGGAAGAGAACTGAAAGGAAAAAATTCTGAGATAACTCAATTAAAATCTTACCAAATATTAGCTCTTCCCTCATTACTACATAAATCGCATTATTCATCGAGAGAAACTTTTGTTAATAATGGCAAAACAAGGATGGGAGAAGGAACCAAAGTCATTTCACTAGAAATCATTCCATCCTTCAGTAAAAATACGAAATTTGTAATAGATATTGACGTCGGTGAAAACTCTACCCGGGAAATAATAACCAACCAAGGTTTTAGGCTAGGCTGTACTTTGACACCCTCTTAATTCAATATATACGTAGATGGTAGGCAACAAAAATGGAAAAACGGAATGCGAATAGGGGGAATCAAAGTTTTAAGCTCAATGACCAAGTCATATTTCAAGAAAATTAGGACCATTTACAAATATCTGTTCATGATTTAGATCTGATATCTAATGACAATTGCTCAAAATATCTGTACAAAAAACAAGACTATGGAACTTCTAGGAGAGTATCCAGTCCGAGCTGAAATAATAATTGAAAATAATATCTTATAACAGGCATCACACTTTAAATATTCGGGATGCGATATCACTCGTGAAGAGATCAAAGGCATTTTAATTAAAATGGCCAATTGCCAAAGAATATGAGGGACTGCAAGAACAGACCTAAAGGAGAAACTGCAAAAGAAACAAATGAAATTTACATAATAATGGCTATCCCCTCATTACTTCATATATGGGTCAGAAGCTTGGGCACCTTGAAAAAAGAGACTAGGTTGAAACGTCAGAAATGATACTCCTTAGATTTGTAAAAAGCTATACACGTTTCGGCAGCATAAAAAATGAAGACATTGGGTAAGAATTAAAATTCAGCTAGTTACTGGAGTAGCAACAAATTATGCAGAAAGATAGAAAGAACATTTTTAGCGCATGCCTCCATAAAGGATTACCAGAAAGGTTTTAGAGAATAAGGATTAAGGGAGAAGTGTTGTGAGACCGAGATTACGACGGTGAGGCTGGGACTTTCAACATGCCTAAACCTGGATAGCAAGAAGCAGAGGCGATTAATTAACTTCCATGAAGTGGATTCACCGACCATTAACTTTACTTTTGCTTTCACGCAAACACCCTACCCACCTTCACTAGCTGGACCTATATTCTCCGTTATGACTTTTCCCCTCATAGCGCTAGTGCAGCATCTCGCGTAGTGCCGACTGCTTATAAAGAAGAGGAACCAACGAGCATTCTGTTTTCTTTTCATAACTAAAGCGCACACATGCACTCCTGCACCACTCGTAGATCTCAATATAGGAAGGAAGAATTACAGACTACTTGCTATGTTTTCCCTCGTGCTCTTTTCCCTCAATATTTTCGGTTTCAAAAATAGGAAAGAAATGCTTAAACCTAATTTTTTTTGGTCAAAAATACATGGTTTATCAAAGAGAATGACCTGATTTTGAAACTTTACATTTATTGATATATTTATTGTCTTCTGTTGAGCGGACGCTATCTTGTTTCAGACGGACAGAGCGGATGGATGGACTGGCATCTAGTGGCAATCATCTAACACTCTTGGCTACGCCCATTCGATTGACACACATTTTCTTCTCGGAATGCCCCCTGTTTTGTAATTATTATACTCTAAATTCAGGCTATTCTTATTGATACATGCTGTATAAGTGGTTGATTTAGCTATTTCATTCTCAATTGAGATTTACCGAATAATATTTTTTAGTTACGTGGAAAATTTACGTACAGAATATTTCTGTACGTTTATATAACCGTTTTGAACACAGTCTACAGTTAATTTAGAGAATGCAGAGAAGTTGTGGAGATAAGTTATTGAGGGACTGAGGAACCTCGAGCGGGCTGGGAAGCGACGCAGCATAACATACAAATGATTCTTGCAAATGTCGTCAGACGGGTCAGGATAAGAACTCAGACATTTAATTTACTGGGTTTTATTGTGCTGCACGTAGCGAACTCGGACATATGACGAAAATCACGAACCTTGAATAAAGAGTCACCCCATGGGGATGAAGGGGCGTGGAGCGAGCAACGAGAAATGACCGGACAGAGTTTTGTCCTAAGTCCATTTTACGCCACTTAATTTTTCTTGAACAACAAACGTTATGCATAAAATGACAGCCTGGTGATATACGGTCGTGACTATAGCATTGAACGATAAGGAGTGTCAAAGGCGATTGAAGACAGGAGCTCAAGAATGCTCGATCAAGAGTAATTGATTGGACTTGCACACGGCCAGAGGCGTCAAAGACGAGTTTGAAGCGTTGGAGTTGGATGAAAATCGCTAAGGAAACAAGAGCAACGTAACGCGATTCTGATGAAATTTCCGCTTGTAATATGATTTTGTTTTTTCCCGGCGTATGGTACTAAAAAAGTCTTCTCGGGTTTTCCACCAGGTTAGATAATTGTTGGCCGACGTTTCGATAGCTCAGGGTCCCCTGTGGACGATGGCGCAGGTAGCTATCAAAACATCGGCCAACAATTACCCAACCTGGTGGAAAACCCGAGAAGACTTTATTATTTCCACTCGTCTTCCCCAGGAATCAATTTTGAGACTCGTGCTCTTCTCGTTCATCTAGAGAAGCAGGCGGAATCCTGGGAAGGCAAAAGGTTGCTCGCTACTGGCTGAGAGACTTCAAACCGATCCAAGAGTTTTTAGAACCGTTTATTACGAGAGGAATTGGATAGCGACGAAGTTGTCAAAGAACTTTGAAGGCAGCATGCCTGTTGTCATAATTTCAATTACGTCATGTCCATTGAAGAAACCTTGATTGATGATTTTTGAATGAGATTTGTCTCAGAATTTGATGGTGTGAATGACTTGTCGACCGACCGCGGTCTAGGGCGTCACTGAAAGACTATTATAGGAACAATGGAGCCCCGACCGCTACTTGAGTTCTCTTAAATATGAATGGAGGGATATGAAGTGGAGCATCATAGAATATTTCGGTAGGCCTTCTGCGAAGGAGGGGAGAGGGAGTCAGAGAGAGATTTTACATTATGGGAATCATAAGCTTATTCCAAATTTTTTAAGGTGGTTGAAGACACCAGTGAAAGAGGTAGTCGTGAGTTGTTGAGTGCATTTTTAATGACTTTTCAAGTCGAAAATAATTTTGGACCACATTTTACTTAAGTTAGTTTAAGTCAAATATCATTTCTCCTAGAAATCGATGATTTTGGTCTCATTTTAATGAAATATATCTCACCTTTCCAAAATTACCAAAATATTAAACCCTATCACACGTCTTTCCGAGATATTTGACGAAATTTACTCGCCATTTTGCATGAGAAAGAGTACGTGTATGCACTCCAGAGAGGCCTTATTTAATGATTGAGGACTATCTTTCACCAAGATTTCGTCAGAAAACTAACAGCGTGCAGTTTGTATGTTTTCTCAACCATTTTTGACAATAAATCATATTGTCACCACAGTATATATTTTCAGGATTAAAAAAATCCGCTGTGAAGGAGTTTTTAACTTGCCGCAAGAAAAATGAGTCAAATGTAAGACTTATATGGGTAGAAATTGTAACAAATTACGCACGAATTTCATTTTTAAATTTTTCATCTCAATTACAGAGTTCTTATGGCCCGGGTTTATTCGAAATTTAACCAAAGAACGTGTATAAATACGCTTTTTTTATTCGTCATGATACCTTGATACTTAACAGATCCATTCTAATAATATTAAAAGCATATTTTTCCGTTTAGAAAAAATCTGTGAAAATCTGAAAAAATCTTACAGAATCAAATTATTTTGAAATATAAGTCAGGTTCCATAAGGCTAACTGTTAAAATAGCATTAAATTGCCAAGAAACACTATCGGTAGCGTGTTATTATTATTCGCTTTTATCCATGCATAATACTAATGAGTACATGTATGCAAAGTTTCACGCAAATCTGAATATAGGCAATAACGTTCAAACCACCTGAAGGTAGTTTGAGCGAGATAATTCCGTAGTTATAATAACCATATTTGAGTCACACGCTTTAATTTCAGCTACTGTAGGAAGCATGAATTAAATATTATATTATTAATGGAGAAATAATACTAATATACATAAGCTACAAAACTGACTGACTCATTCATCCAATTTCCTGGGCATTCCTAAACAAGCTAGGTGGGTGAAATTTTCAGGGGATGGTTAGCATTGTGTCAAGATGGGAAAAATCTGAAAAATTAAAAATATCGATTGGACTTCGAGTTATTGCAATCAATAGATATTAAATGCGATCAAATGGGAAAAATTAAAAAAAAATAGTGTAGACCTTTTTTCTTCCATTCATTATAATATGAAAAAATTGAGCTACAAGATTAATTCTTTCACAAATATGAGGCTATTATTTGAACTCTTTCCTTTTGCTCGTCCAATGATAAAAAGTGTTTCGTTTGCATATTTTCTTAACTATTTTTGAAAATAAATGAAAATTTTCAGGGCCACAAAAAAATTCCGTTGTGATGGAGCTTTAAGCGTACCGCGCGAATAAAATTAGCCAATTTACACACTTATGTGGATTTTCGTGAAAGAAAATAAATTTAAAATGTCGTCATTCAAAATGAATTCCTAACGGAAATTTTGGGGGTTAGGGTGCCATTTTGCTGCTTCTCAGCCAGTCCCGGCTCACAAAGTGATTGCTGACATTTGTGAGAAATGAAAGCATATTGATTAAGCGGAATCGAGGAAGAAAGAGAAAAGACATCATGAATGGGATGAAGAGGGGTCAGACGAGAGCTGAGTTGAAGACAAAATTTTTATGATAGTACCTTGGTTTTAAAAATCTGAAATATTTGTACTCTTCCATTTAAACCTTCCTTAACCTCTCGATATATCTTATTAAAATGAATTGTTAAATTTAATTAACGCTTGTAACACTTTAAATGTCATGTACAAACGCTTTGCATGACGGAAATAATTATGTGCATCATTGAAATTTCCTAAATTCTATATTTTAGGTACAAAGTTTCATACGCTTTCACTGCCAAATCCGGCCTTTATTTACATGAAGAAACAATACCGTGAAATGCAAAGCTTGCATTTCCACAGGAGCTTTTACCTCTCAGTTGACGTTAGTAAGGGTTTGCCATATTTATGACAGATAAAAAAATTTCACTGAAATTTTTATTTATACCCACTGTATGCTCTAAGTTTATATTGTGTAAAATGTCGATCGAAAGAAGAGGAAATATCAGTCCGCTGGTATTTATATGCATATATTTATGCTAGGCGTTATGAAAAAACCGACTTTTAAGCCGGCCTTATGAAGAACCTCGTTCTTGGTGTTCTGCAGCGCCCTTTCCAGTTGCGTGATCGCTACAAGCTTTAAATCGTCACGGGTGGACGTTATGAAATGCTGGCGAAGTGCAAACAGCTGATGAATAATCTCGAGGCGCGTTGTGATGCGCTCGTGCGCTCTGTAACGTCGGAAATCGGGACGTTATGAGTTAGGTATTTGCCCAACTGGGCACGAAGAAATTCATCTGCGCGGGCCTCATTCGGCGAGAAAGAGATGGAAGTAATCCGAGAAGATAACCTCTCCACCTTATATGTGAGTGGCTACTCTCGCCTCCTACCTCACCCTTTCCACCCGGGCGGTTTCCGCGAAATGGGGAGCATCCTTTCGCGATCCTACGCAGGCACCACTGGACTCCAGCGGCCGGTGGTCGAACGAAAAGATTTGAGCCTTTCTTTCGGTGGAATGAAATGGAAGCCCAACTCTTTAAGGCAGTTTGAGCGAGGTATCATTTCATCAAAAATTCAATGAATTTGTTCACATTTTAATGAAAAACATCTTACACTTTTCAATAATGCCAAAATACCACTCCCTTACTGCACTGATTTTCGAGATATTTTCCACAAAATTAGGCGTTTTCCAGTGGCTAGGGTATTCTGATGCCCTCCAGAGAGATATAATTTTTAAAATGAAATTTTCAATACCTAGATTGACTTTGTACTTTCGCAATGTATAATTTTTATGTTTCTTCATTTGAGTTTAAAAATAAATCACTGCAGTAATTTTTTTCAGAATCACAAATGAAACCATCCGTGGTGAAGGAGTTTTGAACGTAGCACGTGAAAAACATGAGTCCATTCATACAATTATTCAGTTATGTTCATTTAATTGAGAATTTCATTCGTATAAAAGTATATGGCACCATTAATACTGCAATATTTATTTCAGGCTTCTTTCGGCTTCTAAAATTATAAAGTGAAATTCGAACATATGACTAAGGAAAAATGTCGCTTGATCTACCGAGAAGGCTTAGTCTCTTATGTCTTATTTTTTAAATTCGGCCCTTTGATGAAAATTTTCGGGAATTTTCGTTTCGCAGGAGTTTGAGTTGAGAACAAGGAGAATAAAATTTGTTCTTAAGAATGATCGCATCTATAGGCTCTCACGAGTGCCACCATAAAGACTCGTGGCTAGTGCACTGTAACTTAACCAAGTACGGCGTTTGATGCTATCTTTGGATAAACACAGCCATGCTCAAATATTTTAAGTCACACTCTGTTTGAGGAGATTATTCCATGCCTCAGGGTTATTTATAGCTCTAATGAGGTTTAAAGTCATACATAATCTTCTTCGCGATGAGAGTAATGACGTCCCATTTAGACTGATAGTTAAGAGACTCAAAGCATATGCTGAATCTCAACTATTCGTTTGTAACCTTCGTTTTATCACCGTACAACACCCGAGCAGAATACACCGCGGTGCACTCCACATTTAGTTGACAGTACGTGGATTCATTACCTATGCCATTCACCATAACACCAGAGGCGCAATGTTCAGAATAATGGCAAAAAATTAACATAGATTTGAGCAGAGTATTAACTGCATTGCTAGGAGTCTTCCAATACGCCAGGGGTTCGGGTTGGTGTAGTGGCTAGTGTACTGACTAACCATACGGGCAGCCAGGGTTCAAATCCCTGGAGAGGAGGATGTTTTACCAAGGAAACCCGATTTCTACTTGAGTGTCTTTTGGGGGACCGTTCAAGTACAGTACTCCGTCTGTCGAATGAGACATTAAACCGTGGTCCCACTGGCGCCTTTCCTTAAGAGCAGGCTAATGCCGACGCCGGGTTTCATCCCATACCTGTCCCTATGGCGCAAATGACCTTAGCTATCGGTCGCCTCCCCAAAATCCAATCCAATCCAATACACCAGTATTAATCACTAGTCACTTTCTAGAATTCAGTGAGGTGAGTAGGTTGCTTCTGTGGCGCACAGATGAGGACATGGAGTTTGGCAAGAGTGTAAAGGCCCATACTCTCAGCTACGTGTAAAACATTCGATATCTATGAGCATTAAGTAAAAGGGTAAGTATTTCCTCAGCTTTGATCTGAAAATTAAGACGAGAACTTTTGACAAATAAATGAAATTTAGTTTAAGCTCGTTTTTTCCCTGGTCACAACGGAGATCAGATTTCAACTCTTTTAGTTATTTCAGTAGCTGATAGAGGCAAGATATAAATATTTAATATTTATGGCAAGAAAATACGGTTTTATCTTGCTAAATTTCTCAGTTTTAAACAAAATGTTCATGCGAAAGTCCGGTTTCACTCATTGTTTCACGCCTTATGGCGGAAAAACCTTCACATCGGAAGGTTTTTTTCGCTTCTATAAATATTTTTCCACTGAAAAATTGATTTATTTTTTAACATATTTAAAGAAACACAGAAGCTACCCGTTGTAAATTTCTGACGAGATCTAGGTGCTAGAAATTTCTCATTTTTCTGAGCGTTTTCCGCGTAAAATGGCTGGGATTTGTTGGAAAATATCTTAAAAAGCACTGCAGTGTTTAATATTTAGGGATCTTGGGTAAGGTGAGATATTTACCATTAAGTGAGGCTAAATTCATTGCCTTCTGGGTGAAATGATATCTCGTACCATCTACCATTAAGATTACTCCAAATTTTTGGTGGAGATAGAGGAAATTTAACTACTGTGCATGCAATTTGGTCACCCATAAGTTTCAACTATCGAGAAATTTCTAATTTTTTTCAAATCAAGTCTCTCTCAATGTAAAAGGGTATCCGCTGTATTTCGGAACGGAAAGAAAAAAAGCACGCTCTATAAATTTCGGAAAGGAAACATAAAAGGTACTCGATATATATTTCTGCACACTCATGCTATTTCCCGTGTAAAGTGGCTGACATTTGTTGGAAAATTCCTCTAAATGTATTGCACGATTTGTCGGACTTGACCTAAAAATCAAGAGGAGAACACTTGACAGATAAATAAAATCAAGTTCATGTAAGGGAGATTTTTTCCCAGTCACTACTGAGACTATATTTTATTTTTCATTTTCATTTCGAATTTTATTTTTCATTTCGACAGCTGTAAGAGGTAGCAAATAAATATTTTTATATTAATGCCGCGAAAATATTATTTTATCTGACTGAAATTCCAAGTTATTGACGTTAATTCCAAGTAATCATACGCAAGTCTTTGATTTTGTTCATTTTTTCACGACTTACGGGGGAAAAAGCCTTCACAGCGGAAGATTTGTTTGTCGATTCAGTAAATATTTCTGCGCTGAGCAATTGATTTATTTTTTAGCATAGTTGAGGAAAAGAAAGTTTACTCACTGTATATTACTGATGATATCTAGGTGTTATAAATTCCTCATTTTTAAATAATGTCTCTTGGGACTGCATACATGTACTATTTCTAACGTAAATTGGTTGGTATTAGTTGGAAAATATCTCGTAAACTCTTGCGGTAAGTGTCAGATATTTTGGTGTATTTGAAAAGATAAGATTTTCTTTAAATGAGACTAAATTCCCTGATTTCTGAATGAAATGTTATCTCGTGCAAACTACAATAAACATTACTTCAAATTCATAATAGAAACAAAAGAAGATAGACAACCCTGCATATAATTCGGTCATCCACAGGTATCGATCATGGTTCCACAAGCTACAAGTCCTACACACGGGCTTGTAGCCTTGAGTTCGCGATATCTCCTGACGCGACGCGACGTTCACTTGAATAACCGAATTGCATAGGAGTCTAATTTTCCTTGCCTATTTTGACATATTGGAGTAATCTTTAACTGAACAAATGTGAAAAACAGTAAATCCGTGTGAAAGAGGAATTTAGGCACAAAGATAAAATACCGTTAAACATTATAAAACTATTATGATCTCCAATAAAGACAGTTGAAAAATGAAATCTTCGTTAATATAAATAAAAATTTATATGGTTGACTTGACTTACTCACTCTACTTTTCTTAATTAAGATGAAGCTGTAGGCGGAATAAAGGATGGAACACCAGGAAAGAGACAATTTTCTTTAGTGTTCGTTTTTCATGGACTACATGAATTCTATGCCGACTAAATTCAATACAATGGCTTAAAGTACAGAAAAAACATAAAAAAGGTAATTTATAAGTAGTTTATGGTGTCTTGTATAAAGGATGAAAATTTGATAACATGCGTTACAAAACCAGCGTTACATCCATTATAAACTATATAAAAATATACAGAATAACTTTTTGTAATATTAATTCGAAATTTTGACTAATAATATTAATTGTGTTATATATAGCAGAAATGGTTTCTTACAGTTTCGATAGGTATTTTTCAGGAATAAAGGTTTTGCTGACATCTTCGTACCCACAATAACATGCACAGAATTGTGTAACTTGCGTTACATATTATAAATCATTGACTATAATTTTTATAAATTCAAGTACGGCCAATCAACTTGCCATGCTTACTAAGACAATCCCTTTGAGTCTATTCCTGGTCTTAAGATGGATTTAAAAATATTTTAATTAGAGCACATATTTCATACTGCATAAATGTTTAATCCCTTACACATGGGTTGGCTGAAAAGTTGTTGGTACCTCCGATGATCTGTAGTGCGGCGCAAACACTGCGATGTAAGGTATACCCTGCGGGTCGATTATGTAAATGTCGTAGGTGTCATAACAGATGTTAGTATAATTGGGCGTCTTACTTATGATGACCGGTGGAAAAGAGCGATTAGGTGAATGTCATCTGCGTCGTAACGACGTCACCACCGCCATAGCGTATGATGCTTGAAATACATGGTCATAGCAGTTATAAGGTTATATAATAGGGGTGTCTTTGTTTATCACTGAACGTATTTAATACCGTCAATTTTACTGTAGTAAAGGATAAAATTGCATCGTATTTACTCTGGCATACGTTGAAATGTCTAAAATTGCTGTTATAGTATAACTTTTTCCCTGTGCTCACGTTATATTTTGCTGGTATACATTTTTTTAAGCTCGTCATTAAAGCAGATATGTGCAATAAAATACATTTTAATCTTAATAACACCATATTAATGTTCATTATCAAGTCATTATTTGTCAAATAGGATGAATGCATGCTTTTTACTTGGTTAACTACGGACTTTGCTCGGGGGTTTTGCGATATTACCTTTCGTAGTTTTTTAACCCTAAATCTGACTCATACGAGTAAGGGTATACCCAGTAGGTTACAAAGATATTTGAACTCTTAAATATACAATGGATTTCCCAATCCCTTTAAAGGTATGGGATTCAATTCAGTTTATTGCTTTTTCACATATTGTTTATGGACTATTTTTTTGGGAACTAGCGAATGATTACTGCATATGAATAGATACGGGTCATTTCTACTCCCTCGCTTTTTGTACATTAATACTCATAATTATTGAGTGAAAAATACAAAAATTTACTACTTAATGCACAAATACATTATGAGTTCTTCAAAACACTACAATAATTCTACTCCAAATAGTTATTCACTATCTATGCGATATCGCTCTCGCGGATCTTCCAACGCATGCACCGAATTATGCGGAAATTTACCCCCATACGTAACATTGGTCAAAATATGGCTACTCCATAGTAACTGCTGAAAATATAGTCTGTTTCAGTTCATATGTTCTTCCATAAACTTAAATTCTATAAAGAATTATTGACACAAACTTAAATTGAGTTTCATGCTCAATATACGCTCAATTGCGACATTTTTTTAAGGTATCCGTGGTTTTCGTTCGCCAACATTTTAATTATACGCATGGATATGCGGGAGTATTACATCGTTTTTTCTCATTCACCAAGGTTTATCAACCTTCTAAGAACTTAATTTAGTTTCCTTCGCTCCGTAGGGTCATAAACCCCACAACGGTGTCTATAAGAACGTGATGGGCGTCAGTAGACCTCCGTCATAGATATGATTATTATGACGCCTGTGGGACTCAAACAACCAACTCCTAGGAAACTCGTCCTATCATTAACCAAGAACCCCTGTCCGTCAAATCCGCAAACATTTCTGAGTAATGCCAGGTCCGATTCCAACCGTTTTCGAAGTTTAGTTTGTAAGAGTTGAGTTTTACACTGATCGAAAATCATCTCCAGCGTCTCCTAAGACGTCTTCGGCCCTTTTGTTTTTGCTTCCGGTGGAAAGTATTTCGCCACAAAAAACGTCCGCATCCTCGCCCGTTGCTGCAGCCGACAGACCTCGGACTCCGTTCCTCCCCCTTAGCGCAGAAGTATTCCCGAGAACATTACTGCGCAAACACTCCCAAGGAAGACCCTCGTCTTCATCCTCGTGCCCACGCCGCCCGCCTCCAAAAGTATTGCTCGACTCTCAACGCCCCTCGGCAGGATACTCCATTAAACACCTCGCCTGGGAACTCCCGAGACTGGGCGACTAAGGGACGGTGGTGGGAGGGCTGAGATTACACGAGTCTTAAGATGAAGAGAGGAGGGAGTGGCGCAGGAGGGAGTCCAGAGAGCCAGAGGGGAAGGGAGGAGTGAGGGGTTTGCCGGGGAAATGGTCGACATGGGGTTTGAGAGTACCGCAGTAATTAGCTTGAGAGGCGGGTTGCGAAGCAGGATGGATGAATTAAATGCTTGGGATATTAGAGACAGTGGCAGTGCGGTCGGTGGAGCGAGTGTGGAGAGAGGGGTAAGTGGGCCTGAGGAGTGCCGTGTGAAATTAAATAGATCGGAAAATGCATTAATATTATCTACCCTGGGCTTCGTTCCTCAAATAGTTAATCTTCTTAGACTATTGCGAGTCCTTCTGGCGTAATGAAACAAAGGTTGTTTAAAAGTGAGACTGTGACCGACAACTTAGTGTAGTTTTTTATCTCAATTGTATCAGGCTCAACTTTGTGGAAGTTCATTGTCATTAATGAAAAAAGGAAACAGTTTTATTCCACTAATTTATTTTCAGGTACAACTAGTTTCGACGCATCAACGTCAACTTCAGGTACAAGGTTTAGGGCATCGTAGGGCATAGGGGATCGTGCCCTAAACCCTGTACCTGAAGATGACGCCGTTGTGTCGGAACTAGTAGTACCCGAAAATAAATTGGTGGAATAAAACAAAAAGAATTGGTAGAAAAATAATTGGTAGATAAAAGTTTTATTTTTCCGTAAGTTTTAGTTTTTTGTCAACGAATCGGAACCGTGAACACGTATACAAGAATCACGCGCAGGGTGTGTTTGTTTAAATTGAACTGTGGAGTGCCATCGTAATCTACCAGGAACATATCACTTAAAGCAGATGGATTAGCTTTATTTGCTGTCGTAAAAGTGACTTTCTTTTTGTAACTGCTCAGGAAATTCATTCCTCTCACCCTAGCTTTTTACTTTCACTCACCCGCCGTGTTTCAAGTCTGTATCTTTCCATCCAATCTGTTATCTTTTCCTCGTGCAAATTAAGCGTATTTGATGTTCCGCGTTCCAGATTGTATTCCTCTCCTATAATTGCTTGCTTGTATTGATTTTTATTTCTCCGAGACATCAGCCCATTTTAACAGGCTTTTTGATTTTATATGAGTCGATGAGTTTACACCGCGCGAGTAATAAGCCTATCGTTGGTTTTCCCTGAGTAAAGTTTCCGACGTTTTTATGGTGCCTATTGGACCTCTATAGGTACCGCAGTGGTCCCAGGGCTCACGATGAAACTATACTCACCCCTGTAGGCATTCCACCATATTGTTCATTGCTCCCTTCCTGACGAAGTCGCTGGGTTGGTTTTTGTCGGACTAAGCGCTGAAATTACAGTAAATCACAACTTCCGCCGATATTCTATTATGGAGCAGCTATATGATGTAAATTTGGAACAAGGCATTATCTTCTACCCAACCAGCGTACTTGATGCAGGATTTTTTTCTACATCTCCACCACGTCAGGTTTTCCATACTAGTCAAAGTTTCGATTCTCGACTCGTAGATGATAATATATTATATCTCTTGGCAGCCTGAATGGCAGTGTTCCAGTCGGACATCAAAACGTCGGCCAGTATAGTGTGGCTTACACGGTGGGGAAGCCAATAAGTATTTCCTCATAAAGCATTTACTTAAAGCAGGTTTATGAATATAGAATTATATACAAAGACATTTCTTTTCATTTACGTTCTTTCCCTGAAAAGAAACATCAAATGAGTGAATAGAAGTCACCTCTGCCGCGGAACATTTCAATGTCGCTCATGTCCGGAGACAAATCTACACCCACACCTAATCCGCACAAATCCGAAAGCGCAGGAGATGTTTTTGTTAAATTTGTAAATACTGTAATAATTGGACCTGTCACCTTTGTTGTACGCAAAAACCTAGCAGCAATCCATTTTTCATTCCAATCCACGTCCTGATGCGAAGTGGAAAAATAATTACCTATCATTGAGTGTAAAAATTTGAAAATATTTACCACTTGTGCCTCTAAAAATGTTAGGAAGACGACTATAGACGATGAGATCATTTGGCATCTTAAAAATATTCATTTTGAAAGTAAAATAGCTACAGTAGTTTAACTACTCACCACTTGCTTAGTTTTCCATACGATTCTCTTTGATGGACGGAAAATTGTACCCAGTATAAATACCTATATATCGAAATATATATATATACAGGGTCCACGTCTCTCTACCATGGCAAGCACTCGCTAAATCATTCAACTTGTGTGCCCACCAACTTTTCGGGACACTACAGAATGTCATTCGAATTCAAGTGGCCTACGCCTTCGGAGAGGCGTGCTAAGACGGGCGCGCAGTGTCACGAGCACAGGAGGAGGAACGGAAGAGACGCGTGCTTGGTGCTGTCATACGCATCACTCCTCCCTCCATTTCTCCACGCGCTGGCGGGGGCGGGAGGGTGTGGGAGCGGCAAAAGGGAGGAGGGAAATCCTGAAGCTGCGGAGGCGACGGAGAATAGCGAGGACGCTCGGAGGAAGGCGAGAATAAACATGGTGAGGCGCGGGCACGTGCACACAGGGGGGCGGCGAGGTGTTTACGGAGGACGGAGAAAAGCCCCCCCCCCACCTTTCCCCCCCGTCGCCTCTTCATCGCGGTTTGTTCGGCCGAGCCATACACTCGCCCCTTCCTTCCGCCTCATTTCCCTTAGCGACCGAGCTCCCCCTCTCCCTGAACAACGCCGCGACCGAAGAAGGAGTCTCCCTGTCTGTCGCCACGCGGAGCCTTAGGCCTGTGACATGACTCGATAAGTCAAAATTATCGACGATGGTTTCAGTCAAGCCTCTTTCACACTACTTTCGCAAGTCACATCGTTGTTACAACTGAGATTAAAGGAGAGGGTGCTTGGTATAGTGGTCAATGCTAAAATCTCTAGCGTGGGCTGCCATATTTGTTCCCTCCAATTAACCCCAATGTTTTAGGAATGACCTACTAATTTTGCAATACTACCATGCTTTCCCTCGACAACCCAGCATTCCACTAATAATATTTTTGTTTATTTATATTACAATCGAACCTAGATTAAGAAACCACCAATGAACACAGAGGTAATGGCCACTTGAGGAGGTGACCGCTTAAGAGAGGGGAAAATTAAAGTTTCTTTCACGTATGGGAAATTCATTCCGTTCCCGAAAAATTCGGCCGATTAGAGACGTAGCCGCGTAAGGGAGGTGGGTACTGAGGCAGGCATCACTGTTACAATACACCGAAATCCCAGCAAAAATCGTAGTATACTCGAAAATAACTCCAAGTAACTAATTTACGCTTCGAGACGTACTAACTTAAAATTATCAACAGAAGATCGACTATATTCCTCTTCATCCGCTGATATGTCCACTCCTCCGAGCTGTTCCAAAGGCAGGTTTGGAAAGAAGAGAGTGAAGAAACATGGTGAATATTTCGGTTGTCTGGCTACATTTGATGAATTAGTAATCCCCTCCCCACCTACCTAACTTCTGGTATATTGTGGGAATTACACATACAGAACATATGCGGCACAGCATTAAAGAAACTAGGTTCTGTTCAGCGTATAATAGAAAGGTCCTCGGATGAAAAAGTCAAAGAGAGATGCTACTTCGCTCTGGTTAGACCACACCTCGAATATGCCGCGAGCATTTGGGACCCTAATCATAAAGATTTAACCAAAAAAATTATAAAATACAAAGGAAAGCAGCGTGATTCGTTAAAAACTGCTACGAGCGTACGTATAGTGTCTCACAACTTTTAGAGGGAGCCCTTACAGACTCGGAAGCTACACGCTAGGCTCAGGTTGCTTGATAAAATCAGAACTGAGATTTTTCAGAGCGGCATAGAGAATATTATCATGACTCCTCACTACATCTCTGGGTCTGACAGATGCGATAAAATAAGAGAGATACACTGCCGAAAAGATAGGTGCAAAAACTCGTTCTTTCCGCTAACAGTGAGCGACCACAATAAAAATTGAGTCCAACTAAATACACTCCAGTAATACATGTCACCATTTCATCTCCAAAAACTTATACCTCTACACGGCTGGTGACCTAACACTCCCTGCCACACGCCCATGCGGCGGCTCGCAGGGTATTATGTAGATGGAGATGTAGATTCTCAGTGGTAGCGACCCTTGACGCATTCCCACCACGCCTCGCTCACACTGCGTTCGTGCGTGCGAATGCCCGTACGTTGGCTGGCTGAAATCGTATTGTGAATGCGCGTCCGTATTGTGGCAATACATAGTTTTAACACCACTACCTTGTAATAATGCGGAGTGAATAAAAAACAGCAAGTAGGATCGGGGACTTTCTCAACGATAGAAAGCAGAGTAGTGATTGATGGAATTAGCTCTGATATGGTTTGAGTCACTTCCGGTGTCCACAAGGAAGAATGATCGGCCCCCTTTTATTCATTATAAATATAAATGACCTAAGTTCTCTAGTTAGCCGTTAACTAAGATTATTTGGAGACGATGCGGTCATCCATCGAGTAATTAGCGGAGACGCATACTTCGAATTTATGCCATCTGACGTAAACAACGTTCATTCGTGGTGCCAGGGGTGGGGACTAAAATAAATCTTAAAAATTAAACTTCTTGCGGAGGTCATCACACCAACAGCCACCTCTACAATTTGAATGGAAGTCTTCAGATAAAGTGAAATACCCTGGAATTACCTTAAATTCAGACGTATTGTGGGGAACACACCTAAAAAACATATTTGGCACAACATTAAAGAAACTAGGATTTGTGTTGCGTAATAATGTAAAGTTCCTAGTTTGAATAAGTAAAAGGGAGGTGCATTTTTACTCTGGTTGGTCCATACCTCGAATACGACGTGAGCATTTGGGACCTGGACACAAATATTTAACAAATAAATCAATAAAATACAAGGAAAAGCTGTGCCCATTGTTTATAACTGCTATGGGCGAACAAAATGTGTTTTGCTGGTTTTAGAGGTACTAGGTTGGGAGCCCATAAAGACTCGGAGGCTGCGCGCTAGACGTATTTTGCATGTGAAATTCAGAACAGGTGTGTTTCAGAGCGACATAGAGAATATCAATTTGACGCCACATCATATTATTTCTAGGTCCGGCAGAAGCGATAAAATAAGAGAGATACCCTGCCGAACAGGTAGGTGCAACAGTTCGGTATTACTCTCCCACGCCAAAAAGCTCTCTTTGCTACAATTATGTAGTACTTTCAGGGTATAAAAAAGCGAAGGATTGCATCACAGTTTTGTGGTGTTAAAATGAGTGGAGTGCAGGCAATAAAGGTAAGGGAAGTGTCGGAGGTGGAGACGCAACTGTGCGTAGCCGAGTGACTTCTCAGAATCCCAGGAAGTTTACTGACGCTAATCTAAGCAAGAAGGACTATTGCTAATGAAAGCAAGAAGGCAAAGAATGTAATTGAATAATTCCATTACATATCTGTGCCAATTTCGTTTGCGCGGCGCGGGTGAAGGGAATGCAGCAGGATACATTGGTCAAATTCCTCCAACGGGGAGCTAGGAGTTAAACAGTATATACTTGCAAGTTTCTATGCTAAATATATATTTATGGATCACATTCTTATCTAATAAACTTCGATCTTTAATACGTATTCGTGAATGGAATTCATACAGTGAGCCAGAGAGAATAATTTTTGAATAAGCCTATCAGGATTTCTGAAAACTGTTTCTGATTTAATTATCCTCACCAATACATTGTCCAAATAATAGTTTAAATAGCACTTATGCGTCCTAAACTTCATTTAATGTTTTTTGTTTCACTTTAACATTTAATCACGAATAATTACGAGATATTTCACATAAATTTGGAAGCCGCTTATTCAGGGCTACATGCACTGGTTCCGATGTGTCCCTACTAACCGGAGTATACTGTATCATTAAAAAAAATACTGTGCCAGACATTGATGATAATGAAGAATTTAAACCAAGATGTGAGTTAAGTACTTCACCATGACTTGATAAAATTGATAAAAATTGTACGTACGCATTTGCCAAAGTTATTTTCATTATGAACTGCCAATAAATTAGTTTGAACTTGTTTAAATGTTTTGCTAATTTCAATCTTATAGCCTAAATAACAGCCATTTTTTACGTGAAAGTCTGTAGCCAATCCATCTATAGTTTTTCAAGGATACGGAAAGAGGTTTTTACATAAATTATTTTCCCTATATCACGGTCATTTCTATGCAACTAATGGCATCATTTTCGTGATGTTCATTATCTTTATTTCATAACTCACAGATGTCACCTAATTACGTATTTGCTGCCGTTGCTTAGATTGACAATAGTGTATTTGATGTGCAAGTTCAGGGACGGAAAAAAGGACGGTCACAAAGGATTGAATAAGGGATATTGCATTAATGATTAATTAGTTTACCGTGTACCAATACCGCTATGTCTGAAAATGAATTCTTCACGAGGCAATCCGTTGAGTTGTAATTGTCCCTATCCCTGACTTTGAATGTGAAGTTAACCGAAAGATTTGACGCAAAAAATGACCGAGTGATTCAGGCTATTTTCAAGATTCGGTTGAATATAAGTCTGCCAGACGAGGTGCACTAATCGGTGAGCCAACTTGTAATTTTTGGATGCCATCTTCCAGGAGTACCAACCATGTTGCGGAGACGTGTGGGACATAATGTATTTAAAATTTAAGATCGGAGGGAAAGAACAACATCCACCTGTCTGGACTCGTTGGGGCCGCTTGGGATTTCGGTAACTCTGAGGACGGCAGGGGATGATGGCAGGTTGGTAAGGAAAGCCAAAGAGATGAGCTCCTAGAAGGAGTGTCGACATCGTTCAGCTGGCTCTCAACTTCCATCCATTGGCTCGAGAGCAATCTAGCGGCTTTGTGGGAATTAAAAACGGCCTATCAGTTTTCGTTTACGTGGTGAGCCTTCTAGTTACATGATTATTGGTTGAAAAATTATTTCATTTCTTCCTGTCACTTTGAGTATTGAGGTTCAAATATTTTGTTGTTCACCTTTCATCTACATCTACAGACTACCCTGTGTCCCGCCGCACAGGAGTGTGGAAGGGAGTGTTAGGACACTAGTCGTGTAAAAATGTTAGGGATAAGGTTTTGGGAGGTGAATTGGTGACGTGTATTATGGGAGTGTATTTAGTGGAGCTCAGTTTATACTGTTGTGCGCGGAATGAACGAATTTCTGTACCAATATATTCTGCAATGCATTCCTATTATTTTTTCGCCTCTCTCAGACCTAGAGATGTAATGTGGCGTCATGATGAAATTCTCTGTGTCGCTCTGAAATAATCGAGTTCTGGATTTCTCAAGCAAACTAAGCCAATCGTGAAGTCTCCGAGTCTCTAGGGGCTCCCACCTAACACCTCTAAAAGCTGTGAGAAACAATTTGTTCGCTCGCAGCAATTTTTAAGGAAGCGCGCAGCTTTCCTTTGTAAGAACAAAATCATATGAGGATAAAAATGTTGTGCAGCACGACGCTTAGACGTAAAAACTTGGCTTTACCACGAATCGGATGGCATGCGACGGACGTAACAAAGCATCAGTTTCCATTCCTTTCCAATGTAATCCTTAACAATCGTAAAGAGAATTATAAATCTTAAATTAAGTCCATACTTTTGATCATGTATATTTAGTAGATCTGGATGTTCTATGACATATTGTTAATATTTTATAAGCATTATCATTTGCAATCATTGAATCGCTTTTCAGCAGTTTGTCATGTCATTTTTCTCACGAAGACACCCTTCACAGCTTATTTGTCTTTGGTGGGACCTCATTTTCCCTACTTACTGGACTACGTTAAAGAAACAATGGACCCAAATCATTTTTTCACCACATTAATTATGCCTTGATATCCGACTCCAAGCTTTTCCTGTATATCTGATTTTCAGCACTCGGATTTTCCCCTGCTCAAGGTTCTCCATTAGATTCGACGTTTCGACCACTGACTCACCCATCACCATCAGGATTCCGGGAGTTCAGTGCTAATAAGTGCAATTCAGTAAAATTTAATACCAAACTTAGGAGAATAACGGCACTGTGAAAAGAACTAACAACACCGTGTCCCCCCTCCGTTGGTGTCACCCTATTCAGTGCGTGGGTAGCAGTTTTAAATAATAAAAAACTAGGGACGTTTAGGTTCGTTCCTTTGGCTCTCGAATCTACCGGTTTTTGAGCATGGAACCGAAACCGCTTGGAATGGAAATGAAAAATAATATCACCACCCGTTTCATCGACGCCGATTCTAAATTGACTAAATATTGAAAAGTGGTGCCTGGGCATTAAAACCGGACGAAGAGGCGTATTTTAGCTTATTGAAGTACCATTAATGTAATTGTACTCGCTTGCAAAAGGGGATGTAAGATTGAGAACAATTTTTAATTATTTCAACTCATGTTGGAAATAAAACACCGCCACGTTTAGTGTGTTATGTTAAATTTAATTCATTCGATACTCCATATTTGTGGGAGTGAATATTTTCATTTTCTCGTGAATTATATCGCACTGTTATTCCAAAAGCACCATTCTTGTGTCGCTCCTCTCTTTTTGTCAGTTATCCAACACGTGCTCCATTTTTAATTTGTTCTCTGGCTCTGACCTTTCGCATGAAAGAGAAGACTGATTCCATAGTTGAAGGGCACCGATCGATTCGCCCTGTTGGACATAGCGGACAAAGTTCGCCTATTTCGAAACAATAACAGCACACCAGGGCGAGAATAGCCACAGATGGTGAGCACATACAATATACTTCTCATTCAAAGTATTATTAATCCCATATCGTTTTCCTCATGCAAGGGCCGAGTTCATTCAACCAAGCACTCGGGTATTATGACGTTCTTCGCTGACCATTCTCATTTCTTCTTTATTGGACTCAATCAAATCCGTCGGCGACCTTTAAGGTTGTAGTTACTGAAGAAAATATGCCTATGAAAGACGAAAATTATGCACAGAAGTTTTTGCTGGCATCTAGCGCCAACTTACAACAAGTCGAAAGATATGCTGAGCTCTAAACCATTGATAAAGGAATTTAATGACTGAAGGGGTGCCACTGAACCGTCAAAGCATTAATAGATGCATGAGTGTCTCTACTAGGGTAGCGGTGATTATCCTTCTCAACGCGCTACACTGGTAAGATTCTCTCAATATTTTGGGCTTGATCGATGATGGAAGCTGGTATAATGATGGCTTTCTCTCGTGTACAATTTAATCTGATGGTTCAATTGGATCCGAGGGGAGGCAATACTTCTCATTAGGCTCAGCGAACGAGTTTTACGTGTAGTACACACAGTGGAGCATGCCCACGATTCACTCGGTTCGGAAATTAAAAGAGAAATTTTCCTTAAAAAATCGATCCCGACAGTTCAAAACTGCAATTGGTGCAATATTCACGCGGATTCGAGCTAGAATTCCGATTGATTATTAAATAGCAATTCTTGATAAAAGGATGATATCTAAAACATCACCCTGTTACACGTGTCCTTGATCCATGCTTGCACTAAAAAATTGTACTTTTTTATATTGGTATGAATGAAAAAAGTGCCGATTTTTTCCGAACTCTTATTTCCCCCTACTTTCAAACATCAAGGCAAAAGAACCACATGATCGATCTTAATGAAATATCCTCACGAGGCAGATGAAGTATTGCTGAATATGATACTTAACCTCCAGCATGTTTTTCGCACCAGCTGAAGTAATATATTATCAATTTTGTGAAACCAATTCTGGGATTTGAGTTTCTTAAAAATACGATCTCGTTCTCGTTTTAGACTTCTTCGTGGGCTTATTAAAAAAACGCCATCCTTTGCCGAAGCAACTGATTTGTTTCGAATTAATTTTCAAAGGAGTATCGTGGTGTGTTTAGCACTGTTGTGAGCTGGCCACATTTGACAGCCAAGAAGTGAAAGTTCTCCAAAAGGTGAACTCTCCGAATGAAAATTAAAATTCTCGCCCAACAAAAGGTGGTCATGAATACGTAAAACAACTTGCCCTAGAGTCGTGTACTCTGCGCAATAGCCTGTAAATGTGTTTTGATGCAATGTCTTCCACTTCCGCGATTTCCACTTTTACGATCCATGCCTCTGTCATGCACAGTATTTAATGACCCCGTTCCCTTAGTATAATGTTCAAGGTAATATTTTCTTCTTAGTCGACTCTTATTTTTGAATCAAGTAGCGAAAGCTTATTGGCCTACCTATGAGATTTGTATTCGTTAACTGGTCATGAATATTGAGGATATAGCAACCTTAATAAATTTCTCTTGACCAATTTTTTACTAAGCAGATTTCTGTCGCTAATTTTTCCTATTTGCGCCAAGGGGTTTTTACTGGGATGGAAATACTTGAGGAACTGAAGTGTCAAAAAAGACAGATATAACTTCACATTGGTTTGCAAGCCCAACTTATTTCACAACAGCCTTTTTCGTCAAGTTATATCTTGGCTGAAATGGATTTTTTGGCGGCTAAAAAAGGTTTGGATACAAGGGTTAGTTTCCATTTCGCTTTCTTTGGCCTCAACAATTAAACTTGGCTGGCCATATACTTGGCACATAGGGTAGTTGAGAGTTTTATGGTTCGTACCCGAGTGGGAGACGTGGATCGGAGGTATCGTGAAATCCGTAGAAGCGAGGGATCAGAGTTCTTGGATCTCAGGCAGGCACTGGATTTGTGTTAAGTTCCAAAATATCTGTCGGGGTCCACTTCACAAACTTTGTTTGTCACGGAGGCATCACATAAGGTAGCGAGCAGGGTACTGTAGCTTACTCGTCGAGTTTAGCAAAAACATTTACTAGAGATTAGATCAATTAGTGTGCCGTTAAAACACCCATGGAAAAAATGAGTTTTTGCGTAGGTTATATAGTGGGATCAAAAATTCTGTGTTACCAGTAAGTTATTTAATAAAAAGTATTCCAGGTATAGGACCCATGAGTAGCTTATTCGAAGAGAGCAAATTGTGAATATCACCGAAACTCTAAATCATAATTATGAAGCAGTAGCCATAGCCATAGTTAGTTGCCCTATTTTGAAAATAAGACTCCAGAATTCGGATTTTATTTCATACCAAAAAATGTGACATCATAATTGGCGGAGAAAGTGGCCGGAAAGAAGATATTTGTGATAATAATTTTTTTCGGTAATAGTTCAAAATATACATGGAAAATAAATTACCAATATTTATAGCTGTAAAGAAAACAATCGTTAACCAAGAGGAAATCCTTTAAGAGACCAACGTATTTTCTGCATGGTGCTCCTTTAGATGACCTAAAACCGAAAACAATATTTGTGAGCTCATACTATAGGCCTACTACTGGCTCATAGATACTGCTGAGGGCCTTAGTGACCACCACTGTCATCACTTCAGTTCTAGAATTCGAAGCGCAAATAATTGGCATCACATCTATGAAGCCTTAATTAAATTCAATAATAGGTGGAGATTCTAATGCCCCCTTTACAGATTGGTGGCCTGACAGCAACGAATCTGGAGGGAGAGACAAAGGCATGTAGGAGCTCCTGCTGTACACACTCTCATCAAATTCTTTATATCTCTTATCTAGGACACCTAACATGGGGGACAACATTTTCAGTTTACTGGAAAAAAATTGCCACATCACTTGTTTAAGGCTGATACTGTTGAGGGCATTAGTGACCATAAAGTAAGTTTCCTTTGGACATCAATCATAATTTTCAACAAATTGGAAAACCTGAGGTCTTAATAATATAAAAATTTCAAAAAAGCTGGTTTTAATGCTTTGAAAAGTCAAAAAATCTCTCCCGAACCTCCAGTAATAAAGCTTAAAGTTTATCACGGAGCTTACCCCCAAAATTTTTCTTTCGATCGCGCATCCGGGGATCAGAAAATATATATTCCACGTCGAAGTAAAAAAAAAGAGAATACCGAGCCAAGATTGCTGCCAAGGAAAACAACTGTTAGGATGGCAGAGAATAAGACACGCTAAGATTAAAAATCCTCCATTCAATTTTATTCACTCATGATCAAACTTTGATAAAGAAAGGAAGAAAAGAAGCGCTTCGGAAAGCTTTAATATCTTTTAAAAATTAAACCCTCGCGGATCAGACACAGGATCGCCCAAAAGCCTTTTCCTTGTTTGAACGGGAGGTCCAAGGGAGAAGATCCTAAGTAAATCCACTGCGAAACAAAAGAGGAAGTATTAACAACCAGTTCGGAGCAAGCAAGATAATTAAAATCCGAGTTTCTAAGTACGTTTTATTCATCGCAAAAAGTATCCGCCATGGTTGGTTATTGTTGCTGGCGAACGATGTCGATTAACGACATTTGTTCTCACGGGCAAAAATTATTACAAATCGCAAAGTCCAAATTGCTCCTTATATCCTAAGGAGGTTCCTGCCCGCGTGTATAAGGAATCATCTAGAAATCAAGGAATATCACTTCAACCTGCTTTCCCGATTTACCTGATATTAGAATGTCATGGCGGAAGAGCGCCAGCTATCGCTGGATGTACCTTTCCGGAAGCCGTGCTGACTGTCATGCAAGAAGTTTTGATGGTCCAGGAAGGTTTATAATACGGAAAACAATAATGTATTCGAGAATCTTGAATGAAAATTTGGTCAACGATGTGTATAAGGGATTAGAAGTAGTGATTGTATTTCGCAAATAAATCAACGGACACGTAGTACCTACCATAGGGCTGGAAACTTGCCAATATCACGCCCATAGTTATAAGGGGTTATATGGTACAGCCATCGGATCAACGACCGATATCCCTCTATCTCACATTCTCCTTCTAATGCCAATTCCTCGAGCGTATAATAAAGTTCAGTCATGAGTCATTTCGATATGCGGAATTTAATGGAAACGCTACAGGAATTCAGAAAGTAGAGACCTTGCAAAACTTTAATAGTACTGTTTGACCACGACATTTCAGTCTCGGGGAAAGATAACATTCCTGAGGACGACATTTCTCTCGAATTTCAACCGGCAATTGATATTGTATCAATAGAAAATTTTTCATAAAATTAGATTCATACACGTTGCACAACGACGTTGTTTCTTGGAATAGAGAATTCATAAGGGTGTATATGAATATTTTGTACAGCACTTCCCCTAATTAAAAGTAACATCGAGAGTCACAAAAGAGAATTCTCTAGGTTTACTTCTGTCACATTCGTATATAAACGATATCGGAGAAGTAGTTGACAGTAAACTTCGATTACTTGTACACACAGTAGTGTAAAAAGAAAATCATAGCCATAGCCGTGACGGTAAGTAAGTGTTAACAAGGGACCTCGAGGCAATCTTAATGTGGTGCAATGCGTGGCAGCTAGGATTGATTTTGAAAAAAACTCGCTGCAATAAATTTCTGAAATGGGAAAAATCTCCTCATTGAAGCTTTTTCAGACAGCATAGCCCATCTTATACTATATAAGCTGTTTAATACGTCGTAATTAAACTGCAAACGATCTCTCATGGGGTCAAGGGCGGATTCACGGGGAAAAGGGAGAAATTCGCCCCTCACAAGAGGCCTGGTGAACAAATTAGGGTGGAATTTGGTAGTAAACTTCATTGTGCCGACGAGCTAATGGAAGTTATAAGCAAGAATATAGCATTTGTAACAAAATAAAAAATAGTGGCTTCCTCACCCCATAAAGAGGCATCTTTTCACGGCAGGTGACCTACCACCCCCTGCCACACGCGCATGCGGCGGCTGGCGGGGTTGTATGTAGATGTAGATGTAAAGAGAAAGGGATATCGGGCGACCAAGTATGTCCCAGTCACTTTGTTTCCAACAGCCTCCTGTAAGTAATTTGATTATAATTTTACTGTCAGGAACTTTGTCAAATGAACTAAAGGAATACTACTTCACCTACTTTTTCGAATCACCTGATAATAGAATGTCATGGCGGAGGAGCACCTGCTATGTTTCACAGGACCTATCCTTCCGGAAGTCGCGTTGACTGATATGCCAGAAGTTTCGACTGTTCAGGATGGTTAGAACATAGCTAACAACTATATTTTTTCGAATCTTGGATAATAGTGATGTTAACGATATTGTCTGGTAATTTTCCTAGGCCATGTCTGTATCTTTTTTAAATACCTATTGGTGTGACGTCAGCTCTCTAGGATTCTTCTTAAAGTTTCTTAGAGTAGTGCGCACTATTTTCTTTTTTTTGAGAGTTGAGCAAAGTAAATTTCTCTCACCGCAAGTTCCATCGTGGTGTTTCCCAACTTTATGGAATATTTTTAAGTTGTGCAATTTCCAGTACCCTGAGCTCCCGCCTTACATTTTTGTTATTATCAAATCTTGTTAAGCCTAAATATTATCATCATATCATAAATCAATAAATCATAAATAAAGGCATGTATAAATCAATATTATAATCAAATCATTTACAGGAAGCTGATGGAAACAAACTGACTGGAAATGCTTAGTCTCCAGATATCCCTTTCTCTTTAAGGGATGGGGAAGCCGCTGTTTTTTATTTTCTTACAAATGTTATATTCTTGCTAATCAACCTTACTTTCACGTTTTAGTTTATGTGAAATTTGATAATCGATATCTTTACGTGGAATTTCCAAAAAAAAATATCTTCATTAGACTTCGGTGCTCTCGGCATTTGTTTTGCTAAAAATTCCGCGAAAGAAACTTTTGGCATTTCCCCAAATTTATTGAAATTGCATTTTTCAAATAAGTAGACTTGATGGTTTGTATCGGCCTCTAATGTCGTTTTAACGTCGCAAAACTTACTTTATGTTCATCAATGCCTTAGAGGATTTCGACGTGTTTAACCACTATAAGATGACTAACAGCTAAAAGGTCTATCACTTTGTTTCCTCTCGTCAACCACTTGGGTTAGAGAGTAGATAGAAAGTGTATTGAGTAAACCTCGCTTATATCACTCTTTCTTGACCTTGTTTCTACTCTATAAGTTCCCAAATTTAGAGCTTGAAGGTTTAAATCTCCACCGATAGTTTTTACGCTTTTCAATCTCTCGAGGTAAATATATTTGAGTTTTTAATTGGTAGAAAACTTTTATTTTGAATACGGGAGGTCTGTAGAATGAGTAAATATGTATCTTTTGTTTTGATATTTAAAATTACACCACACGCTCTCTATTTCGTTGCCACCCTCAACGTCGCACACTCAATGTGTGCGATATTTTTAAAATTTGATTTAGTTACAAAGAGTAGTCCGCCGCCAGTCTTATACGGTCGATCATGCCTTTACAATTTATATCCTGATAAAAAATTTTGCTTTGGCTAATATCCTCTGCAAGCCAGCTATCTAATCCAATTTTCATATCTGCGTTTTTAAATACGTTCTCACCTTTGGCACGTTTTTAATTTACGCTGCGGCAATGAACTACCAATAAACTTACATCGTATCCAGCATGATCCATGTCGGTTCGTCTTTTCTATGCTAGTGTGTAATTTCTCTGACCCTCTCTGGACGTGCTAAAATACAATATTTTCTCTAAAGTTACGCCATTCTCTTGAGTACGCGTTTTGCAATTATTTTTGCTATGGAAACTCCGATATTTGAGCTTTCTCAAATGTTTCTCGGTTATATAGATCTACGTTAGGTTGATTAACTGGGAAGCTGTAGTAGGGTCTATGTTTTCGTACGTCTATCCCGATATATAGCCTCTTTCGCTTGTCTGCTTGTCCGAAAACGTGTCCGCTTATTTCGATGTATTTTCTCATCATCCTAGCTGGTGGATTCAAATCGGCGTGCGACAACACCATTCGTGTATCTTTTGAAAGCAGGGGACCGATTTAGAGCTAAAATGAAAAGAAGAAGTACCGTGTCTCAAACATGCCACTGTTACGAATACTCCATCTCAATATATCCAACTTTTTTCTCGCGCTTATAACCTGGAAGATAAAATGATGAAGAATAAAATCACACGCACAACCTTTAATATCCATAAATGTTTTGCTAGAAGAGTAGTATTCATTTCATCAATTTATAGGCTGCACTATTCTGCTGCATTCCGGTCAGATTCACTGTATCGTTACTATTGCATCCCAATGTTACTCTTTATGGCTGTTGATCCGCTGGAAGCCTAGGCCTATAGACGGTTGTTTTCATGCTTAATATGTCAAAAAACAAATCAGTGTCATCATGCCCGATCGACATTCTCCCATCTCATGCAGGACCCTAATTTATCGAGTCGCTGTTGAGTTCAATTCAATACTTTCATAATGATGCCCTTCTAAGAATATGGCAATTTGGTATCAATAGACCTTTTGGTTTACTCACCATGTTGTATTAACTTCAGCTGGCTGAATTCTCAGAAAAGCATTATATTATAAGGCACGGAATTCGGCCTTAAAAGCACACAAGATTTTTTATAATATGTGTAGGCTTGGATTGAGGGGCTACATAAGTAGAATATGAAATGGGCAATTTAACGGCATGTCTCAATTAAAATGCCTACCACATACGAATGGATGTAGCTACCAATCCAAGTTAATTATTCAGTCAATGACTTCGGTGATACTTCTTAATTTTTCTTAAATTTCCATCATCTCCACTTTTTGCTGGCGATAAAGTCACACGAACGACCTCTAATATCCACAAACGTTTTGTCCGAAGATTATCCATGACATCAATGTCCAAGCTACACTTACCTACCACATTCTTGTTAGATTCATTTTATCGTTGCTTTTGCATTAAAATGCCGCCCTTTTAGCTCGCAGTAACCCTGAGAATATCATGCATGACTCTTATGCAGTGCCCAAATCAGATGCAGCACGCTTCTGGAAGCCGTTTGAAATAAATCTTCTCCAATAATCACACCCTTCTTTAACTTCAGATTGAAATAACACCAGCTATTCCTTTCGCACAATCCTATTCAGCTTTACTCCAAGAAATCACAATTCTAAGTTTTACTGAATGACGCGCACGCACGCTGTGCGCCTTTCGTTGGCGCCCACTTATATTTTCGTGTATCTGATATAAAATATTCCGGAAATCTAGAAGTCATCTAACTTTGTGGATCCATATAATTCGGTTCTACCGAATCGGTTCGATTGTGTATGTCTCTTATTCAAGATGGTATGTACTAAGAACTGTGTAAATTTACAAATATGTCAATTCACCTGATAATTATTTCGCCACCCCCATACAATTCTAAAATCTTCAAGGAGAATTTCTCCGATAGTAACGATTCTGGTAATTTTATTTTTAATACCCATTATTTTGATTACCTGTTCATGATCGGGCTATTAACCTTGTTTTATTCTGTGAAGTGCAAACCAGCCCTTGTTCTCGTAAAAGGCTCTTTGTTTTCCCTTCGGCAAACATTCATAGAGAACTTACAAATTTCCCCCTTTGAATGTTCCCTGTATCCACCACTGCGTGGGGTAAACTTTTGAGAATAAACTAGTAGTACTCGGGAAATAACTGGTTAAGTTAATTTAAATTTGGGATGAGCTAAAAGGGTACTTGGAAAGTACATCAATAGTGATGGGGAATTGAGCTGCGTTCTCTTGTTTGACCCCACTTAATTTGGAATCCTTATGAGTTTGGCTTGAAAAAATGAGTTTCAATGCTTGCAGCAAAGACTGCAAGATACGTTTAAGTCCTTTATCATCCGGCCACACCTTGAATATGCAGCGAGGATATGGGATCCGGCGGAGAAAGACCTAGTCCATGAACTTAATAAAATACAAAGGAAAGCTGCGCGATTCGTCAAAAACTGCTACGGCCGAACAGAAAGCGTTACACAGATTTTGAACGATTTAGGGTGGGAGCCGCTAGAGACTCGGAGGCTACGCGCTAGGCTTAGATTGCTTGAGCAATTGAAAATGGATATCTTTCAGAGCGACACGGAGAACATCATATTAGAACCACATTATATTTCCAGGTCCGACAGAATCGATAAATTAAGAGAGATATTTTGCCGAACGGATAGGTTTGGGAATTCGTTTTTCCCCCGAACAATTAAGGACTTTAATAAATGCTAGGCGGAACTTTTATTTTATTTTAGTTTTTTGTTGATGGCTGGTGTCCTAACACCCCCCACCACACGCCTTTTGAGGCGGCTTGCGGGGTATTATGTAGATGTAGATCATAAATTTGTTGGTGTTACTAAACTTTTGAAAAAACTGGAATATGAATCGCTTTCAGACTGTCGATTAAAGATTGTTATATTGAAAAATCAGTTGGATGAATATTGATTCTAAGTGACATTGTAAGCAGAGTAAGATTATCATGTTGGCAGATATTTCTCAAAAGCGAATGAGTCTGGTTGTGACAGAATTACATTTTGATGGGTCCCGTTCAGGCCCAGTAGCTTGTTCGTCTTCCATTACGCGAGTCGCTGATTCGAGAGCAAGTGGCGGTAAATATTTTCCTGACCGTGAGAACGAAACTTGTGCATGCTGAAGTAAACGTTGAGTACGAATCATTTAAAAGTTGCATTACTTTGTAGCATACTCACGCTAGATGGCATTAATTCTTATGTGAAATCTATTAAAATACTACTATGGTCGAAAGAATATTCTTCCCCACTTGTAATTAGACCATATTTTTTTCCGAATCGTATATAACTACGCGTATACAATAAGCAGTAAATTGGATTAAATCAAGACTAAAAACAAAAATCACTTTCTGATCCAGCAACCTTGGCAATTTCTACTCGTTGTGCTTTGACTAGTAAATGTAAAAAGTGAAAGAACGTTGCTAATATGCTCTGGTAGGGCCATATCTCAACACGCCGCTAAATAATTGGAACCAAAGGAGGATTTAATTCATAAAGTGGATGAAATACAAAGAAAATTCACAAAATTCGTTCAAACTACCTAAAGTGGGTAGTAAACGGAAGCGTCACACGGTAGACTAAAAATCTAAGCTGGGAACCGTTAGCAAGTCGGACGCTTGCCTATCGGTTTCGATTACTGAAAAAACTTCGATCAGGCGAGATTCAGTGCAGTACATTTTAATCCCACGATGTACATCTCCAGAAATAATAGAAGTATCAAAACATGGTAGATATACTGTCTAACTAATAAGTAAAAAAAATATTTTCAGTCCACGAAAAATTAGTGATAACCAGAGACGGGAAAAGGTCATAAACGTCATAGTCCTATGTCTTTATCATGAAATAGCCGTTTTTTGCAAAAAGTCATGAAATGCGGAATAAACATCATACAATGGTAGTAATTACTTCAGGATTAACCATGTAAAACCTCTTCATCTCGGGAAAAAATTACATTTTGTAATGGTCCACTAAATTGATTCATTACTTACGACCCGGGTTTCATCACGCTGTGACATCTTCAGGTACATTGATCATTTTCACATTCGTATACATGCAAAAATCCAAGTGCTAAGGTGTAAAAGGGGTAGCAAGGGCGAAGGGACGGGAGTTGGAGTGTGATGTTGTGCGTAGGAGGTAGAGGGAGGTGTTACGCTGGGTAGGGATTTTCCGACGTTGATGGGTCTCCGGGCAGCGGGGTGTGTAGCGAGTGAGGAGAGAGAAGGGAAGGATTAGTAGGGAATCCGAGTAAATATATCTCTGTATTTATTAAGTATTGGATACTTTCATTTGAACCACTTACCCTATAGTAACTACACGGATCATATTATTAGTTTTTATTAATTAATTTTTACAGTAAAATAAACGGCATACTTTTAACTAAAGCGTCATGAAATGACCAAATTCCAAAAAATGGACGCCATGTAACAGGAAAATAAAAGTCATCAAAGTCACAGAATAAAGGTCATGAAATGGAAAAATAAAACTCATAAACTATCTCTGGTGATAACAATGTTATTTTAATAATGTGTGAGGCTAATATTTGACGCATAGTTCACATAAAAATCCACTTATGTCCTTTCCCCTACCACACGGGAACGGACGAGTATTTTAGTAGAATTTTTCCGCAATCCGTCTGCCGAGTCTAACGGCCTTGTCCCGATTTGCTTCCAAGCTCTGGACCGTCCTGTATTTTTCGCCCGATTGTTTTCTGTTGGCCCCTCGGGAAAGTTTGCGTCTTGAAATAAAAAAGGGTCCACTTATTTTATTCATTGAATGGATTTCTAAAGAAGATATTTTGTTAGCTGTTGCTCGTGAAACTTATTTTTTCGAAGTTCCTATTTTACCCTCCTAGCATAAACAAGCATCAGTTGCTCTCTCTCTCTTTCCCCATCCCCCGGCATGAACAAGCACCGAATGTTTTGCCCCTCACTCCGAATGCGGTCACACGCCCATTATTGATCAAGCACTGGCCATACATTATTCATATGCCCCCCGAAACTACATTTCCACGGCCATAGTCATCCTTTTTCGGAGAAAATCAATATCGTCTACCTTGGAATTTTTCATTGAATACGAAAAAAAAATACCGAAAAGGGAATAACTGCGAGCGCACTGCCAAAGAAATCCAGCGGGTGCCTTTTTCTTTTTAATTTTCGGAGGAATAGCGGAACAAAGGTGCATCGCAGTGGATTCGCCCGCGGGGAATGAAGTTGAGCAAAGGTGAGCTCTCGAAGGGCTGTGGATCCCTCTCATTCCCAATGAGATGTCGTCGTTCCAGTTTCAGATCAAGGCTCTGGATTCATTCCACACGACCCAACCCTTTCTTCGATTTATGTCTGGCTGAGACCAGGCGGAGAGGAAGCACATCGCCTTTCGATTTCTCCCTGGTGAGCCAAGTTTCACATGGAGATGCCGTGGTGCCGACATCATTCCCGCCATGACATCTAAATCCACTCTAGTAGCCGACGCGAAAGCAATTTGCGGGGAGTGTTGGACGGCTGCCGTTGAAAGGAAGGGGAAGGTGCATTGGGGACGAGGAGCGTGATTTGTTTTGGCAGATTGGCGTCTCGCTCTGTTTTTGCAGTGAATTCTAAATTGTGATCGTAAGGAAAACATTCTGAAAAATACCTGATCCGCGGTGGATCTTGCATATTTTGCCGCTTTTTTGTATCCTCAAATTCTACATCTACATATTACCCCGCAAGCCACCTCAGGGGTGGTTGGCAGGGGGTAGGTTGTCACCAAAAGGCACTAAAACAATGTTAATAAATTTTCATTCCACCATTTGTGACACGTATTTATCAATATATCCTTTGGCATCCCTATCAATACATTATTCGTTCCTTTCCTCTTTTTTGTTTCCTTGTGTTGCTCCCTTTAAGACGTTTTTATAATTTAATAATAAAATCATTTTTTTAATATTTGTAAAGTTTTACGTCGTATTTGCATAAGAAGTGGTAATAATGTGTTATTATTGTACAATCCTTCTCCCTAAACCCTCCGTATAGCACGTATTTCCTTGCCTAAGCCGAACCTGACGTTATTCAAACGATGTTTCTTGTACGTAGGACCTAAAGTGTAAAATTTATTACGTGTGTATTGTTTTAATTAAAAAACTGTAAACACAACAATGAAAATATACGCTCTTGGTTCTTTACCAGAGAAAGTCTAGAGGATGTTTTCTTGTAACTGCAATATTATCTGATACATGTACTGTAATTTCAAAATGATATAATTCGTTTATATATATATATATATATATATGCATAATCTATTTTGTAAACAGTGGTAACCATAATTTAGGTTTACCTTCATTACTACCGAAAGTTACTCCCCGGTTTAACGAAATATATTATTCTGTAGGCATTCTTTGTCGGAGTAATAAAACATTAATATTATTTTATCTCCTTTCCAACGGAATTAGGTACCCCAAAGGATATAATCCGTTTTTGGGGTTACCATCTAAGCATATTTCAAGGCAGACACTCGTTTCTTATATTTACAATTCACGCACTTCCCAGCAAATCACTGGCACACAATCTAGATGTGGCCAAGCAATTAACAGAAAATGCTCAACGATTCAAAAAGTATGAATAAAAAACATTACTTTGCAGCAGATTACAAATAATTACACTACAGCATCAAAAAATACATACATAAAAGTCAATTTTTTAAGAAAATCACGTATGCTATTTCAATGAACTTTTAACGTTTTGATTAAAAAATAACCACAATTTTGTTTCTTAACATTGAAATGAACCTAGAGTGTATTAATGTACACACAACTTTCACCGACATACACTGCGCTATAAATACACTACCAATGCTACAAAATTCTTGAATACTTAATTATTAACACCTAGATCTCGTCAAGAAATGAATAGTGTGTAGATTAAATGTTTTCTCAACTAATGTTGAAAATAAATTATGTCACCGCAGTAATTTTTTAGGATCACAATAAAAACCTCCCGTTGTGAAGGAGTTTCAAACGTGCCGCGCGATAAAAGTAAGTCAAGTTAAAGATATTTATACATATTTTTATTTATTTACACAGAATTCCAGTCGAATGTTAGTATGTGATTGAACCATTAATAATACAATATTTAATTCGTGCTTCCTACAACTGTTGAAATCAAAACGTATATTTTGAAGATCGTCGCCAGTATGACAAGGAAACTATCTCGCTCCAAATACCCTAAGCTGAATGGGAGGTAGTGAATTAGGGAAATGGAATGACCGCGGGGAGAACGAAGGTGAAATATGTTGGAAAAAGTAATAAATAATAACAACACTTGGTATAAGCATCACAATAAGAGTAAGCGCAGCGAAGAAAACTATAGGGTCGACCAAAATGAAGGATTAAGAAGTAATTGGTTCGTAGAAAAAATTAATTGAAAAATATCGGAGAGAAATAGTGAGAAAATATCCAAAACACTTAGCAAGGCAGGATGAGGTTTATCACATGTTTTAAATTCGGGCGAATGACCAATAGGGTCTAGACAAACGTGTGATTAGGTAAAGGGAAGGAAACAAAAAATTTGCACAAAGAGATGGAGGCTTTCTTGAGGAGGATAATGCATCATATTTCTACATCTACATACTACCCTGCGAGCCGCCGCGAGACGCCGGCGTGTGGCAGGAGGTATTAGGTCACCAGCCTTGTAAAGATATAAGGTTTTGGGAAGTGAAATGGTGAAATGATTATGGGAGTGTGTCTAGTGGAGCTCAGATTTTATTGTGTATTTTTAGAAAAGGTAGTTTTGTTTAGTGATCCTGGTTCTTGTATAAATATGCGTGGATCATTCGAACTCTTGATGCAGCGCCCTGCATAGCTGTGAAGCTTAATTCTTGAGTCGGTGGAACGGGTATTAACGATCGATAAATACTTTAAATTTCATCGAGGCTACTCAAAAGCACGCGTTCCGAAATGTTGTTTGTTAACTTTGCTAAAGTGTTTCCCTCGACCGTTTTGTCTTTTCGGCACCGGAGCAAGAATTCCCATAAATCTCGTACCTGAGAATTATGACTCAATCCAAGCATCCCAGGGATTCCTTCCTGGAATTTATCCCCACCGAACAAAGCGGCACCTTAAATCATCAACTCTTCAACTTTTCCACAGCTCGCGAGCTTCCGGCTTCTGTTCCTCCAAACCTTTATTCATTTGTCCAAGTTGGCCGTCTACGACCGAGTTAACCCCTCGTCTACCTCTGCGCTTCGTTTAAATTTCATTCATCCTTCGTTAAACCCTCTGCCAATATTAGCTTTCAATAGTGACTGCAACCTCACCGTTATCTGCGAGGAATATTTATATAAAAGATGCTCAAAAGTATTCCCACACTCTTTTTCAGAGGGTGAAGGCATTTGTGTATTTTAACACAGTACGTTATAAATTGATTAATTTTTGGCGGCGATTGTGGTGGCCTCAAAGTAAATGAAAGAGTCACAATTAGATCATCTTTTGCTCTGAGTGCTCCTTTTCATACCAAAGATGCCGAAAATATTGGCGTCTGAAGCCCGTCTTTGGTTGAAAATAGCGATCTGAGTCAAGGCTTATAGGATAAAATCGCGAATATCGTCCTAATAAGATTTCAGGTCTTGATACAGATACGCATTGTATGATGAAGGAACCCGCATGAAGGCACCATTCTTGACTAAGATATTGTTTAGTATTACGTATTTTGACAATTATTGGGAACTTAACTGTTTTCATTATCTCTTTAGATCATTAGATCAATATCAGATCAACCCTACACAACAGTAAATAAGGCGAAAAAACTGCAAAAATACCTTTGAATTGTAACTAATACCAAAAATAAATATTTTGCAACTATCGACAACACACGTCTCTAACTTATTTGAAATTAGCTAGAGATACTATTGAGTTTCTTTTTAAAAAAATTGCTATCTTCTCCTCTTAGCCAATTGCTTCAGAGGGTATGAGTTCGGCCGACGATCTCCTATTAATACGAGTTTCCATAATTAGAATTCTTAATTTTTTCATGGTTATTATATGAAACACTTCTATTGTAAAAATACTTTTGCTTTTGGTGGATTTTACAAATTATTTCAGGTCATATTGTTTGAATCCTCGGAATTCAGCAGTGAAGTTGTCGCAGGAATCAACGACCTAAATCGCCATTTTTCGAAATTTGTGAGGATGATGTTTCTAATTCTATACTATGAGTATTTGTATTGTAAGGTTATATCATTAATTAAAGTACTCTTCGGGATAAACGTAGATTTTGTTGAAAGTTGGTAAAAATCCACCAGTTTTTCTACACTTGCAGGGCTCTATCCGTATTTGGTGTTTCCTTCTTCATTCCTGCAGAATATCTGCCCATCCTCATCTCATCCATAAATCCTTTCGTTTTTCCTTCCCTTCCCAGCGTGCCAAATATATTTCCCTCTGTCCCGGCCTTGAGTATTCTGTCGCTCATCATTATTTCTCCCGTCCACCTAGCTCTCTTCCACCTGATCACACCCAGAAGTTTCCTTATCCACCCACCATACCGATCGTTTCCTCGTTTCTCTCCTTTTCCGTCCACCTCACCTTTTCCATTCTCCTCCACACCCACATCTTGAACGCCTGCGGCTCATTCTTGGTCTCTTATCTCTTTGCGTTTCTGCCGCATGCAATGCAGCACTCCAAGGCATGCTCTTCCCCTGTCTCTTCTTTATATTCATTCTAGGTCCCCGTCATCAGCTCCATTCTGCCTAGCACATTTACTTCTAAATTACAATACAATTTTTCCGTACTCATAGCAGGTAAACGTCATAAGGCACGCAGCCAATGGTAGGTACATATTTTACTGGAGCCAAACTATTATAGTAGAAACAATCACAGGCGTAAGATAAAAGAAATAGACTACAAAACCGATAGATTTAGGATGTCAAGTTTTCCACGTACAATAAGGGACCATAATAGTTGCGATAGATCAGTTCTAGAATACTTTGACTCTGAATAGGTAACATAGGTATTTGCACTTGTGCTAAATATCTTAATGCCTTTATTAGCTACTAACCTCGCATGTAATCTCTGGCATAATATATTCTTACATGATTTTGCACCTTATTGTGCTATTAAATGCCACAGTAATTGTAACTAGTGGTTGTATCTTAAGTAATGTGGTAGCATGTTCATCCATGTAGCACTCTCCTAGTTCTTGGTCTGACTGCGCACTGTTATCCTGACTGCTTTTAGCATGCGCCTGGCCTCCGGGGGAACGTGCGCGGTTCTGATTTCAGCTGGGATGAGTGCTTCATGCCTGGTGTGGAATTACCCCGTGCCACACATCCTAGTGGTTTTTTGCACGGTGTTTCGTATCACGGCATTTTGTATATGTAGGAATGTCCTCTACCACCTCATTTTCAGAGTTCGCCTGCCAAATAACGTTGTCAGCTCTTGCAAATATGTGCAGGTAAGCGCAAGCACGGGGCAATTCTCACACAGTGAAGTTGACAACACAGACGATCCGAGACCGAAGTGTGCCCTTGGTAGTCAAGGAAAGACTGAGTTCTTTCCTCAAAATATTGAATGTTACTCTACTGTGATTGACTGAAAAAGTGACAGGCACACCAGCGTATCAAGGTCAGCCACTATTAGTTGGGAAAAGGGTACGAACTAAAATTGAAATAATAAAATAAAACTGCAGGACACTCCTTCAATAGCGCTATTCCCATTTTTTTCGTAACTCTGCCCTTTGTCTTCAACTGTACTACCCAAGTAATTAAATGCTCTACTCGCTCCAGTTTGTGCCTTCCTACTTGTATGACTAGCCTTTTTCATGTAGCTTGTAATACCTTAGAAAAGGACTAACCAACGACTGGTCATCCACTAATCTAACCCAATTTATCACACGGTCGCTTACTTCGATCCCCCGTCTAGCTCTTCACATGCCTCTATTTCTATTTTATCAGCAAAAATGTTGGAAAGTAAAGGTAACAATGAGCACCCTTGCTTTACCCCGCGACCTAAAATTGCCCCTCCCGATTCTTCACCAGCCTCCGTCGGGGCCATACATCTTTTCGGACTCTCCTATCTTGTTAAGCTATTGCCATTTTCCCTCCTATGTACATTATTTTTCTCAATTACCTTTGTCAAACGCCTTGTCAAAACTTTCAAAGCATATACTTCCAGAGCTTAAGTATTATTCTACTTATAAGTGTTCTCATCATCGTGATCGCGTCCGGAGTCCTGCTTATCTTCCTCACTTAAACCCAAAATGATCATTGCGCGAGTTGCCACTTGCTCTGCTCTCCATCCTTCAATCAATAATTGAAAGCAACACTTTTTCTGCGTCATAAATAAAACTAATTTTCCTATACTCATCGAATTTTGGGGAATTCTTCTTCTTTGAGATAGGTATTTAGACCGTTTTCATTAAATCTTCTGGTCGTACTCCTTCCTCGTATATCCTGCGAATAAGTACGAAAAGCGATCATCTTCCATGTTACCCAAATTGATCAGGAGCCCCTAAGGTAGTTTTCTTACCTTCACTACTTTTCTTGTCTTCATCACTCGTAATGTCATCTCAATTTAGCAGTCAAATGTGCTAAATGTTCTAAATTCCTCATAATGCATGTGCCACTTAATCAAATGTATCTTCCTTAATTTTTCAATCTCCTGGATTTTTGTCATGGCTTGTTCACCATTGCCTTTATACTAATAGTTTCTTATTGTCTCTATATATTTTTTGTTTTTTTTACTGTACTTGTTTGTTGATAGCCGTACAATTTTTTCCTAGCTCTATAATACGTGTGTAGCACAATCGATTTAGTTACATAATTATTCATATAATGAAGGGACTCAACTCCTTCGTGTTCATTTGGTGATCCCTCACATCAACTAAGTGTGTATAGTGTTGATCTCGTGTTTCAAGTATTATGTTATTTCTTTTCTGATCTTAGAGGACATCACGTTCTAGATCAATATGTTCTTTTTCATTCATTCATTCAAGTTAGGTACTCCGGTCCAAAGTTGTCCTCTTCAATTGCTTGCTCATTTTCTATATATAGGTTCACAGGTCTATTTTCGCTGTCATGTCGCTCCTCCACGTATTATCCTCACCCATTTCTCCACTAATCCAAGCACTAAAATGTTTATGTGCATTTTTAATAACTGTATTTACACACTTGTTAAATTTCTCTCGGGTTTCCATTCGGGTGAGTGGGTTCACGATGGCCGACGTTTCGATACTCGACTCGAGCATCATCTTCAGTGCAGAGGTGATTTCAGCGGTGAATCGTTTACCTCTGCCAGGAGGACGATGCTCGAGTCAAGCATCAAAACGTCGGCCATCATAGACCGACTCACCGGAATGGAAACCCGAGAGAACTTTGAGAAGCTCATGCACCGGGAAAGCAACAGATTCTACTGTATATACCTACGTTTAATTGATTGTTTTCTCTTTACAGGTTGGTAAAATCCCCTAATCGTGTACCCTGCTCCACTCCTCAACTTCAACTACCCTTTAGAACTTGGTTTGAATGTGAGTATTCTCAGTCATATTCATATTGGAAATTATTAGTAGTCGTGCAATTCATTCAGTTTACTTATTAATGTATTCGGTGAATGATATCATTAGACGTTAAGCAGCCTTGATAGTGAAGTTTTGATCTCCTTTTTCATAGCCTTATTTTTAAACCTCCCAATTGATAAACCTATTGTAATAATTAGATAATTATTTTTTCTATCCATGGATTAGGTCTTCATTGCTGAAAAATAACTAACATTATGACAACCGCATATGTTTTATGTAAATGGAAGGAAAGAGCGATACATTACAAATACATCTCGAATAAAAAATAATGAGGGAAAACTTATTTTAACTTTTATGTATTTTCAGGAAAGGCGGTAAATGTACTCATCTAAATTTCAATGTGTTTTTATGACTATCTGCTTTCGGACATTCTTCCATGTGTTGCCTTTTAACGACAGCAGTTTCGCCAGCTATTCCTCATTATCCTCTCATGAATTATGTTTCACAATATTTATTTCTAGTTAGCGAGAAGCTAATTTGGGATTCTGGGAGGGAAGTAAAATAATTGAAATGTAATTGAGGCCGCCGGGCGAGATTTTTCCTCGCCACGTGATTTTGCTCCGTCGCGCCGTGTGACGCGCTGGCCGTGAGGGAAATTCGAGAGTAGCATATAATAAGAATAACGCCAGGCCACCACGTACGGGGGGGAGGGCGTTTCGGAGCTGAGTTGAGAGGGAACAAGAGCCGTTTCTCCGTTTTTTAATTCCTCTTTCCCCTCTTCAGCCGGCGCCTCTCAGTGGGCTGAAATCGAAAAGAGCGGCCCAAAATGTATTTTTTCAGTTTTATTTTAAACGAGTCAATGGCATTTCATAATTACACAGTGCTCAAATTGCAAAAACTCAAAATCATTTCACTTTTAAGGTGCGTTCCACGTTTCCACGTGCCCTTTTTCATGGGTTCTTATGGCATTATTTTTCCCATGTTAAACGTTTTCACTTTACTATAACCATGAATCTTTCCTGGAAAGAACACACGATGAGGGTTTCCAACAAAGTAAATGCAATGTTACATCAATTTGAACTCCATAGAAATCTACTGCCACTTCAGTTAAAAAAGAAACTTGTTACCTCACTCATTCTTCCTCACCTAAACTACTGTAGTCTAGTGTACAATGACCTAACTGAGGAGTTGAATATTCAGCTACAGCGTTTGTTGAACTCCTGTGTGAGATTCATCTTTAATCTACGGCGAGATGAACACATTACCCCTTATTTTAAAAGGCTCTCCTGGCTTGATCTTAAATCAAGAAGAAAATATAACATGGCCTGCTTCATGTTCAACCTCCTCAAATATGGGAGACCTCAGTACATAATGGACCTTTTTCTCCCAAGTAGTAAATACACTAATGTTGTTACTAGACAAGACCCCTGTTTTTTGTATACCCCCCAGTTCCGGACAGCTACAGTCCAGAAATCGTTTACTGTTGTTGCCTCAAAGCTGTGGAATGACTTGCCTAAACTGATAAAAGACAGTGCATCACTGGTAATATTTAAGAGAAAGATTATCACACATTTACTTTCCGGAATGATGACCATGTAACTCATTTATCAGTTCATTGATGTGATTAACGTCCATTGTTGCGAAAGTGGAAGTAATTCAGTTCCTTTTTTTTCTTTTCATTTGCTAAGCCAAATTTTCTTTTTAAAAGTTGTGTTATTTGTTTATTGATATGTTTAATGTTCGTTTTTCTGTTAGAAGAAGAAATTCAGTTCTTTTTCTACATTGCTAAATGATAATGTATATGTCTATTGTTAGCAATTTATATGATAACTTCCCTTTTTGTTTCCTGATTGGCTTATTCACAAATCCAAATCATTATTGGCTTATTCAAAAATACTTTCCATCCCATAGAGTGGCTCAAGCGCAACGTTTGCAATCTTGGATTACTTTTAAACTGTGACAGCATGATTGAGGAATGGCCACCATCTTGCGAAAACTTATCTCCATTTGGTAGCTAATTTGAAAAAAGTTGCACAAATTTTCCACGGCGGAATTTTTTTAAACAAATTTTCGGGGAACAAAAATTCTTGCAAACATTTTCGTTCAAACTTCCAAAATTGGGACGAGTTTGCTTAGTTACATGTTTTAAAAACTGTTTCAAAGTTTACTCACCCTGTTTTTTACCGGTATCATACACATATCACTTTAATGGTAGAAGATTAAGAAAATGACATCATCGTCTTGAAATCAGTGTTTTGTAAATGTTCGTGCAAAGAATAAGTGAGCTAGCAAGAAAAAGTTTTAACGTTAACTTCCAAAATTTTGCAGCAGTGGAGACCAACAACCTCAGCACTTCAAGTGAGGTTCTGGATGGCCAACGAATGGATTTTTACGGATAATACGTTTAGTGTAATTGGAGGGGGCAGGTCATGGGACTACTACTTGAATATTAAGCTGGAGAGCAAGGCACAATGTAGAAATTCGGTGTTTCTCGCAAGCATAAGAGAAAACTTCATAACTATCCGTCTGTATGACTAAAATGGAAGTACCATCGCACGGAACGGAAGAAGTAGAAAGGACATCAAGCAAAAAATTGCCAAAGCTAAGAAGGCGTTCGAAGTAAAAAGACAATTGCTGTGCTCAAAGAGGATAGGACTGCAAACTAGGAGACAATATGTGAAAACATTCTTATACAGCGTGGCACTCTATGGATCGGAAGCATCGACCATTAGTAACGCTGACCAGAACAGACTAGAACCCTTCAAAACCTGGTGCTGGAGGAGAATGCGGAAGATAAAATGGACAGAAAAAATAAGAAATGTCAAATTTTACGGACGATTAGAAGAGGAAAGGAACCTATGGAACATGATACAGAAAAAAAATAACCAAATGGATTGGGCACACACTGAGGCGCAATGGGGTGGTGAAGAACTATATTGAAGGAAAAATAGTCCCCTGGGGAAGATCCAGGAATAAATTCATGGACCAAATAACGAATAATAAGAGCTACTAGGAAGTAAGAGGCCTAGAATTAGATAGGGAGGCTGCAGTCAACTAATCTCAGGATTGCACGACCAATAAATGGATGACTAAAACATACCACACGATGTATGCAAAACTATTTTGATGTTTTCTTTCGTGTTAAAAATAACGCACATGCAAAACAATGTTGAAATGAAAATACATGCAGCAGATACCAGAGTCAGACTATTAGCCCATCCAACATTTTTAATGGAATGTAATTATATTATGAAAGAGTACGACTTGCGTATTGATATATGCACTGCCAGGCGCGGCATTGAAGGGACTGAGACTGGTCGAGATTTCTAAGAACTGCAAAATAATACATTCCGTCTTTTGAGAAATTTTTCCTTTCATCAATAAACAGACTTTTTCTTAGTGTCAGAGGAAACAATGAAAGATCTCCTTTATTGTTGGGAGTCGAAGGCGCTTAGTCTTACCAGCTGTAAACAAGGCAGTCTCCGGGTGAAAGTTCTCTTTTCTTTTCGTGTCTATAACGGTTAACGATGCATTCCGACCGCCAAAAATTCTTTCCAGGATGAATAACAAATAACCAAGAAAGTTATGACCAAAATACCAGCACCCACGGCCGGAATAGTTACTTTCAGTAATCGTTGAAGTCATATGGCCTCGAGAGAGATACACAAATGCCCTTTAGCACCGCATATGTTCAGGCGCAAGCTTATGAAATGAAAGCTCGGAAGTACTTTAACTTCTGATGAATTGTGGGAAACACACATACAAACATATGCGGCACAGCATTAAAGAAACTAGGTTCTGTTCAGCGTATAATAGAAAGGTCCTCGGATGAAAAAGTCAGAGAGAGATGCTACTTCGCCTTGGTTAGACCATACCTCGAATACGCCGCAAGCATTTGGGACCCTAGTCATAAAGATTAAACCAAAAACATTAATAAAGTACAAAGAAAAGCAGCACGCTTCGTTAAAAGCTGCTGCGAGCAAACATATAGTGTCTCACAACTTTTAGAGGGATTAAAGTTGGAGCCCCTAGAGACTCGGAGGTTGCACGCTACGCTTACCTTGCTTGAGAAATCCAGAAGTGGTGTATTTCAGAGCGATACAGAGAATATAATCATGACGCCTCACTACATCTCTAGGTGTGACTGAAGTGATTAAATAAGAGGTACACTGCCGAACAGATAGGTAAAAAACTCATTCTTTCCGCGCACAATAAGTGACCACATTAAAAACTAAGCTCCACTAAATACGCTCCCATAATACACGCCACCATTTCACCTCCCAAAGCATTAAATCTTTACACAGCTGGTGACCTAATACCCCCTACCACACGCCCATGCCGCGGCTCGCAGGGAAGTATTCAGATGCAGATACCATAAATAAGCCTTGAGAATGCTAATATGGTGCGTGATTTTAAAAACAGAATTGCACTGTCGCGGTGCTTCTCATTATTTTACCGTATAGCCGCTTTGCTATGGCGTAATGAAGAAAGAGAATCACACCCCAAGAGACAGATTTGAAATAAAGAAAACATTGTCACAAAACTTCAACTGCCCGTTTTTCGTGAAAACTTTTAAATACTTCCTTCTCTTCCGGTGGTCAGTGGTCACGTATAATTTTTTCAAATACATCATATGAGAATGTGCGTTCCGTAGAGGATGCTAAGTAGCAATTTGTTAACATTCATAATGTTATTACATTTTCATGGACAATTAAAATGATCAGTTTTTCATGCAATTTTCCCGTTAAGTGGACAAAAACGGTGTATTCACCGAGTTGCTTCTCGAGGATGTTCATATCAAAATCTATAATGAGTTCTTTAGCAGTTCACTTTACAAGAGAAATCTTGCTGTTATGACCCCTCTCCCCCACGAGCTAATAGCTATGCTGACTAAGAAGTGAGAACGAGGAGACACAAAAATTTTTAATTTTGTCGTAGCGAATGTAAACTCCATGAAAATGCAATATTACTCTGACTTTTTTCACGAAGAGTCACAGTTAAGTCTGTTTTAAACTTCGTATTCCATTTCTTTCCAAATACCACCTTATGACTTTTATCGGCGAAGCTGAAGGTAGTGGCTTGGGAGGTGGAGGACGGATTTTTGCTGGTGAATCGGTGGCTGATCATTCTCATGTATAGCTGTGATATGCATTCAGTGACGTTATGTGATGGCCAATGGGTACACAGTAGGCTGTACAGGGTATCCATTTCTTGTGCACAGGACACAAAATTGTGGGAGTTGTACGGGCTGGAGGCTTCGATAGCGAACTGCGTTTGTGCTGTGTTTGCGACAGAGGTCGTAATATTTTGCAAGTTTTACAACGCGGTTTGTTTAATCTTTTGGTGGATGGGGGAAAAGCGTCATCAATGCTCCGCTTGAGAGATAGATTGGGGAAGAGAATGTTGGCTAGGTTCGGTGGAAGCCGAAAGAATACTGCGAGGCGTATAGATATTTGCTGTAGACTGGCTAGTTCCTATTATAGCTAAAGGAAAAGAACCTGGCGCACTTCTACGCGGTGGAGGGGAAAGGTAAAGTAGTGGGGAGTTAAGTAAACGGAAGGAGAGGAAGGTGGAGAAGGAGACGGCTGAGAACGAGGCAGGGGAGCCAAAGTAATTCGCCAGAAAGAAAATTTTTCCCCTAACTGCCGCGTGCATGATACGATTTTGTCAGCATGGAATGCCTTTATGAATGTAAGCAATTTTCAGCAAATAACCATTAATCATTAAAAATATATCCTTCCCCAAGTGCAAAAGGGACTTTGAGTAAATAAATACCACTGACCATATCAGGCAGGATATAGTGGAAGGCTTTTATTGTACAGAAAGAAAATGGCACTTATCCACTTCACTGATACGACGCGTTACGGCTCTTTAGGCATCATCAGGTGACTGGCAAGTCACCTGATGATGCCTATAGCATATAGCATTTAAGCACTATACATAATTTCTCGAAAAAACTCCAAATTATAACAAATTATGTTTTCGCAAGGCATGCAGGACGTGGTTTGCATGATTGTTTTTACAGTAAAAACGCCAGAAAAATAAAGAAATGCATTTACAATTAGTATAAGTTATTTATTCCGTCTAATCCCACTCATATTTACTTTCACTTGTTTTATCGTCATCATTCAAGTTTATTATTACATCTTGTCATCTCCGACATTGAGAGAGAAAGAAAATGAAAGTAAGGAGATGAAGAGCTCTGAAAAGAACTGTAGCAAAACTCGCAAGGATCATCAAAACGCATAAGGCAGCGGAACGAGGCGCACACACAAGGCTAATAGGGAAGTGGTTTTGCTTCATCAGTGTCATGCTTTACCCGCGCACTTCCTTGTCCCGTGCAAGGAGTGGTAGCACGAATAAAATTCAGGAAACCGAGGCGCTAAGGTTGGCAGCGACTAGAAAAGGTTCGCTCACTGACGCTCCCCAATTTACAACCTTCCCCCCCCGCCAGGCAGGGTTTTAAAAGTTCTGAGGTCCATGTCCCAAAATCGTCCACTGAGCAGCGACAGGAGGTTTTGCGACTGCTATACCTACTCGGAATGCGTCTTTGAGTACGGCCTTGAATTTTCTGACGCCAGAAAATATGTGGACGGAAAATGTTTGGGATCTGAGGAAGTGCTTTTGATATGTGGGGCGAAATTTTCTGGAGGAGGCAAAAGAAGCGTTTATGATAGTGCCTCGGAATAGTTCCCATTGATTAAAGGAATTTGTAATTTCCATCGGTATTCCTGAAGTTTGTCTCTAGCGCTGCAAACGCGGTGGCCTCGGAAGGACAGCTAAGTCGGAGTTGAGTGTTTTGTGTGTTTTTAATCACGGTTATTATTATGTAAATAGAGTGGGTTATTTGAGGGATTTTGTATGGCCCTTAGTCTCGAAGGGGATGCTGTCCTTAATAGAAAAAAAATCAATGCATAGATGAGTAATTTGAAAGGAGATGTGGCGGAAGTGAAGCGGATGGAGGAGAAATCTTTTATAGAATCGAGGAAACTCGTTAGGGACTCTTCACCATGGATCCGCATGAATACTTTGTCGTTTGTGGACCCAACCCAGAGCTCGGGTTGTAATTCCTGGATGGCGAGGAGATTAAGTCGTGCAAATTCCGATCCACTCCCGCTCGACTTCCGACTCGCGTTGCCACGGGATCCGGCGCATGCCTTGCATTCGATTGCTAAACGAATAGCATAGACGAGAGTGGCGCGAGGCTCACTGAGCTGCACGGTAGGGCAAGGAAGTGCGCGAGCCTCGTCACTCCCGACCTAGTTCAAGAGAACTTCAAAGAGCATCCGCTGTAAATGTTTTGGGTTTCATATCCACCGTTCGTGCTTTTTAATCTACATTTATTTACTTTGCTGCAGATTATCGTCTTTTGTGAACGGTAATGCGAGTTGGTACCGCCTATGTTAGAGTATTACAGTAACGTCTGATAGGAAATAGAAGACTACTTTGTGTGATTGCTAAACGTAGTCAATAATTTGCCATACAATTGACGATAGGTTAATGAGGATGAAATTTTATTCAACGAGGTAAGTTTTTTATAACAATCTCTGAATCTCATATTACTCTTCCAAGGAAAGGAATTTGTGTATCCATAGTAAGTACGTAAACATTCGTCGCCTAGCTGCATGAAATGTTTTTCATAATGCCATAATGGATTGAAATCGTACACTGTACGCATATTTACGTTGTATTATCCTATCGTGTCTCTCTTCATTTCAAGGACTTTTTAACCAAGGAAATAAGAATTTTTTGGAGCACTGCATTGGGCCATTGTGCTTCTCTTCACCGTCCGGATGGCCTCTAGTTACAGAATACATTGAGACCTCTTGTCAATTGGTCGTATTTACGTGGTGCTCCTTGAATTCACTTTGGCAGCACAAGCAGAGACTTACAGAATCCACCTTAACTGACCAATTCATTCCTCACAAGGCCAGCTAATGCGCATTAATGGCATCGCTCAATGAGTATGTCTAATTTCGATGCGCCAGAGTCATGAGTGATACACCTCGAGTCCTCCCGCCCCCGAGACTTCGGTCCTGGGAGTGATAGTGCCCAAGTGGAGCTTCAGCAACTGAAACGAGCGGGGGTGAAACGTCCTTTGCACACCTATACTATCAAGCTTTTCAATGAATAAGGTCGGCCTAAGAAGGGGCCATTTTTGAGCCTCTAACTCTTACCATGAATGAAAGAAAGGGCCGGACATTGAAAGGAATGGCGCAGCGCTCAGGATCAATCGTTTGACGAGAAAGTTTGAGTAGGAATCGTCAGGGTAAATTCTTTTAGATAGGGAGTAGGATATGGGCTGCAGACCTTCTTAGAGAGGAGTTGTAAAGCCATATACACCGTTGCCATGATGACGCTTTTGTCGGAGGGAAGTTTAACTATCATTATAATGTCTAGAACGTAGTAATATTTACGATGGAAGGTAGGGAGGAAGGGAGTTTAGTGACAAGAGGCTGGAGTTGAAAGTCTACGAAAGCTGAGATACGCTCGGTGACAGAGTTCCATTTGGAAATGATCGCGAGCCGGTGAATTCTATCGTTGTGAATTTTGTGGAGGAGAAATAAATGTGGGGTGTGAAGGGAAGGACTGCCTGCCAACCAGAAGACGCTGCCACTCTTCCTCCTCCCTTTCCTAGCTCACCCAGATTGTATCTTCCCCCGAAATACCTTATTGTTAGAAGTCACCTGCGGGGTCAGTCGAGGGCCGATGAAGGGAATGGCACATCGGGAAAAGGTTTATGCTTGAAAACCATACACATCCAACATCTTGACGACCTCACCTTACACTTGTCATCCAAACACTGCCCTCGTACTCATTCGCCCCCGTGACCCCTAAACCATGGCTTGGCGCTCCCATGTGCCCACCCTGTGTCAATCTCATTCGTCACCAACAGCCACCTCGAAAAATCGTCTATCGGCAGCTTCTCACGGTCCGCAGATTCCCAAAGGCAACTCCAACGACGCTATCTAAATAATGCCCAGTGAGCTCAGCAATCTTAAGGTACCAGATAATAGGATCTTAGTCTTTCCCGGCGAATGCTTTGAATGAAGAGTTCTCGGGTTTCCAGCCGGGTAATGGTGTTGAATTGCACCAAAACATCTTGGGAAATGTCAAATACAACCAGCATCTTAATACGCCAGGAGTATACAGCATCCCTTGTGAATGAGGCAAGGTATACATCGGCGAGACTAGACGCACGGTGGAAACACGCCTGACAGAACATCCTTGGTGCATCAGGCTCTTCCATCCAGAAAAATCTGCGGTGGCAGAGCACAGCCCGGAAAATGGCCATAGAATTGACTTTGCCAGCACCAGAGTCCTGTGTAAAACAAAGGATTACTGGGATCGCATTGTACAGGAAGCCGTGGAGATCAGGCTGGATAAAAATAATTTCAACCGAGACAAAGGTTTCCAAATCAGCAACGCTTGGAAACCTGCTCTGAGAATGCTGAAAAAACGACAGGAAAAATCCGACCAATCGGAGCCAACCTGACAAAAATGGCGGGAAAATGACCAAATGTCACTATATAATTATCGGGCCATACTGGCAAAAAATCATGCACCCTGAAGACGAGGGCAGACTACGTCATCGAAACGTCGGTGTACCAGATAATAGTTCACCCACACTTAGGTCCGAGAAACCCACTGAGCTCTTTGACAGTTATCCTAACGACCCCAGATACTTTCCAGAAAGCGAAGCGATCAACAGATAGATCCAAAAAAAGGGCTCTCGCCAGCCATGGTCTCAGTTCCCCTAGAATCTTCACTTACATAAGGAAAATAACCCAGGTCACCCTATTTTAAGCAATGTTTACCTGCCCGCCCACTTTGATATTTGCCTTGATTGACTCCTACCTCCAGACTATTCTTACTTCCCACCCATCTTATATTCGAAAAATATTACTTTAATTGCGCCTCTGTGGCCTGCAGATTCCCTCACAAAGTAACATTCTGAGGATCTCCATTGACGTGACCATTCTTTACTCGTCACTCTGAGAAGGACTCAATGCATTGCAGCACTTTCTTTCCTGCCGTCTAATGCCCCATGTGCCCCCATGAGTTTCCTCACTGAGCTGTCTCACTTTGTCCACGAAAAATTTCCTTCTATATCAGATATAAAAATCTTTCTGCTAAGCCAAGGTACAGCAAAGGGCACGATAATGGCTCCTCCACACGCCAACGTGTTCAAGGGCCAATTGGAGAAAAGTTTCTTTCCTCATAGCCCCTTCCACCAACATTCTGGGTCCGATCTATTGACAACATTTTTATAATTTGGTCTCACCGAATCCCTTTTCTCATTCCTTTCCGGCCGAAATTCCGTATCTTCTGTTTTTTCACTTTCTCCGGCACCCATATCAATTTTCAAGACATTGGAATTTCCCTTCCGAACAACGAATTTCTGATATTCTTGCATATTAGCCCTACCAATAATCAACAGTGACTCCATCTTTACGGCTGCTAACCTTACCGTGATCAATCGGCCATTTCATAATTCCTCACGGGAACTTTGCAAGTTCCTTCGACTATATTTTGTCTAATGAATTAACACTCAGAAAAACGGAAAGCAAAATTTGATATTCACATATCTTACGCTTACTGGCAGTCGATGACTATTTAAAACGTTTACATGCGGTTATTTAAAGGAAAAAACAAATCAGTTGGATGATTGATTCCGGAAATTTTCAGGAAAACATTGTCCACTTATTTATACAACTTGACCACACCATTGTAAATAAATCTAGAAATTAAAAGCAACATTGATTTATTCTTTTACTCATACCAGTTGAAGTGTTATCTAATCGGGGTTTTTAACTAAAGTAAGCGATAAAAAGATGGATAGCTTGAGAGCCATAACCAGGCAAGGAATCGCATGCTGATAAACTCCTCGGTCGAATTAACTCCGCTATTTCCACAATTTAATCACGCGGTAAAGTTGCATAACATGGCAGACCCTGCTCATTGCTACCTCACGTTTCTTCTTGCTAGTAACGCACGGATTGATTTCTTCGCAGAGTAGACCCTTACGTTGAGCAATAAGAGGCGGAAGCCACGAGAAAAAAAATCAGCCTCTCTCCTCTTCTCGTGGGGCAACCCATTCCTCCCGATTAAAAATCCAACCGCTCACGAGGTCATCGTTAATCCTCGTGGGATTACCACTCTTCGGATAATTCCATTTTCTACCTTATTCCCTTGCTGCACAACCGTCACCTCTCCCGACCTATCACTCACTTTCCCCCAAAATCCCGTCACCTCTGCCTGCTGTCCTCTCGTGCCACCCTTGTCACTTGTGGGTGTAGCCCACACGCCACCGCAGTCGAGTGCTGCCGTCCACCCAACCAGACCCGTTTGATCTCCATGGACGTCACCGTCCTCGTACTAACCTCATTATGGAGGCCCACAGCTTCGCTTGCAGCTTTTAACCTCCCGCCGGCATGGTGACCTGTAAGGCTAATCGTGGGTCATTGAGTACATAGTTTGATAACTTCTCGCGTAAACTGGAAAAAAATCTTGGACCACCCTTCACTTATTACATCTTTTAAGGAAGTTTGAGCGAGATAGTTCCCTATGTGTAATGGGGACCATATTCGTTATGTCCGTTTAAATTTCAGAAGCTGTTGGAAGTTTGAATTAAGCATAGCGTTATTAATGGTGAAACACATATATACCAATCACGCCGTTCCCTTCCGGGGTCGGCGTAGTCACAAAGTTTCACTCATAAGTACATATTTGTACACCTAACTCTGCTTCAATAATTTCCTCCATACTGACCTATCCTTGCAAATCTCTTCTGCCTCACTTAACACCATACACTGCTTCATGCACGCCCTCCTGTTTTTACGACTCCTAATACTCCTAAGAATTTCCTCAACCACATTCAACCACAAATTTCTCGGTCTACCTACCTCTCGCACCATTCAATTCACTCTTATATATCTGTTTCGTTATTTGACTCTCATCCATTCTCTCATCATGGCCAAACCAACGAAGCACACTCCTTTCATATATGTCCATTGCTCGAGCATCTAACCCACATCCGTTTCTTACCCACTAATTTCTGATCCTATCCATCCTACTTTTGCCGCAAACACTCCTGAGATATCTCATGCTCTTGGAATTTAGTCTACTCTTATGTCTATCCTGACATACCCATGTTTCACTACCATACAACAAAGTGGGGACAAGTACACTTTTGTACTTGGCGATTTTCGCTTCCTTAGACAGGTATTCATTCCTTGATATGCTCCACATGCTACCTACCACTTTCCTTCCAGCATTCTCAGGTCTCTTTATCTCTTCATCTTGTTCATTTATATGACATAAATCCTAAATAGTTACATAAAAACATCTACATAAGTCTTTTATTTGACTCATTTCATTCACACGGCATGTTTAAAACTTCTTCACAACGGAAGGTTATTAGTGATTTTTGAAAAAAAATGACCGCGGTGACAATATGATTTATTTTAAAAATAGTTGAGCAAGCATACAAACTACACACTGTCTATTGTTTGTCGAGATCTAGGTGTTAGCAATACCTCATTTTTTTAAATTATATATTCTCAAGTGCATTAACTTACCATTTTCCATTTAAAAGAGCAGGTATTTTTCGACAAGTCTCGGGAAATAGATCGGATAGGGACTGATATTGTAGCATCTTTGGAAGGGTAAGATATTTTCCTATAAAATTAGGTAAAATTCATTGATTTCTAGCTGAAATGATATTCCGCTCAAACTACCTTACTAAGGTGGAAATTACAATGTTAGTGGTGATAAATAATGGAAAAATAAAATTTTCGTATTAATAAAAGCACTCCTATGACGTTGGTTTGCGGCGCGGAATAAGCAATTTTTGCACAAATCATAAGTAAATACCTTATTTCTACTCGAATTGACCCCTTGATGTTTGTTAGCGACCTTTTTCGTCATATCAAACTTATTATTTCACTTATTATATGTTTAGGAGAAAATATTTCTAGTAGAACTAAATTATTTCGAAATATAAGTCAATTTCCTAGAAACCAAATCTGTAACATGCAATGTTTTTTACTTTTATGTATACATATTATTATTAACTACATTATGCGAAGTTTCATGAAAATCTCTACGTGAACGCAAAACACTCCATCGGCCACAAGGCATCACAACCATCAAGCACGCACAACGACACGCGTGGCCTGCACGTCACAGGAGATTGGAGAGCACGGCACCACTGATAATCAGCACGTCATCGGGCCGCACTGGATTCGTGGGAGGACGCCATTAGGCGCCAAAATGAAGGCCACAGAGGAAAGTGAAGTAAGGGTTCCACAAATAATTGCGTGGGTTGCAATTAACGCTGGTCTTGATTTTTTTTAATCCCTCTCGGAGATCTCGAAAAATTCTGATGGCCGTAATCATGGTTGTCCACCAAAACACGCAAGTTGGGTGACTAATTTAGTCAATGAGGCTTAAGTCGTGTACCAAAAAAATCCCTGAGTCCATCACATGAGCTCCACCACGCCAGTCTTCACTCTTCCAATGCCCTCTCATTTACCGGGAAACATCGACGGCGTTTTGTGGCATCTTGCATGGTACTCGGTATTCTAACCTCTACTGGTCACCACCAGAGGGCGTTCTAATTCAAATGTCACAAAAGGTTCCGGACCCACTTAGTGAGCCTTGAAAGTTTTACATATTCCTCACGTTATTCAATCATATCTCATCTGAGGTGAGTTTTCGGCGCAGTAGAGCATTGCATGTTCGTTTCTGGAAATTTTTCATCAATGAAACTGTAGTAGTCACCCTCAAGGACGATAGTTAGCAATCATTCCGTTTTACCAACATAATAATGTCTGTTTATTTCTAGGAAAAGTATTCGCCGGGCAATTAGACAATTGTTAACGTCTCCCTACGGCTACTACCTAATAATTTCCCTACGGCAATTTTATCTCAGTGAGAGCCTGAGATGATATGTTGCTTACTGTTGGAACTGATATTAATATATGCTCTCTATTTCATTGTTGAGGCAAGATTGACCCTAAAAACTTGTAATGTACGAAAAATAATACATAAGTTCTTGAAAAACTTGTTTTGATAAACTAATATAACAATTATTGAGTGTTGCTCCCCGTGACTAACGTCCATCCCACGAAAGTAAAGAAATAAATATTTAATGTACATAATTGTGTGGTACCGTTTTTTTTAATGCAAAAAGATGGAACTCATGTTCCTGAGTTCCACATTCCTATAAATTTTTAGTTTAAAGCGCTTTATCATCCAGCTTATATAGTGAGCAGTGAGTCCCGGGAACAAATTATTCTGCATCAACATCAATAAGAACGCACACATGTGAATTATGTGCAACATGACCTATTTGAGCGAGATTGAACTGCTGATTTAGACGTGGTTAATTAACAAATAAGTTTGAAATCCTAGTGTGCATACTTGATACTTATTTCATTTCGTCTACAATGAATTTTCACTGTACGACAAAAAACGTTCACTTAATGGCCGAATTTTGTGACTTTCATTTTTATGTCTCAGGCGTCAAGGATGTTCAACTCATAGCATCCGAAATTTGTGGAAACAAATATTACCAAATAGTGATCGATTGACTAATGACAGTTTCAAAATAGTGGAATAATTAGAATTTATTAGATAGTGACTTGCTACTATCAAAACTCTTAGATGCAATGAATTTATTTCTATATTTTATTCGACACTCCTCAACCTCTCTTAACGACGATGATTCGTGTTAAATGCCTTTCCGCGATGATAAAGAGGAAAATCCATCACTTTCAGCGGAGGTTTTCCGCTCGCTAATGGAGACTTTAGAAGGATAATTCTTCCCTGCCTTTCAGTCTCGCAGCTTTCGAGAACTGGGGTGATTTTGCGACTTTGCCCGATCGGCCGACCTTTCCTGTCCTCTTCCTTCCCTGGCATAAGAGTACAGACCGGACAGACTCAACCCTCTTCTCCCTGAAATAATCCCTTCACATTCCTTTCTGCTTGTCTCTAAAATGAACTCTCTTCAGCTACCATTTTTATCATTTGCTCTTTAGGTTATGTCCACAATTTTGGATTAAAGCTATGAAACCTAGCAGACAATACATTTGTAATTATCATTGGTTCATCGGCCATTCTCATTGCTGGGACAGATCGACTCGATATCAAATCACCAATTTTGATGAATCACATCGACCCATAGCTGTCGGTGGTCGATGATATCCATCGTCATCGACGAGGTGATCGCTCAAGTCTAGTCGAAAGAGATTCAGCTTCACTTTAACGCGTCAGAGCTCCGGAGTGTTCGCCGCAACACTACAGGGCTGCTCTGTACCTGCTTCGTTAAGACGCATTAATCTGCTCCCTCACATCACGCTATTGCATCTTACGGGTAATGACTGCGTGGACACTAAACATGAGGTCTTAGGGAATTTTATTTCCATCAGCTTTCGCAATTTAGTGGATAACGTTTTCAAGTATGGAATCTACTCTGTGGGTGTTATATGTCCACCGAAGGGCAATAGCCCTACTTTTAACCAATATTCTTTGCATTAATATAAGAAGTTGGCGTCATAGAAATGTAAAAAATTGTTATGAAATCCGTTAACAGGTCTCACCAGAGCCAATTAGTTTAAGGCAACTTAGCATGAGGACCTAGTGGAGTTGATGCACATTCTGTGCACAATGTTTTGCATTTAAATATTAAGCTAGGGTGACAGCGATTGATTTTTTAGTGAAATGAGAATAATTACATTTAAAGTGCCCAACTTTTCTCTTAACTTTTATCGTAAATTTCTACATGCACTATCCTCAACTGATACAAAGTGCTCGAACCAATGTTTCACTTTTTTGGCAAAAATAATCAAATGAATGCGCTTTGGGTCGCAGAGAATCATATTACGAGCGGATACGCATATTTTTTCGAAATATTTCTTCTTTTTCTTACGATTACATTTGCGTCTTCCCGGTGGAAATAGGATATCATTTTTGGTGTGGAGGAATGGGATGAAAATTGAAAATCGGTGTGTCATGTTCTGATATTTGTCCGTTGTTGAGCACTTGTCCACTATCAGTGGTTGGAGATTCAATCGCAATATTGAACGAGGAAGACGACGTGTATGGATTCACACATAAGTTTGGTTTGGGTCATACGTTGACGGTGTTCCCAATTGGTATTGCGACGAATCTACCGGAGCAACGATGAAACTCTGAATATGATCAGTATTATAAAAAACTTTAATCCCGAAGAAACACCGTACATAATTAACCGGTCCGGTTGGTCCGGTGGGTATTTGGTACGCCATTAGTACGGTGGGCTGTTTGGACACCCCAGGCGAAAAAAATTGTGTAGAATTTTTACTCTTTCCAGTATTCCCATACAATTTCTTATACGTACTTTTCCGCCTTTAATAAAGGTGGTTCTGCTTCTTATATTGTATTTATATTCAAATAATTAAAGAAATTCATTCATTTAAGAAAAGCACACTTTTAATTTTTCCAAAACGGCAAAGGTCTTTATTTATAATAGCAATGTAGTTTGTATTTACATATTATTGTTTATTCTGATTATTGAAGACCTCTACATTGACTTGATTGATATGTACGAGGATATATGAACTTGGAATAATATTTGTTTCTTCTAAAGATCTATTTTGCTGCTTATACTTTCTCTAATTCCTTAGCCTATTCTACCAGCGTTCACAATGAACAACTCTTGATCCACAGAATATGTAAAATCTGTTTGCATTCCACTTACCGAGCAATGTGTGTCTAATGTATCGTTTGATGGAGTCAGCATGACAGCACAGCTAGACCGGTCCCATACGACTGCCGGAGAAACACTACCAAAAATCGGTCTCTAGTTGAATATTTCACCTTTTCTCTCAGTATTTTCCCGTTTTGATACATTGCATTGGAAACATTTTATGCTTCAAATATCTTCAGAGACTGCCCAATTTCAGTAATCAATTCGTTTCGCAAAATATTGTCTCTGAGCTACGATGTAATTCAGTTAGCTCTTCGTACGCTGAAATGCAACCTACACTTCAAAAGTAGATAACAGATGGCGTGATGAACAGCACCCAAAGTTCATTATTTTCAGAGCACAAATACAAAATCATCGATACATATGTCACGGTTCAAGTCGTGACTATGTACACATAAAACGTCAATATGAGAAACACTCCAAAAAGATTAATATATACCAAAAAGAGCAATTTTGTATATCCATACCTCCGTTAGTGCGGTGGGGTGTTTGAACACACCAAAAGGGAAACCATTTACCTTGGTAAACAAATCATGAAAACAGATTAAATAAAGATTTAAACGTAAACTATTAATATATTTAGGAAGGTACTCAAAATATGAGGATTATCAGTGATAACAAAGCTAAATTATGAGCAAAAATAAAATATTGGGGTGCCGAAACACCCCACCGGACTAACGCTGGATTAATAACCGTAAAGACAGGACAAAAGTCATCTCCGACTTTTGTGTCCCCAGTCGTCACGTCTCCAAACTCACCATCAGCCCAAACCACCTCACTGCTCGTCCCAGCAGGTGAAGAACCATCGTCTTCTGGCGAATAAAGTACGAAAAATAAAGCGTTCACAAATTTGCGTGGCAACCCTTTAATACCCTTTTTCAATTGCATAAATAGTAAATTAAACCCTCACCATAACAGTCTTTATTAGAACTTTTTTGGGCATAGTATGATTTTGAATATTTTTAAGGTAATTTCACGGAATTCGTATTTTATAACGTGGTAAAATTGCTTTGGGAAGGGAAAGTGCAAAAAAATATCGTTGCTGTAGAAAAGTAAAAATGTTCCCGGCAAATCTCGGATCTGGAAACACTCGTGTGCGGGATGTGAGAGAGGCTCGTGGTTGCAATTGGCTTGCGAACGAGAGTGGCGATTGGGAAGAGATTGAGGCGAAATGCGATTTGATGACTCCGTGTCGTTTGTATGGACGCAGCGATTTTGTGACGAATGTCCCACCTAACAAATGGACAACTGCGCAAAATTTTCCCCGAAATGTTGTATGAAATGCTCTTTTTTGTAAAAAAAACCTTTAGAGAAAAAATGTTTTAAGAATTTGCTTTTGCGAGCAATTCGCCATCCTTTTGCGAGCTGAGTTTGAATGGCTCGAGATGATCTCGATCACGTAACTATGGATTGTAAATGAAGTAAGTTTGTTACTTCACATAACTTTTATTTAAGACAACCCGGATTTCCTGATCCTTATGATGACGTGCCCCGTCAAAACCCGTGTTGTCTTAAATAAAGTGTACGTGGAATAACAAATTTACTTTATTTACAATGAGTGGTAAATTCCCTGAGGTCACACCTGAGACAACTGAGTACGTAACTAAAGAGTAACGCAGTACAGCAATGAGCGGTCGGAGTGTCTGGTGAGTTTTACCCACATGAATGAATATCTTCGGTATCTGATATATTATTCATGGTGTCTTTAATCGCAGTATTTTACTATTTAATTATTTAAATAACTCGATGGAGAAGGGTGAGTGAGTTTCCTTTGAGTGTTTTGTATACATCAAAATCTCGAACCCTTCGTCATTGTATATACCCCGTTACTCCCATATTACATGATCGGAATAATCTAGAGCGTTACAAACATATCCCCCCTGTACCTTTATTTTTGCCTCATTAAATTGAGATTCAAGCGAATCAAAAGCATTGTGCGCACTTGCACTGATTACGCATGTGCTCTATCTTCCGGTATGGATCCACCATAGTCCCAACGTCCTCTCATTACGTGAGAGATATTTTTACGAGCACAATTGCCGTTTCAATAGTTTTATTCAGCCATGCTTATTTTCATTCACTGCCTTTCTCATCCGCGCGATAGCATGCTCCTCTGCGGTACACGATTCGCAATTTTTCGATTTTCTGGAAAGAGTACGGTCGGGTTTCCTCCACTGAGCAACCGTTTCCGCCTCTCACGACCGCCGCTCTCGCGACTTTCACGAGACGCAAATGGAGCCGTTTGCTCATCAGGACTCTCTCTCTCTCTTTCTCTCTTCGAAGACAATCATTCCCGATTTTCCCCACCGCCCTGCGTCCTCTCCCCTTTCACCCGTCGAAGACATTCCCTTGATCCCCTGCTACCCGTGTCCGATATCAAATTCCTCGCCCCCCACCCCCATTTCCCCTCGCCTCCCCCTCCCCCGACCCCCCCCCCATCGTGTTCGCTCGAGTAGCCGAAACGATATGCTTCAATCCCACTGAGAAGCTTTATCTTTTTCCCTTCACTCTCATTGTTCCGTTGGAGATTTTTTAGAGAGTTATCGATATTCCAATTTCGACATGATAGTGAGTGACTCCCACTGGCATGTAACGCTTTTTTATTGATTCAGATGCGTCTCGACTAGAGGTTCCACGTAAGGAAGATGCATGCATGTCGCATTGTATCGAAAGCATCTCGGGCAAGTTTTTAATGATCGTTAGTGGTTTTTACCGGGGAAACATGCCGTATTCCCATTTTAAAATATACACGCTCCCGCTAAACGCTGGTTTTCTTGGACACCGTCGTGTAGGAATGAATAGTATTACACCAGTTGTTTCCGCTGTCACCCATGGGAAAACTTCATAAGAATGGTGACTCGCATGTTTTATGCCCCCGCGAGCGACCCAAAGGTGGAAACCTTGCCAAGAATGTGCAATTTCACATAAGGAAGGCCAAGACCATGGTAATGAAAAAACCCGCGAGAGGGCAGTGTAGTTCATCATATGCGGTACGAATGAGATGGCGAGTGAAACCTATTTAAACATTAGAATTAAATAATGTGATTTGGGAAATACTTAAATATAGTTTAGAATATTTTTTTCATAAGTGCGTCACGAATTGCAAGAGGAGCAAATTTTTATCGTTTATTTTTTCAATCTTATAATAGGAAAATTGGCGTTATTGGTAATAATAACGCATAAATAATACAATTTCCTTGGTAACTTTGTGGTATTTCATTTTTTCAGAGGATTTTATGGTAACATTTACAAAACCACATACTTAAAATCACACACAAGCGTTGAAACCCGGGTCGTGTGTGTTTTTAAGTATGTGGTTTTGTAAATGTTACCATAAAATCCTCTAAAATAATAACGCATCTTGAGGGGGCTTTATAGGTCTGCCAAAAAGGCCCTTTTTGTTCAGGCTTCAATCGCAGCCAATAAGAGATCTTTGCCTTCCCCTCTATTGCCCACCCTGGACAACATCTTCACTGATGGCACAAAGGACAATGCGTTATATGGGTTCACGATAATATTCAGTGTGATATTATAAAACAAAATATTAAACATTTTGATGATCATCCATAGAGATGAAGGAATCCCGCTTACAATAAGTGCAAGAAATATAAGTCGTACGCGTCATAGCGATCACCTGATTATCGTGTATTACAAGTTTCTTCCGCGGTTGAAATAGTCGAGTGAAAAGCAAATTGGGAAAAGTTACCATACTCATTTTAATTATTTATGCTTATTTTTTAGGCCTGTACAAACAGATTTGCTATAATTAACAAGACAGAGTCATAAAAAAAAGCGTGTAGACGTCTGAGAAAGCGTTTTCGGCCGTAATATACAGTCCCCTTAAGTGCTCCTTTAATATGTAGCTAAGAGTGGCACTATCGAACGCTTTTATTAGAAATTCAACAAATCTTGTGTGTATGTACCTTTCAACGCACTTCATGTATTTTTCTGACGAAGGGTAAGATGGAAGGAGGGACTGCCTTAGTCTCAATCTCGTTCCAATAAAGACGCATTATTATTAATATCATCACCTTTTGTGTAAAGGCTAAAAATTGAAAATATTTCGAGGCTCCAACTCATTTTTCCTGTAAACGATTATTGAAATTGCAATTCATTCTCCAATCAGCTATCAAACTATGGGTATAAATCAAGACAGGAATGTTTCCCCCAGCCTTCGGCATTCAGCGTCTATTCTCCTTCCCTGGGTGCCCTTTTTACTTCACTGGATTAATGCAGCTCTGCCTGAGATGACGGCAATCTAACTATATGAATTAATGCACGCAGGAACGACTTCGCACTCCACGTATCGCTGTGGTGGGAACTAAACTAGAAGTTTTAATTGGCATGGGAAACAGGCGTGGTCACCCCGGACGTAGTTCATCACTGAACAACCCCACGGGGTGAATGGGTCGGACAAAGTGGTTATTGTTTCGCTACTTATCCCCAAGGAATCCAACGGATGTGTAAATGGTGCGTATGCTGAAAGAGGTCCATATTAAAAACCTCTTCTAAAAAAATTCATTTGTTGATGCTTAATTAATTGCGGGGAGAAATTCTATCCCGGATGTTAGCTAAATAAATTGTGACGCATGGGATCCACGCTCTTGCAGAAATGGCTACCTCAATTGTTCGTTTCTCCTCTGTTAGTTTGACCTTCGTTAACGATTTCGGCGTCTCCTAACATTTTAGTTATTTATTCTACGTGGAGAAGTTCTTTCAGCTGCGCATGTTGAATCAAATTCACAGCCGATCGTACTTGATTGATTTGGAGTGTTGTTTCTTTTGTGTAATTTTCTTCGAGACAATTGAACAGGAAAAAAGCCATATGTTTACTGTAGAACTCTTGCTAGTTTTACGTGAATGTCGTAAGCGTTAGTGCCTTCATCAACAGTCATCAGTCCAGAGACTGTTTTGCTGGCACACTCCACCCCACTCTCATCTCAGCCAACCGTTTCATTCCTTTAATTTACTCTAGTATCTCCTGTCATTTGCCTGATGTATTCTATGCTCTGTATTCTCCAGTAATTCTGCACACATTTTACAAAAATTTACCTTCTTGCTATCAGAAATGATATTTTTAGTGGCTGCAGCTGTTTTTATCGATTTGGTTTCGAAAGAGGTCTTAAATAGTCGTGTACGATGAGGGGTGTTCCAGTTAACAAGAAGCATTAGGCTATCCATTACTTGGATTACTTAAACCTCTTTCCTTTCAGGGTGGAAGAAGACTCAGGGGAAATCATAAAATATTACAATGCACTGTACTGGTGAATAGTTGAAAAAAGCATATTTTACAGTCAAAATATTCGATGAGTGACAGAAATGCTGCAAAACTATTTTAAAGATCCTTTGAGAGTCACCGGAGATTCGGAAGCTCAGGGATTGGGACTCTTGGGGAAGGAAGTGGCGAAATAGGAGTTATGCTCTATTAAACCGATTGGTATTCGAATTATTACGTCTGAATTGGAAGGCAGTGAAGCATGAAAGATAACAGCAATAGTAGAGGAAGTATTGCAGGCAATGGTAAGGTGGCTTTGTGAGTGAGTAATAGTTGTCGAATGCACCGGGAGTATCACCGATGACGGTATCCGATGAAGAGATTCAGAGATACGTATTGGAATTCTTACTTTTACTTTTGTAAGGCAATGAGGCTTGAAGGATGACAGCAGGCACGAATTAAGCTCACGATAAAAAAGAGAGCAGATCGAGACTCAAGATTTCCTTTGCACTTCTATTTTCATGTCTGTTGTTGGAAAGCCTTCCCCACGCGTCATTTTGGTGGATAACGGTGGGGTATGTGGTTGTGGATGTAGATATAAATTTCAGTCAATATGCTGTGCCGCCGACATTGATGTCAGTCTTCTCCGCAACTCTCCGAGCTATACGTTGCAATCAGCTCTCATTTTCATGACTTCTTTGAAACTGCCGACGTATCAAAAACGTTTCCGCCGAGATTTGAATTTTATCGGAGTTTAAGATAATCCGAGCGAGATAGTTCCCTAATCATAATAGAGACCATACTCGAATTATGCGTTTTAATTTCACCAGCTGTAGAACACATAAATTAAATTTTGCATTATAAATGGTGACATAATATAGTTTTATACAGCACATCTTGTCAGTAATTTAATGAAAATATCTAAATAAGTCTTTAACTTGACTCATTTTTTTTTCGCGCGGTGCGTTTAAAACTCCTTCAAAACGGAAGGTTTTTCGTGATACTCAAGAACCTACTAAGGTGACAATATTATTAATTAAAAAAAATAGTTGATAAAACATACAGTTGAGAAAACTACACACTGTTAGTTTTTTTACGACATCTAAGTGTTACAAATACCTCATTTTGTAAATAATGTATCCCTGGAGTGCATACAGGTACCATTTCCCATGTAAAAGAGCTGGTATTATTTGGCAAGTATCTCGGAAAATAATATGGCAAGGGGTTGAATTTTTGGTGTCATTGGGTAGGTGAGATATTTTTCTTTAACATGAGACTAAATTCATTGATTTCTAAGTAAAATGATTTTTCGCTCGGACTACCTCAAGTTCCCCACTACAATGAATGATCCGGCCCACAGATTAAGGAGGCTCTAAACCACGGCCGACAACGCTTTCGCAGACGTCGACGCGCTTTAATTATACGGTTCAGATAAGGCAAATTTGTTAACGTAGACCTCTAATCAAAGGATTAATTATGATAGTAGGTTGCTTTTCCTTTTTGCTTTCTAAATAACTATTTTGACCACGAGAGAGACGTTAATTTTTTTCGAAAATCAGGTGGTCGCCATAACGCGTACGAAGTATATATCTAAAAAATCTTTGCCCTTAATATTAATGAGAAACCTTCTCTGTATAAAATCATCAAAATTTTCCAAATTGTGCATTATGAAGTCATAGTGAACATTATTGAGAACCCATGCAACATATTCGAGAACCCATGCAACTATGTTATTGGAGACACTGTTATACGGGGCGGGGAATGGATGAGAAGATGAAAGGTCTCTCCTAGGCTGCGGCAGAAGCCAGAACTAAAATGGCCTTTTAGGCCGAGTTGTACCGCCCCCTTATGCTCGCAGGTAGGTGGCAAAGTTGTGATCCCTAGGCTGCCTAGTCTATTAGAAAATTTTCAATCGACAATAGTTTTTCACGTGGAGTTCTTGCTCACAATTTCCCACCCTCCAAGCATGAGAGCGTTCGGTAAAGGGAGGGCAGTTTAGATGAGTCCTGTAAAATGGCTGAAAAACCAGACGTTTAGGAAAACCATGTACACATCTATAATTAGCAAAGGTATCTTATTTCACATATCCCTCGCCAATGCTCGAAAAGCTATTTCGTCAACAATGTTGTTATTGAAGGCTATTTTTACGCAAAGTTCGGCGCTTTAGGCGTGTAACAGGAACTAAGATGTACATGTACATCAACGTACTACCCAGTAACCCGTCTCATCGGAGTGTGGCGAGAGATGTCAGGACACCAGCCGTGTAAAGGTATTAAGGATAAGGTTTTTGGTGGTGAAATGATGAAGTGTACTATGGGAGGATACAGAGTGGAGCTTAGTATTTACAATGGTCTGTATCGTGCGTCAAAAGAACAAGTTTATGGACCGATCTTTTCAGCAATGTATCTCTCTTATTTTATCACATCTGTTGGACCTCTATAGGTAGAGTGGCATCAAAATAATATTGCCTGTGTCGCTCTGAAACACACCTATTCTGAATTTCTCAGGCAAACTAAGCCTAGCATGTAGTCTCCGAGTTTCTAGCGGCTCCCAACCTAATCTTTCTAAAAGCTGTGAAACATTATATGTACGCCTGTAGCAGTTTTTACGAGGCGCGCAGCTTTCCTTTACATTTTATAATTTTTTCGTTGATCCTTTCTGTCCAGGGTCCCAAGTGCTCTCGGCGTATTCGAGGTGTGGCTTAACCAGAACGTAGTACTCTCTTTCAATTTTTCATCCGATTACCTTCCTATTATGTATACGCTTGATGAATACTAGTATCTTCAATACTGTGCCTCTTTTTTGTTATTTTTTTCGCCACAATAAGTCTGAAGTTAGGGTATGTAAGGTAAGTAAGATTGAGGGTGTGTTAGGAAGGGATGGAAGCGAATCCACTGTGGAAGATTCTGTACCACGGTCAGTATTTGAAACTCACCACATGGAATGGGAAGTATTTTACCTACCTCATAAAATGAAGCTCCTCGATGAATGGCGTTAAAAGAGGTGTAATTTGGACCAACTCTTATAGTACTCTTCAAGACCATGACCAAGATCCGGAGTACGCCGTATAGTGCGAATGTGGTCGTGGATGTGGTGGCTAGGACGAGATTGGAATCTGAGACCGATCGAATCGAACGAGAATAATGGCTGAGAAAGCATTTGGGTGATCGCTTCAATATTGATCCGAGAGGGAATTGAATCGGACTTGCCCGTCTATACTCCAGGGAGTTACCCCCCTTCCTGGCTTTCCACGGAGCTCATTAGGACCCCACTCCATCCCCTCGGGTCCTCACCTCCAGCCGCCCGTGCCGCTCACCAGGAGCTCTCACGGCTTCGTCCAACTCCGCCCTTCCATGTCTGCCCGCCATCCGCCCTTTTCCCGCCGGCCGAATGGCATTCGATCCTGCCGCGCACGAGAACTGGCCCCTTCACAAATGACACCGCCTCCACCCTCCTTCCACTGCTCCTCCCCCCACCCCAACTCATCCATCGCGTCCGAAACCCCCTAATTTTCCTCCCGTTCCGCATTATATGCCATCGTTCGTTAATCCCGAGAGCTCGTATGCGGCATGCCGGGAATTTATTGAAGATTAAAAAAATGGCCTGTTTTATTGACGACTTCGAACGGATGGAGAGGTAGAGAGAGAGAGAGATGGATAGAGTTTTGAAGAGCCTTTTCCGCTTCCCGCTCGACCAATGTTCGGGAAAAGGGTGAAAAAAGCACAGGAATCAAAGAGACTGGCGCTGCTCGACGCCTAATTACCTGACTAAACGGGGAACCGGCTGGAGAGACCTTTTCAGGAGGACCAAACGATCCCTTCGTCGGATGAGAGGACATTTCTACTTTTGCGAAGAAACCCTCGCCGGATGGTGGCCTACGGGTAAAAATTTCCTTTCAGTGAGTCTTGAGCAAAAGCGTGGAAAAAAAAGTGATCTCCGAAGCAGATTTGCAAATTTGAGCCCCACTTAGAGTGGCTTTTTGCATCCGGAGTAATAAACGCGGTCAACTTATGACCATTTCCCATAATTGATCGTTAATCACATTAGCCTCTGTGTTAGTGAAGTCGCCGATCCTCGGGGTGGAATTGAAATCCTTGCTCAAAGGATGAGGCCACCCGGACTCGCTGAAAGAATCATGACCTCTTCCTTGATCCTGGGAAAACTAGTATTGATACGCAAATGGCAATGTTGAAGTTAATGCAAGGCTATATCGTAATTATCATCCTAATTACGTCTATGTTAACGTAATCCTGTATAATTTGAAGCAGTAATGCCACCTCGAGCCATTTCATCAGCTAAATATGGTGAGAAACAGACCTTGTGATTGAAAATATCCTCGGGATCATGGTACACAGAGCATGTTGGTAAGACTTACCGAGTTTGCTTACATAGGCAATGTTCAATAAACAGAGTTTCACGTAGCAGCAGTTTCATAGTCCTCCACCTCGCCTTCAGCAAGCTGACTTTTTTGCTCGTAAAACGAGTTTTTCACGTGTCGGCATCCGTCTTGCCTAATTTTTTTATGCATTCCAAACCCATGGGATTTATTTACTCAGCGAGTGTGTGTTCATTTCCTCTCCCTTTCCCAAATTAAGTCACATTTTATCTCTTTCTACAGCATCCGATATAGCATTCCCTCTCCGTCTGCTCTGCGTCGATTTTTTGGTCCACTTCAAACTTCCTCTTAGTAATTCCTAACGTCCTCGGATTTCACAAATCAGACTTCCTTTTCTTATAGCATCTACATCTACATAATAGCCTGTGAGCCGCCGCATGGGTGTGTGGTAGGGGGCGGTAGGCCACCAGCACCACGTGTACAGAAGTAAAAGTTTTGGAGGTGAAATGGTGACATGTACTATGGGAGTGTATTTAGAGAGACTCAGTTATAATTGTGGTCGCTTATTGTGCGCGGAAAGAACGAGTTTTTGAACCTATCTGTTCGGCTGAGTATTTCTCTTATTTTATCGCATCTGTCAGACCAAAAAATGAAGTGAGGCGTCATGATAATATTCTCTGTGTCGCTCTGAAACATACCAGTTCTGAATCTCTCAAGCAGTCTAAGCCTAGCGTGCAGCCTCCGAGTCTTTAGGGGTTCCCACCTTAAACCCTCAAACAGTTGCGTAACACCATATGTTCGTTCCTAGCAATTTTTAACGAAGTCATCATCAGAGTCTTCCTGTTCTTTTACCATATTTACTCTATCAATTTCATGTTTATATCTCCATCGCGTGTTTTATCCATTCTAAACATCAGAGAATAGGTTTTTAATCCAATCATCTTCCTTCTCAACGTCATCGTAAACCTTTATGATGAAATTTTCACGTATTTCCATTGCGAATTCTGCGCCCTTCTCTCAAATGTTATTTTTTTACACTGCCCTTCACCACAGGCCACACACTCGTTATTGGAGCCATTTTTGACGAATCCGCGTTTATGCGCTGATATTCCCCTTTTCTCTTCTCAGTGTGCCAACTATAGTAAGTTAAACTTGCGTCCGCGACCAACTCCCATAAGCGGTCACCTATCTAATCGGCCGAATTTTTTCCGAACGGAATGAATTTCCCATGCATATAAGCAGTGTAAATTTTACCTCCCTTGAGTTGTCGCTTCCTTAAGCGGCCGTTATCTCATAGATCCGGTGATGTCCGCGTAATACAGACTTCACTGCACTCAACCCAATTCTTGACTCTAACTTAGTGGAGAACTCAGCTTTCTTACGAATTTAAATGGAGATTGTCGAGCATCTCTAAATCTGTCATTGTTAATTGTCGTTCTCCTACAGTCAGCGCACTTTAACCCTCTACTGCCCACATGGACGAATTCGTCCACTAATGCGAATATGCTTCTATATTGGACACGCGTCTTTCAATTCCCAAACGGATGATTTCGTCTGATAGTTGTATTCTACCTGCGTCTGACGGCATTTACCGTTTTTCAATTGTTTGCGACTTATTGGAGTAAACTTGGAGTGTCCAATATAGAAGCATGTTCGTATTAGTGGACGAATTCGTCCATGTGGGTAGTAGAGGGTTAAAGGGTTTAAAATGTCATGCAGAAATAACTCGCCCATCTTTAGCATAACCATTTCTTAGTTTTCTTAGTAAAATATTACGCACCTCCATGTCATTATTGTCATGAAAATTTGAAACATAATACATACTTTCTTTTCCAAATAAACGAGTCATCGTGAGAAACTCTTTAAAAAGTTGACTTTTTCCCTGGCAGTTTGTTTGATGCTTGCCAAGGAACGGCTTCATACAATAAAGTAACCCAACAATTTTCCGAAACAGTTTGCAATGTACAGTGGCGGAAAAAATTAACGCAAAACTCATTGGCGTCTGAATGCGGCGTACACGGGGACTAATTGAAATCGCTTTTCCTTCGACAACTTGACAACAATGAGACAAGATATGGAAACCGGGAAGATTCAAACTCTCTATGATTAGATATCGATTTTACGCGTCATGTAAATAGTCATACTAATAAAGTTTACGTTCGCGAGATCGTCTAGGAGTTATAAACGTGATGAGCTTGCTTCGACCCGCACTCAATCGAGGTTCCAAATTCATAGTTGATTATGTAGAGATTATTACCATATTTTTTTAGAGCTTTGGACCGTGTAAAAAGATTTTCTTGATTGAAACTTAAGAAGCAATACGATGAAAGCACTATTTGTTGGAACATAAAAATTTGTTATTCTCCAGATCAAATTCACTTACAATAAAACGTATTTCCGCGTGCAGGGAAGAGCTGTGGATGAACATCGTTTTAATAGGCCTCAAACTACTTCCGATAAATATGATGCATTACAATTAACATTTTGGCGTAATATCCTGTGAATTTCAAGTTAAAGAATGGGAAATCTGGTTGAATAGAATGGTTTCCATGTGGAGAAAAGTTTTCTTTAAAAGTATTCCCAATAACTTAAAACCCTACGTAAGTTTCAGCCCTCGTGCATACAGGTCGTCTCAAACACTTAAATTTCTAAATTCCTCCTAACGTAATATTATTTTATGTATGAAAACTACTTTCAAATATCCAGAACATTTTATTTGGTCCAGTTTTTAAAGGAAACATTAGAATTCCCTTTTTTCGTTTTGTAGTAAGAACCACTGGCCGCGGATTCCTCTTGATCGATGAAGTAGCCTAGAGGGAGAGCGTTCGTCTGCGGCCAAGAATGCCTGGGGTTCAAATCCTGGCGTGGCCTCTTTTAGTATCTTTATAATTAATCTACGCGATGTGACTTTATTGCAACTAAAACTTCGCAAGAATCCGCGGAAGGCCCAGGGAATAGACATTGACCTCAACCATGAGTGTGTAAGTTTTACACATATTCGGGCTATGCAAAAGAATCAGAGCGGTCTCCTTGGTCGTCGAATGAGATGTTTACTTCCCATTCTCGGGTACTCGGCCCCACTTGATTTCTACGTCCTGTCTGTCGTACGATGCTCATATCCACTCATTCGCCAATTCACCACTCAATGAAAAGCTATTCATGAAGGAGGGAATAGACCGGATCTCTGATTGTGTCAGTTACTCGATTTAGTGAACTTACCTGGTGCTACATTCACCTTTAAATTACTTTGGAATGATTTAGTAAAGAGGGCAATTATTTTTATTAGGAATTAGAGTTTGGTTCTATCTGCCGAACTTGTAAATACCGATTACTTATCTGAGTGAGAGACCAAACAAGGGTGGAATTTTCTTCAAAATATCTTTAAAACGGTATTTGTAGCTTTTCCAGCATTGTTTTCTAGGTTTGCTAAGAGCAATACATTAAGCGTGTAGTTCAACAGTTCAACTTATAAGATGGAGAATAATACTTAAAGGATAACGTAGATTAATGAATCACTTAAATACCTTTTGACATATTCGCAGTGAAAAATATTTGGCTAAAATTACGGAGTTAAATTTTATGAGGAGCATTTTTTTACCCATGCGTAAGTAATACTACGACAAAAATGCATCGAGTATCTTCCCCAATGAAAGTGATAAAATACTAAAAATCATCTTTTTCATGTGGCAAATAAGCAGTGATTAGATATTTTCCCTATGGTCATTTGTATACTCCTCATAAATCCGCAGAGTAGTCAATGGAGTGCAAATTAGGAATGTGCACCATCAAAGATTATACGGTTGCTACGTTCGTAAAGAATCTATTCCTCTTCTAATGTGTCGAAATATTATTGCTTCAATGGAAGTTAAAGTTGTGAGTGCCCCCACATGAAGATATTAACAGACTTTTTACAGGATCATAAATTTCATCTTTTAGTGGAAATTTATTTTAACGGATGTTGAAAAGGGACACTATACTGCTCTATTTAGAACGAGTGGAAAAGGTTAAAATGTATGCGTAATTCTCTCAATTTGAGTCATGTGCGCACATGATCACAGCAATTGATCATTGAGAAATATGCTGATATTTACTTAAAGAATGCGGATGTTTATTAGCCTTATAATCGATCCATCCCCCTCCATTCTCGATTTCCTAACCAAGTCTCTGTGACATGGAGTTTTACTTTTAAACACCAAATAAAAGTTCAGTGGGTGAAAGTTGACGGCGCAACACCTCTTCGGGTAATTTTTCGACAGATGTTTTTGCCTTTTACAAACCTACTATCCGATTCCTCCGCCTGGGAGAAAAATGAGGCATACTTAAATGCTAATAAGATCTTTTTTTCCTCCAAGAATTTTGGGAGAGGCCGCTAAAACTTTGAAAAATATCTCGGCTCTGCTTGTTCGTCTATCGACGCTCGTCTCAATGAAGTAGTCATCAGTAAACCTTGGCCAAGTTCCGGGTGGTGATGGTTGGGGTGGTTTGTTGTTGTGAATAACGCACAGGTTTCAAATACTTGCTGCACCAGAAAGAAAAGGCTCGTCGCGCTTCGAAAAAATTGGAAGTCGCCGTCGAATACTTTTAATGAGGTAAGAGAAGTCAAATAACACTTCTTTCCTGTGAATTAAACGCCTGGCGTCCGAAGCATTATCTATGGCAGAAAAGGTATTTCCCGCAATACAAGGGGAAAGTAAGCTCTCATTAAAGGCATACTATTTCCCAAATCAATATAATGCGCCCTTCATACATTCCGATATTGAATGGATTAGTATTGGTGGAGCTTTGTATCGACACGGGGAAACCTCTAGGGATCCTCAAGAGTCCTCCAAAATTGCTCGTTGCTTTAACTCAGACTAAAGGAGGCTGGCCTCCAAACCCATGCATAATGGGAACTAATGGCGTTTGATTGGAATGGTCTGGGCTGATGAGGTGAAATCTGAGAACTACTTCTTTCTGTTTGTATTCCCGGGAGAGTAGTATGCTTTTTCCTATCCTTTAGTTATTTTTAACGTTCGTAGACAATACCACCACTCATTTTAAAGGTAACTTAGTTCACAGTAACGCATACGGACGCAAATAAATTCACCGAAAGGATACGAAACATCATCATAAATTCGCCTTGACATAAGAAAGCTCAGTAGTTGTTACTGGGTTGCAAACCTGAATCGCAATTATGGTTCTTCATAATAACATTGTTGGAGTACGCTCATGATTTCGAAAACGTGATCATCATCAAGAAAGATCGAGTACTACATAGCAGTGGAGTGCGCTCCCAGGACCTTGTGCATTGACCTACCAATGCGGCTTGCCATGAGGATGACAATTATGACCATAAGAAGAAAAAACCGTGATCCTACCCCTGGTCGAGACATTTTTGAGTTTTTCATTCAATTTCTGGTCAATTAAAATTATTTTTATTCGGCAAATTTTATCTCTTTTGTATTTAAAAAATTACATACTATCAGCCAGTCATTGCTGCTACACATTACATTCATTCATATTAGCAATATGAGAAAATTTATATAAAAGCTCATTTGCATTCATTAAAAATCGAACACGGACCACTCTTTAGCTAGCCAAATACATCAGACAGCTACAACATCAACGTTACCTATTAATGTATTTCATTAATGATATTCCACTCCAAACCGAAGTCTTTTAAAAGGCTTTTTGTTAATTTCATATGTGCGGTGAATTTATTGCTAAGCATATAAGATATTATGCAATCATACATATGTTATCCATCACTACACCTAATTTGGGCAAACTTTTCTGAATGTTTATTCGTATATTCTGCATTTACTAGATAAAGCGTAACAGTGGACAGCTCGTCACCAAGCTTCCTGTGATAAGATGAAAGAAATATTGGGAAAATATGCCTAGATTATTCAGTATCGATGCGAGCACATTTATTTTTATTTCGTGAAATTATATTTTACGTATGTTTTCATAGTTTAATCCCATTCTGACGAACTAAAGACGACATTTATATTGGGTCAAGAACGACTCATTAATAAATATCCGTTTTGAATTTAATAAATATCCGTTAAAGGAACTTCGTCAATCTACAAATGGAAAATCGTGACAAATTACATCACGTAGACTATACTTATTTCAATTAAATCTTTTTTGTATCGACATTTGATACTGATAAATCTCGATTTATATCATTTCGGTGAAACAGACGCAGTACGCGTCATTCAAAAAGGTCCTCGGAAAGTCGACTACAATATATATCCCTTGGGAATTGGGTGGGATAGTGAATATTTTTTATAATCAGTCTTTCTGTATAAATCATATTATTCGACGTAATAACCATGCTGAAGCAAACACAGCGATGCACCGTGACTGAATGTGCGAATAATATGAGACGAAAGCTCAAAAATAAGGCGATTGATGACTAAGTTCTAGGCTCCGACAAATGTGAGCTCCATTGCGGATTTCAAATATTTGCGGTAGACGATGTTTTCCTCAGTGTTGCCAGTCTTTGGAGTGTGTACAGCTCCTAGAAGTTCCCAAAAATGCCGCATTCTGGCGCGCGAAAAATTTTGCGTTAATTTTTTCCGCCACTGTACATACGAACTGGCGACCTTTCGCTGTTTTTAACCGCGAGCTACACATCATGAGACGGTGTTGGTTCCGTGCCGCGATCTTATTCTTCGCATTGCAGCGGATTCGCGCAACTCCAAAGTCGCCGTCTCCACCAACCGTTCAATGAATGCGTGAAATTTAGGGCCGATATATCATTTGCCGCTCGAATCCACGCCCTCCGCTTCCTCCGCCTCTCTAAAACAAGTGCGGCCGGAACACTCGGCCATCGCTCCCTCCCACCCGACCGGACCCGTTCAATTCATTCACTAAAGGATGGGAAGTCGTCTGTCCGCGACGGTGGAAATAATTCCCGCTTCCATTATAGCGGTTCGAGCGGTAATCGTGAGTCATTGAGTACACAGTTTAATAACTTTTCACGTGAGATGAAAAAGTTCTTGGATCACTTTTTAACTTAGTACATCTATTTCTTCGGTGGAAATCACAACGCACATATTAATATAAATGGTACAAAATTTATACTTAACAATTTTTAACTTAATTCAAGCATTGTTTTCACTTGGATTTTCGTCGCGGAATTCGAAATGAAAGCAATAATCGTATGCAAATAGATAGATGGATACGAGTTTATTGATCTAGGGCATAGTTCAGTGGATTTTTGTAACTAGCGGGAATCATTTATTAAAAAACTATGCTTGGTTTTTGAAAAAGTTGTTACATAAATTAAGTACAAAATTACAAGTCAGTATTCTTCAATGCCATTTCCCATATATATTTTTCATGTAATGATTTCGTACATAATTTTGACTGTCTTTAGTGCTATTTTTTCATAATTGACTTAAATTAATAAATAATATGTAGGTTTGCTAACCAAATACCCAACTGCAAGGGTTCTGTCTTTGGATAAGATATTCGTATGAATAGGTTTTAAAGGATTTATCTGATGAACTGTGTTTCATGGCTATAGGGAGAGAGTTTCAAAATTTTGTTCAGGTTATTTAAAATGAGTTCTGAAAAGTGGTGGTGTGGTGGCTGGGGTAATGAAAAAGATCTGGATTCGATCGGGTGAAATGAAATAGTTAGGGAAAAAGAACAAACATTGCAAATTTCACTAGTAAGTATTATTCACGACCCCGATTTCGACAGTTTATGTCATCTTCAGGTCTACTCCTGACATTTTTCGTTTTGTTAGATGAAGATTACATAAACTGTCGATGACATAAACCGTCACCTGAAGATGACATCAACTGTCAAAACCCGGGTCGTGAATAAAACTTACTAGTGAAATTTGCAAAGTTTGTTCTTTTTCCATCATGGAGAAATTTCACGAAGTTACCTCTGACATTGTTCGTTTTGATGAAATGAAATAGGTTCTAGGGTTTTTTATTAAACGTTTTTAGCGGGTAATGGGAATTTTCGCTTTCATAATGTTTGCATGAAAAGAAAACTATTACAATACGTGTTTTTTCACTGAGCATGATCCCTTGATATTTATTACACAACTATTTTAATGACGAGAAATGCATTCTTTCGAGTTTAGAATAGTCTGTACGTTGGTAATCTATTTGTTTCGACATATATGTCACGATCCATAAGCTTTGTGTTAAAATGGCATTAAATTTCCCAGAAACCAGATCGGCAACATTCAATTTTTTCAGATTTAAAAAATACGCGTTACTAAAAATTGCTTTTAATGACGAGAAATGCATTCTTTCGCGTTTAGAATAGCCTGTACGTTGGTAATCGATTTATTTCGACATATATGTCACGATCCTTAATCTTTCTGCTAAAATGGCATTAAATTTCTCAGAAACCAGATTGGCAACATTCAATTTTATCAGATTTTAAAAATACGTGTTACTAAAAATTGCTTTTAATGACGAGAAATACATTCTTTCGAGTTTAGAATAGTCTGTACGTTGGTAATCGATTTATTTCGACATATATGTCACGATCCATAAGCTTTGTGTTTAAATGGTATTAAATTTCCCTGAAACCAGCTCGACAACATTCAAGTTTTTCAGATTTAAAAAATACGTGTTACTAAAAAGTGGCGGTATGCCAAGTTTCACGCGCGTCTGTGCGCGATTATAAATCGCTCTAAACGCCTAAAGCGCCGGCTTTTGAGAGTGATCTCGTCCGTGTGACGTTTACGGAGGCGAGGTCTGTGCTTCCTTTTGAGCCATTTAAAATCCTCCATTACGCCGTAACGCTCTCTCCCTTCCGTGTGTTCCACGTACTCGCTATCATGACTCGGCTGCACCGCACATTGTTCCCCGTCGATGAGCCAGCCAGCCATGCATCATCCATCCCTCTCGGGAGACGGTCTCCTCTCGACCCTCCAGCTCCGTCGTCCGGCGTCGTACTCCACCGTACCCGCTAATTCATTCCCTCTGTTTCAAGCGCTCGTCACCCCTTCAAGCAATCCTTCACCTACTAACCTATCCCGACGGCCTACTCGTCACTCCAGCGCTCTTGTCCGCGTCTAAAATAATTAGGCCGTTTTAAGGTGGTGGGAGCGGTAATCGTGGGTCATTGAGTGCACAGTCTAATAATTTTTCAAGAACGCCGAAAATGATTCTTGGATCACGCTCCACTTAAGTACATCCGTTTATGCGGTTAAATAACTAAACATTTAGAAACATGAATGATGCAAGAATTATACTTTAAAATTATCGTTTTAATTGAAATGCCACTGAGACTTGGATTTACGTTACGGAAAGCACAACGTAAGCGATGATCGAACGTTAATACGTGTTTTTAGCCCAGCGTCACACCTTAATATTTTCTACGCAGCATTAAAATCATGAAGAACATCTACATCTACTGCCGCATGGGAAAGTGGCAGGGGTTGTTAGGACACCAGCCGTGTAAATATGTAAGGGATAAGGTTTTGGAAGGTGAAATGATGACTTGTATTATGGGAGTGTATTTTGCGGAGCTCAGTTTTATCGTGGTTGCTTATTGTGCGCGGAAATAACTAGTTTTTGCACCTATCTGTTTGGAATTGTGTCTCTCTTATTTTATCGCTTCTGTCAGACCTCAAGATATACTGAGGCGTCATGATAATATTCTCTGTGTCGCTCTGAAACACGCCACTTCTTAATTTTTCAAGTAAGCTAAGCCTAGCGTACAGCCTCCGAGTCTCTAGGGGCTCCCACCTTAATCCCTCTAAAAGTTGTGATATACTATATGTTTGCTTGTAGCAGTTTTTAACGAAGCGTGTAGCTTTTCTTTGTATTTTATTATTTTTTGGTAAAATCTTTATGACCAGGATACATTAATGCGTGTTTTCAACTTGGCATCACGCCTTTATACTTGCTAAACAGCATTGCTATTATGAGGAATGTATTATTTTGGGAGGAAATATTTTCAAATAGGACAGAATTAGTTCGAAGTCTATGTCAAATACCTTGAGGTTACGTGTTAAAATAGCATTGAATGGCCCAGAAACCAAATTGGTAACATTCAATGTTTGTAAATACATTTATATTACCGATAAAAATACGTTGGCAAAGTTTCATTCAAAACTGTACGTCAACAAAAACCGCTCCAACCACTTAAATATCTCAAATTGATCCTCTCCGGCTTCAATTCTTCCCACCCATGAGACATATTCCACCGGCCATCTATTAAAACACTGTGTACGTTTGAGGATGAGAGAGGATCGTTAAATAGTATAAGAAATGGAGGCTCCAGATGAACGCCAGTGAAACAATATTTGCAGCTCCGAACAAGAAAGAAAGACCAAGGGAAAAATAAGAGTAGGATAACAGGGACTAGACTGGGTGAAAGAAGTGGAATACCTTGGAGTCAAGTTAGACTCAAGACTCAATATGGATATACATATCAATAAAACGATATGTAAAACAATGGAAATGCGTGTCAACCTTAGCCCTATTTTAAAAGCTAACTCAACGCCGAACCAGATAAAAAGATGTACAACAGTTACATACGACCGGTAATCATTTACTCAGCATCAGCCTGGGCGGGGCTGTTAAAAAAGGGACGTCTCGAAAGACTAGAAAAACGCGAAAGAAGAACCCTAAGATCAATTTTTAACGTCAAAAGAATCAAAGGGAACAATAAATTATACATAGTGATGGGCGTAATACCGCTCAAAGATAAAATACGAATCATTGCCGAAAAATATTACAAAGGCATCAGTAACAGTGACAACGCGCTATTAAAAAATTAAGTTTTATACCATGACATAGCGAGAGATAAAATTAAGAGACCAGACTATGTTTTAAATATTTAACTATCCATCTACGGAGAAAATTCTCCATGGATAAAAAGATGAGGCGGTGACCTCAACACTTAGTAAAAGAGCTTAAAGCAGCGACATTGGCTGCAAACTCGAAAAAGACTAGACATATACCGGAGAAGAGGGATTTCCTCGTCCCACGTCCATCCTCTACACTGCACACAATACCACTCCCTACCCTCAGGCGAAGATTTGTCCGAATATTATTAGATTTGAAAGAGTTACATGAGGAGCCCGCGATGCGCTGCAAAAAGACGAATACCCATCCAGCTTCCCTCATTCTATCTCGGTAACTAAATGCTTATCGGGTCCACCATTACAAGGAATATTACATTAATTGAGAGTCATTTTGATCAAATGTTACCAGCATATCTGCCTTCTAAAATCTAGTTTTAATTAATGTTAACTTTCTGATTTTTGTGATGATTACATATTAACATTTCGTGAAAGTGCGGAAAACACGATCTCGATTTCTCTATTTCAATTTATTTCAATTCATATAGAGTTAATTTTTTACTTGGTTCAATGTTTTAATTTGGTTTTAATTTTTAAATCGGTGGCTCTCCAGTTTCGGACCATTATAGCACAGTGAATCTTTATTCGTCACGAAAGAGTTGCACAATTTTATACTGATTTTTTTATAATCGTATCTCTATTGAATATAGTTTTCAGTAAATGTCGCTGGTGTACTGTGTCATAAACGATAGACCACCATGAAGAGTATGTCGCTGTTATTAAGGCTGAGTGATTGAAGACACTTTATTCTGGATTGGAGGAAGAGTGAGTATCGACAGCAATGCGGTGTTACTGTTCCGAATCTCCGATTGTTGCTTCAACCTTTTCTTTCTTCTTCTGCCCTCGTTGTTTTTTCTCTGCTGGCGGATTGAAAAGCACACTAACGCAATTTCCTGGCCTAGTCCATGCTTGGTGGTAGGTGGTGGGAGAATGGGACATTTCAGCGCGGGATTTTGAACACGAGCCATTTCGGAAAAAGGACGTTTCGGTGCGAGTAGTTTTGGCACAAGAACGCTTATGCGCAACCTGTTTGGGCGTAGGGACATTTCGGCCCAAAGCCGGTTGAATATTTTGGACGATGCTGCGATTAACACTGGAAGCAAGGATTCCACACCAGACAGCCTGGTGTGGAATCAGCCCGTTTCATGTACTGCAAAGCTGTTTTGTATAGTAGGTATTTCGCGGATGTTGATGAAAAGGTAATCCTATCCTCACTTCTAAAAACGTATTCACGGGAAGGAATAGTATCAAAAATGTACCAGGCAGCGGCTGAGTAGATGGTTGGCCAGAGTATAAGGCGTGACTGAAGAAAGTCCATGGTTCTATTTGCGTTCTATTTGCTATTATTTCACTTTGAGTCGGCCATCACTCCATCCCACTCAACTGTATGTTGGTCCATTTTATGTCTTATACATAAAAGTAAGAAAATATAACTTATATTTAAATTAGCAGTTTTCAGTCATGGTCAATATTTAATACCTTCCTTAATTGAGAATTAAATTTGTTGATGCGCCTTTTAGTGATATTATATAACTTAAGAAGATACATGCACAATTTAGGTGAGTGCATGAAGCAAATCTTTATTGCAACTGATCTATCTTGAGGTTCATATTCTCGAATTGACTTGGCAAAACTATTTCAGCATCAGATAATAATTTTTCTTTTTGGTGAAGTTAAAACTTTTTGATTTCAGACTTTTCAAGTGTAATGAATCATGGAAAATTTTAGGGCCATCAAAAACAGTAGATATATCCAATGGAATTTTAATTCACAAAAACTAGTCTCTTTAATCTCATTGTGTCCTACGTACTTCATTATAAAGCAAAATATTTTATGCGCTGAAAATGTGTTATGAAAATCCGACATTGAAGAGCTTAAAAACTTGAGAGCTTCCTTAATTTCTTTTAATTTTTCGTTGCCCTTCCATGATGTATAGCTGATCGCAATTGTTTGAAGTATTGTTTCTCTTAAGTAGCTATTTCTTTCTTCTTCAGGAGACATATGATACGTAAGCTTACTGCTGGTAGATGTGATCATCAACTGAGAATAGTATCTCCACATGCTTTGATCTCATTGCTGTTATGCTGGCGATTATAAGTGAATGATATTCCTTGGCTTATTTCTGATAATGGCAGATCACTAATATCCACTTTCCTCCTAATAACTGAAATTTCATCGGTCAGTGTTGGCTGGGCTTGCTCAAGGTTTTCATTCCTCAAAAATGCGCTATCTTTGAATTTGGGATCCAGTATTGTACCAAAGGCATATCATTTTTCAGTCTCTACATATTGATTTTTGTCTGTTTAGAGATGAAAGCTAAGCATCTCAGAAACCCTTTACACAACCTTAAGTTTTTTTACAGGATGAATAGCGCCATTCACAAAGGGAATGGTTTCTGATATTGTCACGTCGCTGAACTTGGCAACAAATGTAACTCTAACAAATACATTCAGCATTAGTATCACTGCATAGATAGTTGTTCACTGTCGGGAACTGAGATCTACTTAGTTATTAAAATTTGAAGCAGATAAGAATACAGCTTGCTTTTCTTTCACGAGATGGGTTAGCATGTGAAGCTGTGAATTCCATCGAAAATATACAGCTTGCAGGAAACGATAATGTTTAACATTACACTCAACTTGAAACGCTCATATGACTATGAGGGCTTCATAAGAGTGCTAGAAATGTGCTTTATACTGCGGCCGGATGACATTATTGTTTAAGTTTCACTCTTACTCAGTAAATCATCATTTACAACTAATTGAAAAGTATGAAACACGCATGGAAAGGGGTCGAAGGTTCTGCGTTCTGCTGCTGCAACCATATTCGAACCATTGCATCTTGAAAATTACTCAACTATTTGTAAAAGATTTGATTCCTTTGTAGTGCCTCTGATGAACGTATTAATTTCCATGCTGTGTGTGTAAAACCTCTGTTAACGGAATACATTCCAAGCACAAATGATGGTGCTCAAAGTTTTCATTTAAGAAAAGGGTCAGTCTAACAGAAATAGTCGCTAGAATGTGTTGATGTCCACAGATCACTTATGACTCCAGTAAACACCGTTTTTAAAATTTCGTAATTTTTTTTCTTAACATGTCTCTAGAAAACTTTTGAGTAAAATGCCTCTTGCTTTGGATAATATATTTTTGCTCAAGAAGGTTTATCAAATTTTAAAAACCCTATGTTATACTATGGACATTGGTTGGTTATCTTTGCAGTTAATTATACTGACCGGTTCGATAATTGTTTTAGCCCTTTTTTCTCTTCGCTTAAAACTTTGCATTTTATCGGCGAATGCTTTTAGAGTCGGTCGATATATGGAAAGTGATTTGCGTTTCTTTGGATATTTTTGGGTGGGCTAGGTTTATTTCAAATGAAGAAGCTACTGAATCTGGGCTAGAAATTGAGCTAATTGATTCAGGACCCCCAACAACAGGTGGATTATCTGGGTCATCCATGTCATCGAATGAAGGATCAACTCTGAAAATCAAAGGACTTAAGGGCAAAGCAGAGGTCCATAATGGGGATGATGAGCTTCTAACTTTCAGTTCTTTAAATTTGGATAAATTTCCGGCTTTTAAATGCTTGCAGATTGCAGAAGTGGTACGTGGTTCATTTTTTCTGGAAATGTTGGCATTACACAGATATCCATTTCAAAGCTTATCTTTTTCACCATCATATAATGCGATGAAACATTAAATAAACGCCAGAATCTTAATGATGCGTGATAAAAATAACCTCTTTAATGAATTTCCTATTGTATTAAACTCACTTGTATTCTATCATAACTCTTCCAGCCAAAATTATTTCCTCTTCTCCCTTTCCATTCAAATCCCGCTGGATGATTCCATTCTTGAGCATAGTGATGGTGTGTGTTCTAGTGGTATTTGTATCAAATATATTGCAACCCAATGTAAACAAAAATGAAACAACATCACCAAATTAGAAACTAGAATGCCATCATTGCTGCATACCTTGAGATCTTTGTAAATATTTCTTATCTATTAAAATATGACTTGTCCAAGGAGCTGGAATATCAATGATCATGCACTCCAGTTGCCATACATTCTTGTATTAACGCACCTTAGTATCCAAAATCTTAAATTACTGATTATCTAGTTTAATTAGCTCACGAAAGGTTTGGAATAATCATATTCTGTATTTTGAGATTTTACTACTCCTCTTTCTGTCTTCCTTTATTGAATTCAAGATACCTGAGAGCTTTAGACTAAAAAGATGACTTGACCAAACTAAAAAGATGATGAATTTAAGGATAGAAGTGTGTAGACTCTTGTAATACGTTTCTGTTCTACTTAATATTATAGTAGTGAAGTGACTGACTCTTCCTTAACTAGTGAAGTGACACCTTGCTTGTTTAGGTTGCGCTTGATAATCATTCAGAGTACTTGACTCTTGCGGAGTTTGAAGTGCTTGAGTCTTGCAGAGCAAAGTCTTGGCAGAGAGCTTGACTTGACATAAATGCTCGATAAGCATACAGAGCTTAAATTTATTATTCCTACGGCGGAGCAGAATCTCATTGAGGTTTGCGGCTGACCCCATCCCTACCTTATTCCTGTCACATTTCCGCTTTCATAGGAGAAGCTTTCAGGCAATTTAAATTTTGAAGACTCACATACATTGTAACTGTTGGAGTCGGGGTGATGTGGCAGCGTGAGTGATGCGAGTGTTTGGCTTACATTGAGACCTTTGGAGACCTTCTTCCCTCTCTAGTCCGACCGGCAGAAAATACCAGTCTTTTGTGCACTGTAGAGCAGGTCACACACGGCCAAGCTTGCTCGGCGAGCCTGTTGTTGAAAGTAGTTGGTAGCCTGTTCAGCGAGCATGCTCGGCCGTGTGAGGGTTGAACGAGCTAATTTGGCGGTTGGCGGGCTGGGCTCGGTGCTCTCATGGACGATCCCCTCAAGCACCAATCACTCGCCGGACATGTCTGAACGTGTGTGGGTGACGGTCGAGCACGCTTGCCAGTTTGCCATTTACTTGCTTCCGAATTTTACGCAGTGTCGATTGGCCACGGCGTTCAGTGACATCAAAAAGTTAGCTATTGAATTCATTACATTATTTTTAGAACACTGGCTCTTTGGGGTGTACGAAGCTAGGAATACTTCAATAAATACGTAAGGAGAAGTAGAATCGCTACTCTTGAAGAATAATTCATGGATACTTTTCCTAAAGCTAACGCAAAATGAGCGACGAAAAAAAATAATCCTTGCGAGCTTCGTTTAGGAGGCTCCAAACACAGGACACCGACCAAAATCACTACCATCGAATCGATATCCACCACGATGCACTGCTCACTGCTGCAAAGACTACACTAAAGTTCGTCTATTAGGCCCGGACTTGTATGAGTAACGACGAGCACTGTCTGTTCGCAGTTGGGCTCGATTTCTTTCTCCTGAGCCGAGCATGCTTGACCGTGTATGGGCTGCATTTAATATGCAGAGGCGTCGTAGTTGAAGTAAAAAACTGAGTTCAAGTGTCTAAATGCTAAAAATTTTTTCTGTGGATTTGAAATGTCAGCGCATCATTTAGTTTTGCTCTACTCTTTTCTTCTCAAGTATGAGACAGTATTTTGAAGCCAGTCGGATGAGTTTATCTCTGTAAGATGTGGCTTCATGGGAGATGTTTGTAAATTTGAAAGGAAAACTCCAGCGACGACCTAGGGAATGTTCGTCGGGGATTTTCTGAGACCTTTCATTAATGTACACTTTGAGGTAAGCTGATGATCACATTGACTGATACTGATGGATATTTTTAAACTGTTAAACCTATTGTTTTCATCAATCTGCGCCAATTATGACATGTCTGTTGTAAAAACACGTATATAGCCATCAATATTTCATCTTTGGAATGTTGTATTGTACCTGTACAGTATTATGAGTACTTACCCTATTTGTCTTGTAATTGTATACAGATAGGCCTTTCAGTAAAATATTATTCACTAAGTATTACCCTGTGCTTTCGCATCTACCGAATCCCTTCCAGAATAAATTTAAATCAGTGAGACCTAACATTAACACTACCGATACAATACTTAAAGTCCGCAGTAGACCAACAACAAACATTAGAAAGACTTAGTACACCCTATAGTTTTCCATCATTCTTTACCAAATAGGCCTGTCAGTTTTTACCAGACAGTGTAGTATTTCTCATGAGACAGGCATGTTACTTTTACTGGAGTTTCATACCGGAGAAACCAGACAGTTGCTTTAACCAGACAGTGTAGTAATTCCAACCAAACACGTCTAGCTACTCTATTTAGAATTTTTTAATCAATATCAAGTAGGTTTATATTTTATGAAGCTGTTAGGTAAAACTCCCTAGGATCATCGTAATTTTAACTACACTTTTTCCTTACCCCACCTAACCTCGCCGCGGCAGAAATTTAGCCATCAAAAATCTCGCTTTTAATCCTAACGTAGTCGATACTCCTGATAAAAGCCTTACTGTGGTAGTGCTTCACCTATCAGACTAAATCGATGAAGCCGTCAGACAACTTTATGAATCCGACTTTTACGCCCATTTCCAACAATTCCACCCCAAATCCCACGCCAATATAATCTCTTTCCTTCAGGATAAAGGTTCCGAATAAGGCCTCCCTTGCATAGCTGTATCCTCATTTCTGCATCCTTCCGAAATCCAAAAGCCTAAAAACCCAGGCCGACCGATATTCTATTACCTCCACTCTCTCACTGAATGCATTTCGTGTTTCGTTTACCCTTGCCAACAGCATAGAGACTATTCCCTGCCCTCAAAGACTACCTACTATTTTATTGAATGCCTTCAATCTATCCGTCCCTTCCTAAAGAATACCGTCAGAACTAAAATACATCGTAATGACAGGCATAGCACACCCCGCTAGGCGTCAATTCCCCACTTCGAAGGCTAGAGGAGAAATACGATGGACCGTTGAAAGCGGTTTAACTTCCTGTAGATGGAGAAACTCAGATTACAGCAAATAAATTCCATTTAACTGCATAAGTAGGTGCTAAAAACGTATCTTAGTTCTTAAATCTTAAAATATATTTAAGTAACTCCTGGAAATGGCTAAAATAGGCTTCGTGTGCAGTTTTCACAAAAAAATCAAAACAATTGAAGAAGTAAAGATTTTTTGCATTAAATTATAACCATACAAGCAACAATTCATTGAGTTTCCAATAAACTCTGAGCTAAATTTGAATGAACTAAAACGGCGTTGACTAAGAGCAGCGAAATATACGAAAAGGTGAAGGTGCTCGGAGAGGTGCTGGGGGATTAGGAGTGGGGGTAAAGAGTAGCCGTTGGAGGGGAAACAAGAGGAGAGCCATACTGCCCCTCCTCGTGCAAGAGGCAGAGGATTTGAGGGATTCTATCGGAGATAAGGGCCAAGGGACGCGAAACACAAAATACTCAGCTTCCCCCCGGAAGACAGCGCGGATTGGTATGGTTTCACTAAGCGCTGCCTCTACCTTCCGAGTTTTCTGTCAGTGCGTTTTATTGATGAATGCTCATTTTGGGGATGAAAAATCTGTCTAATTGGTTTCAAATGTATCATAATTCCCTGTGATAATTAAATACTGTTGCTTCTAGAAAGCGCGTAACTTAATGTCAGTTAACCGTGGTCCTTAGTCTGAAAATTTTTATGGAATATCAAATGTATATTTGTGCTGCTGGCATTCGTTGTGATTTCTTGGGATCACATAGTTGACAACAGCAGCTCCGACAATAAAAAAAACTCCACTCTAAGTAGGAAGCGGTGGCTGTTCCTATCGACTTTTCCAATTTCTTTGCAACTTCAACTTTTCCTCTATCAATAAGATAGTTTTAAGCTGAAAAATTTTGCAATAGCAAATAAAAGTCGTTATTTCTGAACTTTTACGATAAAAATGAAAAGATGCATGAATAGTTTTCCTAATTCCATATTCTAAATACACTGTATGTTCTTTTAATCCTATTTGACTTATTTTATTAGGATGTCTGAGTAGAATTAATCTTCAACTTCATTTCTAATTATTACTGTCAGTTTGTTAAAATATATTATCCTATTGTTGTTCGATTATTTATAAATGAGTTTTCTTTTGTACAATTTTGTAAATATTTATTGAATTGCTTTGGTTATCATTTCAATCCTTAATTTAAACCATATTTCATAAATGAGTTCATATTCATTGAATCAATCTAAATAAATAACTCATTGATAGTTTATTGGTTCCCATGATCCATAAGAGAAATTTAAAACGTCTATTTTCTATTCATGTTGTAATACAAGAATTTAATTGGTTTGATTTTTATTTCCCGTACTATTAGATGATTTGAAACTATAGCATTTGTGTTTAGATACAAAATTGTAAGCCATCTAAGTCCCAAAAACTTTTTCCTTAATTGAATGAAACATTTTTAAACTACTTTTTTAGTGGATTAAAGGTATCAGGATGTCAGTTTTTGCAAGAAAACATAGATTCCTTTTTATTCATATTCATTTTTTTCAACCGCTGTTTTTTACTTACAACGTACGAAATTTGTTTATTTGCTAATAATTGACCAATTCTGAGTTTTAATTCTTGTCTTCTCAATGAGGTACTCCCTAACACTATGTTTTTAAACAAGGTGTTCTTTTGCTTAGGTTTAACTGGTGGCTGCGGTTGACTTTTTTAGATTGATTTTTTCGACCCACCCTACATCTCCTCATCTTCATTCCCACGCACAGGGTATCCATGGTATCCAATCCATAGGACACGGGTCTATATTCCGTGCGTAGCGGAGGTTTCACTGAGGAATCCCGATCTCTAACTGATCTTGTTTAGTAATCAGATGAGCTTAATCCTCCGTCTGAGCGTCTTAGGTGCCTGTGCCTTTTGTCTCGAGTAGACTCGAAACAATTATGACATCCGGTCTCACACAACTAATTCCCTCTATTCTTACAATGTGTAGTCCTAATATTCAATCTAATTTGCCGGTTTGTAATGACGCAAAAAGCCTCAGATGTCGTCCGCTTCCTCAACCAACCAACCGGGGCCCAAATTTCGGTCGAAAATGAACGTTTAGCTATCTGGCACGTATACTATCCCCTTCGCACGCACTACAAGTTATGTATCTTCTTTAGAAAATCACAGAAATGCAAAGTAGGCACTGAGTGATTTTAACAGATTTTAACGTAATTATCGGAATTTCGTCATAACGGAAACAACAATATACTTTTCCACAGGGTTTCAACAACAATACGACGCGTTTCAACTCTAGAACTCATCAGACTAAACATCAGGTACTAGAGGTCTAGTATCTGATGATGACTCTGTGAGTGGAAACGCGTCGTATTGTTATTAAAAATCTATGGAAAAGTGCGAGTGTTGATTTAATTATGGTACTAAATATTTGAGAATGACCTACAATCTACATCTACATACTATCCTACCAGCTGCTGCATGGGCGTCGGACAGGGGGTGTTAGGACACCAGCCGTGTAAAGATGTAAGAGATAAGGTTTTGGGAGGTGAAATGGTGACATATATTATGGGAGTGTATTGAGTGGAGTTCAGGTTATATTGTGATCGCTCATTGGGCACGGAAAGACCGAGTGTTTGTAGCTACCTGCTCGGCAATGTATCTCTCTTATTTTATCGCTTCAGTCAGGCCTAGAGATGTAGTGAGGCATCATGGAACTATTCTTCGTGTTGCACCGAATCACACCAGTTCTGAATTTCTCAAGCAATATAAGCCTAGCGTGCAGCCTTCGAGTCTCTAGCGGCTCCCGTCCGAATCCCTCTAAAAGTTGTGAAACGTTATATGTTTGCTCGTAGCAGTTTTTAACGAATCATGCAGCTTTTTTTGTATTTCATTAATTTTTTGGCTAAATCTTTATTACCAGTCCCGAATCCTTGCAGCGTATTCAAGGTATGGCATAACTAGAGCAAAGCGGCATCTCTTTTTGACTTTTTCATTCGAGGACCTTCCTATTATATGCTTAATAAAACCTAGTTTCTTTAATGCTGTGCCACATATGTTTTGTATGAGTGTTCCCCACCATCAGAAGTTTAGTTAATTCCAAGATATTATAATCAGGTACTAGGCGTCATTAGACTAAACATTAGGTACTAGATGTCTAGAATATGATGATGATTCTGTGAGTGGAAACGTGTCGTATCGTTATAAAAAAAACCTGCCGAAAAGTTCAATTGTTTTTTTTTAATTATGGGCACTGAATATTTGAGAATGACGTACGATAACTAAGAATAGTAATCATACGGTTTTAGGATGACGCATTAGGATTCCAAGTTTGGTTGAGGGCTGAAAGTGTAAAACTCTGGAACAGATCAGCGTATGACCAATACGATCCAATGACCCATACGGAGAAATTTGAACCCCCATCACTCTTCAGGAATTTTTATTTGCCATGGGCTTCCACGATTTGCGAGAGTGAACGTGAAAATAGCTTGTTCCTTTGAAGCCATAAAAGAATATCCAAAGCGATGAGCCAATACGGAGGCAAAATAGCAATCGATACGGAACGATTATGAGCAGGGTCCTCCATTCAGTGTCTAACGGCACATCCCCTTTAACTACCACTCCCTCATGCAAATTCTCTCGGGACATGCTCTTACCTCGCTCAGAAAATGCCACAATTTTCATTAATCTGTCAATGGATTTGGACTCGTTGTTCCCTTAGGTCTGGCAATCAATGTCCCTAGTGGATTGAACACTTTTCTCTCGGTTCAAATATTGCTGGAATTAATGCCAGTCCCGCTCAACGAGACTGTATCCCCTTTGGAAAGTGTATGACTGTAAATCTGTAGTAAAATGAGTTTATTATACATTTATTTTGCACATCACGTCATGCTTTTCAGGTAATGTTAATTTGGCTTCATTAGAAGTTTTAGGGCATAAAAGATATAATTTACATTTTATCAAAGATCACATACAAACTTACCCTTGCTAGAATTTTAAATTAATTTTAAGCAGTGTGTGTGTAAAAGCCTGAGCAGTAAAAGCTCCCTTTAAATGGTTCTTTCACTATGCCAATATGCGATATGAAACTAATTCTTTGAATAAAAGTTTTAAGATACTTGATTCTCGAGAAATTTCCGGGAGTTTTTCTTTGGGTTTATTTTATACTCACTCAACTTCTTAATTTTCCTATCATCAAGCAATTTTCAAGTTCATTTCTGTTATTGGCAATTATTACATGCCGATCGAATGTTAGTTTACCATTCATCATTTTCTTATGAAGCCCCATTCCTAAAACCTCTAATGTCTTAAAAAGAGTTTGAAATTCTACGTAGGAGAATACTTTTCTCGAGCTGAATATTTACTAGATAATACTTCAAACGGATCCTTTTTATTGACCTAAATGATTTGCGGCATTCTACGAAGTTTAGCATTAAATTATTATCATTGAAATATGATAACTCACAGGCGGCTTAGCGCGTATAATGAAAGGCTAAAAATTAAATTGAATGTGAAAGCGGACCTAAATATGGAGGGGAAGCATATTTGTTATTTATTCATCATGATTTGCCATTATCATTTTTGTACACCCATCGCATTATATTTCTTTATTAAATGACGAATAAAGCGAATGAATGGTGGAGTGTCATTTTATATTTTAGCAGATTCGGGGCAAGACTATTTTATGAAGATTCTGTGGAGACTATTCCTAGGGTATGTAAAATCTTCTTTGCCTAAAGTATCCATTCGCATGCCTATCAAAATGGCTTGTTGAGCATTGGACTAGGGACTGTTTACACCTTCCTTCATACTCGATTAATTTTTTTCAAGCAAAGATTTCCTCAAAGTGCCAATTCTAAAATAATAAATAAAGTGAACTAAATAAAAATACATCCATGGACTACCCTTATAAATAAATAATACTAATCATTAGAAGTATGAAAAAGTCAAGTAAAGTATTTTAATGTGTCTTGGAATGATGCATTTCCTTGCTCTCTGGTTTGGTCTTGCATTGTTCTCCGGACCGCCGTCTTGTCATCTCACCTATCGGCAGAGGAAGCGTGCGAGGTTCTAATTTCAACAAGGACGAGTACTTCATGCCTATCGTGGGGTTACCCCGTGCCATCGTATATATTGTCGCTGGTCTGTGACGTACCAAGACAATCAAAGGTGTTTAGATGGAGAGAGGCCGGAGATACCTCGCACGGTATTTCGTACGTGTAGATGAATTTTCTAATTTATCCATTGAATTTATAAAAGGAAAGTTGCAGGGAGCGCATCTCCATTTTTGCCTCCTGGAGGAGAGAAACCATCGTTGGTTAAAGTCTCTCTCTCTCCTTGATCTTGGCCAGGTCGCTCTCCAGGCGTCCCGGTCGGTGGTCCTGGCTCGCCATCCTTCCACTGCCATTTTCTCCAGGTCACTCTGCACCTGATCCAACTATCTATTTCTTTGGGTACCTCTGCCTTCATTGGTTGTCTTCACCTTCCTCTCTGAATCCACTTCGGGATTACCTCTTCAGGCATTCTCTTCATGTATCCCAACCGGTACGCTCTCTTCATCATGTCTCATATTCTAGTCTCCGTGTTCGTACACCAGACGGTATATTCTACGGGGGATCCTGTCCCGTCTCTCGAAGGTGTTGAGCGTTCTCACGTCCACCCGAGTCATCGTCCAGATTTCACAGATATACGTCACCCCTGGCCGTACTAACGTCAGGTATAGCTTTAATTTCATGGTTCTATTCATTATTCTACTCCTGAATAGTTTAAAATTAGTATAGTAGGCCCTGTTTCTGGTCTCGACTTGGTCCTTGACGCATTACTTGAGGTTATTGTCACTAGTCAGTAACGGACCAAGATAGATGAAGCTGTTTAAATCTTACAAGGTGATCATACTAATTTCCAGGTCTCGGGGTTCTCTGCCGGCATCACAATTTATTTAGATTTGCTTACATTAATTTATAGATCTCTTCTGGCAGATTCTCTTTTCAAAACGGTATCATTGTTTTTTATGTCTACCAGCCTTCTTGCACCAATGGCAGTATTGTCAGCGGAGGCTCATATCTGAAACTACTTCTCGAACAATGTTCCCTTTTGATCTATGGCTTGAACTACTTTCAAGAGAGCCAGGTTGAAGAGTGCTGCACAGTCACTGATTTAACTTCCACTTTAAAACTTTTCTCTGTCTTCCTTCTAATAGGCAGATGGTGCAATTTCTTTGCAAAATAAAGACATTTTTATGATACCGTATTTTATAATTATTTTTTCCCAAATAATCACATTGTTTAGTGACAATTATCAGTGGTATGTATGCGTGAAAGAATGAAGGGTGCGTCACCATTTCTATTTTTCACGTGGTCAAGATGTAGTGCGTTGCACGCCGCCTACTCTGATCAAGAGGATGGATGAATATTGTTTTAATATAAAAATTTTGACAATGGAATAGTGATACAAAACTTTGAGTTTAAATAACGAGAATAAATAAGAAAAATAAAACGAGCGTTCAAATATTTGGGTCGCAATCTTCCAGGGAAGTTATCCCGAGAAAAGTCTAAATTTTTGACGGTCCCATAGCGCGGTCGTTCAAATTTTCGCTTGGAATCTTCTTCCTCCAACTTCGTCTAATTTTGAAGCCAGCACCACTCATGAGTTCTCTATGAACTCTGAAGAGCCAACAAAAATATATGTATCGGCATGCATCCTTATGCACTCTTCCGCTCCGCCAAGTCATCACACATTAATTCTCTTCAAAGGAACTTCTCGAAAGTCTCGTTTAACAAGTAATCCATCACACCCTTATCTGCTTAGGTGCTTCACAAAGGTCACCCATCACCAAATGGTTCTACAATATATATTTGGGGGAAATAAAAGGCATCCGACTTGAAACGGGACAGTTACATGTAACTCAAAGTCTAGCCAATCTAATTACGCAAGGGCTTAATATCGTAGCTTCGGCGCGAATTGTCTAGCCGTTTTATGGGCAACAACAGACACAATTTTTAATTGCTCATGCAACATCACGTTTGTAATCTGTTTTATATTTCTTTCATTTTTTCCGACATTAATTACTAAAGTACAAAGTTAAATAAGTACAAAATTAGTTGAAAATTTCAAGCAAATTAAGCCATGTTAACAATATCACAGGAAAATTAAGATATTTGAGTGGTTTTTGGTGATTGTGTTCTTAAATTGATTTAATTCCTATTTTTACCTAATGTTTTTCACTTTTATGGCTGATAAAATGGCAAGAAATAATAAAGGTAGTGTGTCGGAGAAATTTTTTGTCATGCATTTAATTCGTTTATAAAATAAATTGCCTCGTCCGCAATGAAATGTTTTGCTTTATTCAAGAAAGAATGAACTGCTTAACGTAGCATTTGCTTTGTTGGCGTTTTAATAGCTGGTCCTAAAACCTAGAGCCCCCTTAATAAACTTTTTTACACCGTCGCTGTGGAGATCGTTGGTAAAAGCCACTTTAATTTTTGAAATGTACAGGGCTTTTCAGCGAGTTGAATTCCAAGGTATTTAAAAGGGTAAAAACAGTCCTTTTTGCTATCCAATCCTATATTATATCGTAGAAAGTGAGTCTACCGGTCGCACACAACGAAGCCTGCTTAACGTGAAGCAGTAGAGTCATCATAAGCCCCCAAACGCATTCATTCAAGGAAACAGTCATGGGGAGACTTTAACAAAATTATTAACACTTTTATTTTCTTTATACTGGATTATTATATATCATCTTTTATGGTGTAGCTCGTTGTAGTAATTCAAAGTATGACTGCAAATAAGTATAGTCTTACTCATTTAAATTTACTTTGATATTTTTGTGATGGTTGAGCAGCTTTAAGTGTCGGGAAAATATAAATATTTTCAAATTTAATTTTCTAGTTACCTTTTAAGATTACATATTTCGTTAGTATCCCATTTCATGCATAATGGAGGTAACTTGCACAGTATTTTGTACGTGTGGATTTAAAAAGAATTTCTGGCATTGCGTTCGGAAAATAGTTCTCAAAATACGGGGAAATCTGAAGTACTGTCGATGATCAGGCGGGAACGACCTAATGACACTTGGCTTCGTGACCAGTCAAAGACTTTGGTGATGACAGCACTTTGAATGAGTTTTTTATTTTGTTTATTTTTTTATATTTTTTTATTGAGGAGAAAAGTCTTCAAGAGGCAACAACCAGCCCTATTGGTAGTGTAAGATTTTTATACGTGCATTTTGTCTTCTGTAATCTCCTCCAACACTCAGATTCGATTGCTTCTAATTAATGGAGGCGCTCAATGCAATTTCAATGTCCATTTCTTGTTTTATTTGTTAAATTGTTAAATTATTTAACGAAAAACTTTTAAAAATACTTGCGTCTCACAGAGGCAGGCTTTTCATCTAATTGCCATAATGCAGAGCTAGAAGATGTCTGTCTCATATTTTGAGCATTTAATGCACAATATTACTATGTAGAAGGATAAAATGGATAAATTTAAATTATTTTTGACTTATGAAGGGAATTGGTTCATTAACTTGAATATGAAAGCCTAATGAATATACCAGCTAAAACCAGCACACCTCTTATTGCATATGAACCCCATTTTACCCGTCACACCGTGAGGAAATCAATGATCTTTATGTTTGTGGAAACAGTATGACGGAATAGTGTTAACTATTATCCTTCATTACTGCTTGCTCATTCCTATAATTGGTTGACTGTAGCCCTACAAACTTTCCCATCTAATGCTAGTACCCTTGCTTCCTCGAAGTTTTTCTTGTGAACATTTCTCTTCATACAGCCCATGTATTTATCCATTTGCCTTACTTTTGTGACCCTTTATAAAAATTAATCATATCAGTGAAATCTTTCATATGGATTTTCCTTCAATTATTCTCTTCGCAAACCAATTGTGCTTCTAGGTGTGCTCAATCTATCTAGTTCTCCATTTCTGTACAGAGTTCTGTATGGACTACGTCTTCAACTCTACTGTTTACTTCATTTCTTATTTTTTACGTACATTTTGCCTTTTATAATATCCTCCAACGCTTGGTTTTTATTGCTTTTATGTTTTTGGGCTGATTTTCTAATGGTTCTCGTTTCTAAACCATTATTGTCTTGATTGAAACGAATGCTTTCATATGCTCTTTTTTCGTTTGTAGTATAATATTTTTTCAACACAGTAGTGGCATTTTCATCGCGGTCGCTTATTTCCGTCAGGTCTGTTCATAATTTCATCGTTATAAGCATAGAAATAGATAATAAGTGAACATGCTGAGAATTCAGAGGCCAAAAGTCAATAACTTATATTACTCATCATTATGCATCTTGATCAAAACGAAAAAATCATTGTATGCACAAATATTACGAAAACTTATGCCAAATTTTCCTTCTCTTCTATATTTTTCTGCCACTAGTTTGTAAATTGGTTCAGCCACGATATTACCAACACTTGTACTTTCTTCGAGCAAATATGAATGAGGCACCTAGATGGAAGCAGAGTGCCTCAATCTGATGCTGTCTTGTCCTAACTCTCCGTTACTTATCTTCATAATAACTTCCTTAGAACTGTTTTTAATCTCATGCTTAGCACTTAAAATTCAACAATTGACTGCCCTGATATCGTTTCCTTTCTAACTTTTAGTACACCTATCCGACGTAACAGGACACTCTTTGCTCCATTTCCCTCCCCGATAATCAATCACGGAGAAGTCATTGTTTTTGGCCTCTCTATTCATCTGAATTCCCTTCCTGACAACAACGACACATTCACTTTATCTTCCAACGTCTTCGCTAACCAAGCTATATATCATTTCTAAACAAAATAATTATACTATCTCCCTATGCTTTTGAATTATTTGTTTACCTTCTCGCTAATGTTTTGCGTACTTGTCCTGTTTTGTTTGTTATATGCTCACTTTAAAATGGCTTCATGCTCTATGCGATTGTTTTCCTTCAAATAAATAAATACAAACGCTTTAAAATGAGATTTAGGCATGCATAAACACATAACATAAGTTCATAACATAACATAACATAAGTTCAGTCTTTTTAAGAGAAGAGTGTTATTTTATTATTTGAGTTCACGTAGAAGGTATGGGTAATTTTGGCCCTAAAAATTGCTATAGAGATGACTTTATAGAATAGGCACATAGATCAGAACATGTGGAAAACAGGCTTTAATAAACTTTTTTCACAATTGCAGACTATTCTAGATAGGTGGCCGGATTTATGAAGCTTGGCTCGTGGTGACTTAAATTATAAGTAGTTATAGTATTAGAATCCTTGTCATTGCTTATCAGCGACAGTTGGAACTGTGATGATGGTTCATGAGCACTGCATGTTTCTCTCCCAAGTTTGAAAAAATGTTTATACCTATAGTATGGCTTTAAACTTTTAATTCATAATTCCCTAAATTTCAGTTTTTTCTAAGGCTGGGAAAAATTGGAAAAAAGTATTTTCCATAAGTTTCCGTGTTTTTCGGTGACCACAATTCCCTCCGTGCTTTAATGCAGAATCTCCTTCCAATGATATCTCCCACTGCATGCACACTTTCATGGAGGGAAGCATTTATTACATATACATCTACGTGATACCCTGCGAGCCGCCGCATTGGTGTGTGGCAGGGGGTGTTAGGTCACCAGCCGTGTAAAGATGTAAGTTTTTGGGAGATGGAATGGTGACATGTATGTAGTGGAGCTCCATTTTCATTGTGGTGACGTATTGTGGGCGGAAAGAACGAGTTTTTGTACCTATCTATTCGGCAATGTATATACCTCTTTCATTTTATCACTTGTCAGACCTAGAGGTATAGTGAGGAGTCAAGATAATATTCTTTGTGTCGCTCCGTACCTACGTTTAACAAAACCTAGTTTCTTTAATGCTGTGCCACATATGTTTTGTATGTGTAATCCCCACGATATATCAGAAATTAAGGTAATTCCAAGATATTTTACTGTATCTGAAGATTTTATATTTACTCCTCCCACAGTATAGGTGTGGCATTTTCGTGATGACTTTCCCAGGAAGTGAACTGAGGTGCATTTGCTGATATTTAATTCTAACCCCCACTCCTGGCACCACGAATGAACGTTGTTAAGGTCCGATGACAGAGCGGCAAAGTCCGCGCATTAGCTTATTTCACGGTGGATGACTGTATCGTCTGCAAATAATCTTGATTTACTGCTAACTCTAGAACTTAGGTCATTAAAATAAATAATGAAATAAAGAGGGCCGATCACACTTCCTTGAGGAACACCGGATGTAACTTCGTCCATATCAGAGCTAAAACCACCAATAACTACTTTTTGTTTTCGATCACTGAGAAAGTCCCTTATCCAATTCACTATTTTTTTATTTACTCCGCATGATTGCAATTTATGTATGAGTTTTTTTGTGAGGAACCTTGTCAAATACCTTCTTAAAATCAAGGAATATCGCCTCTACCTGCTTTCTCGACTCACCTGATTTAAGGTATCTCGAAAGAAGAACGCAAGCTGTGTTTCGCTGGACCTGCCCTTACGAAAGCCATGCTGACTGCTATATAAGAAGTTATGATTATTCAGGAATGTCACAATATTGCTAACAACAATGTGTTCGAGGATCTTGCATAAAAGTGATGTCAACGATATAGGCCGATAGTTTCCTGTGTCACTTCTATTTCCTTTTTTAAATATCGGAGTGACGTTGGCTATTTTCCAGTCTTGAGGTACCTTGCCTTCGGATAGTGTTTGCTATATATAATTTCTAATAATGGTGCTATCTGTGGCGATAACTCCTTGATTACGCGTGCAGGTATTCTTTCTGAACCTGGGGACTTATTACTTTCAATGAAACGCAGTTGTTAAATTATTCCTTCACGTTGAATTGTTATGTCAGCCATCGGCTCGTTAAAATCCGGAATGTCTTGATTTTGTATTGTGTCATGCTTAGTGAAGACACTATCGAAGTAGTGGTTTAATAAATTGGCTTTTTCAATACTGTGGGTGACCACTTTGCCGTTTTCGTCCAATAAAGACTACTGTCGAAGATTCGTCCTGTAGCTTCTCGCGTAAGACCAGAATGACTTGGGGTTTTCATCTAGTAAGTCACTAAGAATTTTTTTCTTAAAGTTTTATAGAGTAGCGGGCATTATTTTCTTCGTAGTAGTAGTAGTGTTTTTTTGAGGTGCGTCGACATCAGAGGTCATTTTGTGCCGCATAATATCTTATGTTAAAATCTTCGTGTGGATCACGTTAGAAGGATCACGTTAGAAGTACATAGGAACATAGATATACTTGGCATAAACAAAATAAGCGATGCATAAATTTAGTTTAGATATCGTTAAAAAGACCAGTAACTTTCAAGAACGTTTATTTTCTTCGTTTTTAAGCGTTGAGTAACGTATATTTCTGACGGCGCAAGCTCCGTTGTTTTGTTATTTAACTTAATAGAATTTTTATATAGATTGTGTAGTTGCCTGTAGAGCTCCCGCCTTATTTCGTGATTATACGAACGAGGTTCTCTACTTTCCCGTTTTTTACATAGTATTTCCAAAATATATCTCCATGATACTTCAGTGATCTTGTTCTTCATTGATGCTACGTATTTCGTGAATGAAGCTTCTAACGTCTCTCCAATTTCACGTAATTGCATTTTTCAAATAAGTAGACTTTACGTTTAGGTTTTACACACATCACTCACGCCTTCGAGGATATCGACGAGTTTAATCTTTGTAAGGTGACTAACAGCTAAAAGGTCTAATATTTTATTATCTCTCGTAGGTTCGTTTACTAATTGAGTAAGAGAGTGGTGTGAAGGGAAGTGCATTCAGTAAGGCCTCGCTTATATCACGCTTCCTTGAACTTGGTTCGCTATTTTTTTCCAATTTATAGCCGGGAGGTTGAAATCTTTACCGATAATTATCACGCTATTGTTATCTTTTGAGGTAAATTTAGTTAATTGATTTTCTAATTTGTACAAAAAATGAGCATATATGCACATTTCTTTGGTTTTGTTGCTTAATGGTACACCAAACGCTTTCTATTCTATTGTCGTTTGCTAGTACTTCAGTGATCTTGTTCTTCATTGATGCTACGTATTTCGTGAATGAAGCTTCTAACGTCTCTCCGATTTCACGTAATTGCATTTTTCAAATAAGTAGACTTTACGTTTAGGTTTTACACACATCACTCACGCCTTCGAGGATATCGACGAGTTTAATCTTTGTAAGGTGACTAACAGCTAAAAGGTCTAATATTTTATTATCTCTCGTAGGTTCGTTTACTAATTGAGTAAGAGAGTGGTGTGAAGGGAAGTGCATTCAGTAAGGCCTCGCTTATATCACGCTTCCTTGAACTTGGTTCGCTATTTTTTTCCAATTTATAGCCGGGAGGTTGAAATCTTTACCGATAATTATCACGCTATTGTTATCTTTTGAGGTAAATTTAGTTAATTGATTTTCTAATTTGTACAAAAAATGAGCATATATGCACATTTCTTTGGTTTTGTTGCTTAATGGTACACCAAACGCTTTCTATTCTATTGTCGTTTGCGGTACTATTCAAATATGATTCAACTGCTATGAGTGCTCCGCCACTAGTCCTTTCTGGTTGATCACGTCTATAGATTTTATATCCAGTTACAAAAACTTTGCTATCGTTAATATCCTCTGCAAGCCAGATCTCTGTTCCAATTACTATACCTATGTTTTCAAATATATGCTCAACTTCGCCTCGTTTGTTCTTTCCGCTACGGAAATTTACTATTACTAAATTTATATCGCATTTAGCTTGATGAATGTCGGTTCACGGTTTTCTGTAATTCTGTGAGTTATCTTTTTGATGGTCTCTGAAACCACTGGGAAGAGACTTTTTCTTTGAAGTTTCGCAGCTGTCCAGAGAGCGCGTGTTGAAATTATTTTCGCTATGGAAGTAACATTAATTTGTTAGTGCCTCCCCTAAGAGTTTTCCGCAATGAAGGCCTACGTTACACGAATTTATTCGGGTCTCTTATTTTTTAATTCAACTGATTGATCCACTCTCTAGCCTAAAAAATACCTACAATGCTCTAAAATCCTACGATCCACCCGTTCTGACTCCCGGGCGGAGTAATGCACCCCAGAACGGTTGAGGGCAGCCCGGCACGATCCGAGCACCGGTTGAAGATCTACAAATTCTGCTCCTATGCCTACACAGAATTCCCACAGCCTCCTGTTCAGGCAGTCAATTCTGCTCCAAACATGGAGACCACGGTCGGTCCGCGGAACAACACTATAAATGGTCAGCCGCAAATCGGCACCAGATGCCCTACGGACGCATTCCACCTCTGAGTTTAAATCCCTGAAGGAATTCAATACCTCATCAGCTCCACGCTCGGACGCATCGTTGGTGCCGACATGGGCCACCACCCTCAGTCGGAGCAGCCAGAATCTCCAACCGATGTTCGTATCCCAGCCGTAGTATTGGGTACTTATTCTCCTGGTATACACCAGGAGGTGACCCGTTGGTCCGCTCCGTCTCTCCTTGCCCTCTTCCGCATTGAGGGCACAATCCGTCGGACATTTGAACTCCCTATCAATAAAATTCCCGCCCTCCCTGCCCGGCTAACCTCGGGAGCAGCGTCCCTCGGGTCAGGAGGTGCGCTTACGTCCTCGCCAACAGGCGTCACAGGCCATCCTCCAGCAGCACCGCGAAGCTGTTGCGCACGGAATGGGGGCAGCCTTCGCTCCCGCCTCTGCCCGCTTCGGCCGCGTCGCTGCCCCCCGACCTTGGGGCTCCACTATCCACTCCGGCTTCGACATGAGCCTCGTCCCTAGGCTCAGGGGCTTCACCGCTACCCCCTCGACCACTCCACCTACATCCGCACGCGAGCGCGCCCGGGAACCGGGAACCGCGCCCAGCACCTTGGTGCTGTGAAGAGTCTTGGATGAAGCGTTAAGTTCCCCGGCGCCCGAGACGCCCGCACAATCCGTCATACGAGAGTGAATCTCTGCAACCATCCTCTCCAGCTCGGCGACGCGGGCCTCCAGGAAGTCGCTCTTCGCCCTGCTGTTGAGGCTAACCACAGACCCGCGGTAAGCCATACTATACTACTGACTTCACAAAAGCGATACTACGATGCGCCACTTTTTACGATACGATATTTTTTCCGGAAGAGAAACTACGAAATTTTTTGGTCCGGATGAGTTTCTTAAAGGAAGTCAAATGGCACGGGTATCCTACACGGAAATCTAAACGAAGTTTCGCGATATGGTTGTGATGCCAATGGAAACGGTTAAGTGAGCAGGTGAACCCTTGCAGTAGGGAGTGGAGGAAAATATGAGGGGGAAAGTGAATGTAGGGTGTAGAAAGAGTTTGAATGATGATATTAGTGACGAGTGGTTAGGAATTCACCGCAATACACTAGTAAGATTAAGTAATAGATGAATAAATGAATTATGTAGTCAAATTAAATAAGCACTTCCAAAGAAAGATAAATACAGCGGAAGGTGAACAGTAAACGCAATAGAATAATGGAATAAGTTGATAATAAAGGGGAAAAAATGCTGGGAGCGTCTACTTATCTGGTTCACTTCTCCGTGACGCTTGGAGGACAGGTTGAGTCGCCGGTTCACCGGATTCACATACACACAACGATAATACTATAAACACTGACAGGTATACACTAAGTATCAATAAACTACAGCCACAATCACTATTGACACAACACTCGATACACAGCATAATAATCCCGGTATTCCGTGAAGAAGAATTCAGTAGCGAAGTGATTTTCTTTGGTGAGAATACATGGATGAGTATCGGATGTCGATTTATCCAAGATCGCAATGTGGGGTTTTGTCCCAAGGGTAAGTATGGGGACGTCATGGCTGCCAAGATAGAGTCATTGGCAACAAAAGCGTAGCTATCCGAAATATTCTTTGGGAGTGACCCAATTCCTTCATGAGGTGGCCGGATCGTCAGCGACCAAAGAACCTGCCACCGACCAATGATGTTTGAAGTTTCGGATGGTAAGGACGAAGGCTAGCGTGTTAGGTTTTAGATTTATTCTAGCGTGCTCAACTTCAGTAGACGATAGAAAAGTGACAAATAGTGTTTTCGAACATTGAGTGGCCGAGCTTATCGAATTATTTATCGATAGATTTTTATTACATCGGAACGTATGATCGACTAAATTGTTCTAGATTTTAAGCTATCCGGGACTAGCCACGGAGTTCCACTTTTACGGAGTCACTTTTTTCTCTCTGTGGAATTTCACACAATTGTAAATTTTTCTATACTTCATTATTCATTCATTGGTCGGTTAATCGTAAGATTGGTTGACTGCAGTCCTCCACCCTTCCCTATCCAATGCTAGTCCCCTTACTTTCTCGTAGCACGTCCTATGTACTTTCCTCTTTATTTGATCAAAGAACTTACTCTTGGGTCTTCCTTTGTGGACTTTTCCCACTATATTTCCTTCAACTACATCCTTCGCAAATCCAATTTACCTCAGGGTGTGTCTAATCCATCTGTTTCATCTTTTCGGTATTGTGGTCCATGTGGCCTGCTCACTTTCTACTCTTCTGTAAACATCGTTTATTATTTTGTCCGTCAATTTTATTTTCGACATCTTTCTCTAGCGCCAGGTTTTGAAGCCTTCTAGTCTGTTCTGGTCGGCTTTTCCAATAGACCATGCCTCCGACCCATAGAATGCCACGCTCCACACGAATTTTTTCACTTAAGGTTTCGTAGTAATTTTTCCAATTAATTAATTCAATATAATTATTCCAATCTTCTTTTACAATTGAATATACCTAAAATTGAAAGAAAATTACTTTCTTTATCATTATCTTCCTTAATAACCTTTTAATTCGAGGGTAACATTCCCGTTTGAAGTGGAATCACCAGCATTCAGCAAGTAAGTATTTCAAGCATTTAAAGAAGCAAGTTCCCCAGCAGTATCTTCAGTATAAAAAAATAGCTTTTCGTACTGCGGAATAGTCCGGTCAAGCCTTTTTCAGGCTGATTAAATCTCCCATACAGATAAATTATGCTATGGCACGCTAATAACTGGCATGGTGTGAAAGATAGGTGATTATCCTTCCAGAATTCCGCCAGTGTCAGTTTGGTGAATAAGTTCCATCAATATTTTTAACATAAATTTTCAATCACTTTCATCAATATATGTTTTGAACAAGTTCTCCCATTGCTACGCGGAAATCTCATACCATCCTCTCCCCTCCATTCTCAAAATCCTCGCCTAGTCATGATGAAAGCCAATTTACCCGGCATCCCGACTTTTCCGCATCCGCGTTCGAGGAAGAAACAGGTTTTCGCCGGTGTGGTTATAGCTTTGAGATATGGCAGTTGGTGACGCCAAAGGATCCTTTAAATCGCGCGAGTCAAAAAAAAAGTATTCTCTCCAGCCCACCGTGTTTTCACTTTCCCGAAACACCTTCGGGTCATTTATCCGCCTTCCACGCGCCATCTCCGAAACGGCTGTTGCGCAAGAAGTTTGTAAGAAGTTCCACCCCCTCCAGCCGATCGTCCGATCTGCAATTCCCTCAATCTGAAGAGAAAGTAATGGTAATACAAGAGGCCTCCCTGTTTGAAAGTAGACCGCTTTACCATTTTTGCGTCGGTTGCCGGTGGGTTTTTTCAGCCGCGGAGGTTCAAATGAAATGGAGGAGGCATGGTCGCGAATGTGAAGCAAGAACAGGGGTGCATGGGAAGGCTTTTGTGTCGAGTGGGCGTGGTATTCCAGTCGCCAAACATTACATTACCTCAGCATTCATCCTTAGATTTTACGAAAATCAAACGCGACCACTGGAACGTAAGCTGAAGTAAGTTCTAGATTGTACCGACTGTAATGGCGGACTTGGCTTGAAGAATCGAAACGAAGGTCACCTCCATTTTATTCTGAGCTCTTTGTTTTCAACTACGCCGTTTAATATCTCGGTTGCCTTCCACTTTCGGTTGAGGTCTTTGCGCCTCGAAATATTGACCATAATTTGTTTCGTTTGTTCTTATTCCCGTGAGTATTACATAGTTTGTCCACCGTATCAGTTGATTTGGCAGGACATTTGCATTCAAAATCCCAACTTGCGCCCACCAAAATCATTTGAAAACCGTAAATAATGGAGGGAGAATGTTTGTTTTCTTCAGAGATTCTTTAAGGAGGAGTAAATCTGAACATAATTCCCACACGGGAAATGGCAGTCCACCAATTATTCTAGTCAATACGAGGTGAGAGAGACTCCAACTTGTCTCTTTTTTATGAGGAACAGTACGCCATTAAGATTCCGAAGGACCTGGCAGATTCAGATAATGATAAGTCAAATTCTTATTGTATGATTTATTAAGTAGAACAACTTCAATGATCGCAACAGTTCGGGACGACGTTTCACTGCTGACTGACTAGGAGACAAGGCACCGGAACACAAGGCAAATCAAACAGAAAAAATCGACTTCTTTTGTCACAAGAAACACAAGAATCACGAAATACACGTTCTAGGCGGAAATTCAAATTAAAATAAGTCTTTCTAAACAAGTCTTCCTTTATTTTGTGCAATTCTTTTCCGTATTTTGACCGTACGACCGACTATACTATCGAATTCGATTTCGATATATTTAATTGTGTCACAATGTTAAGCAATATTGTGACATTCCTGGATAACTGAGTCTTCTTATATGATCAGCACGGCTTCTAGCAGGATGGATCCTGAGAAATAAAGCTTGCCTTCTTCTTTCATGGCATCCTAGACACAGGGGAATCGCAGAATCAAGTTGATGTTATATTCCTTGATTTCTCAATAATCCATAATGTCCCTCTCAAAAAAACTCATAAGCAAAGTAAAATTCTGTGGAGTAAATTTAAAAGATAGTGAATTGGATACGGTACTTTCTCAATGATCGAAAACAAAAAGTAGCAGTCACTGGTGGTATTGGCTCTAATTAGGCTAGAGTCACATCCGGGGTTCCATTAGGAAGCGTTATCGGCCCTCTCTCATTCATTATTTATATAAATGGCCTAAGTTCTCGGGTTAACAGTAAACTAACATTATTTGCAGACGATACGGTCATATATGGTGACATTAGCGAAGACAAGGACTTGAAGTTCTATCATCGAGCTTAAACAACTTCCATTCGAGGTATCAGGAGTGGGGACTAGAACTAAATGGTAGCTTAAATGTATCACAGTACCATTCTTGCGGAAGTACCACACCAACCCCATACCTACACTTTGGATGGAATAAACATAAGGTATTTAGTTAAATTCAAGTACCTTGGAATTACCTTAACTTAAGCCATATCATAGGGAACACAAATACGAAATATATATCCGCATAACAGAAATATATTCAGGTGTCAAAGTAAAAGAGGGGTGCTATTTCGCCCGGGTTAGGCCACACCTCGAATACTCCGCTAGCATTTTGGACTATGGACAGCAATACTTAACGAAAAATATAAATTAAATTCAAAGGAAAGCTTCGCGCTTCGTTAGAAGCTGCTACACGTGAGCACATGGTGTTTGACAGCTTTTGGAGGGATTAAGTTGGGAGCCCCTCGAGACTCGGAAGCTACACGCTAGGCTTCATTTGCTTGAAAATTTCAGAAGAGAGCGACACAGAGAACTTTTACTTTGACGCCACGCTGCATCTCTTGGTCAGGCAGAAGGGAAAAAATAATAGTTTCATTGCCTAAAAGATAGGTATAAAAATTCTTTCTTTCCACGCACAATTAGAGACCATAATAAAAGCTGAGCCCCACTAAATACACTCCCATGATACTAGTCACGATTTCATCTTCCCAAACCTTACCCTTACATATCTACACGGCTGGTATCGTAATACCACCTGACACAAGCCCATGTGGTGGCTCTGACGATAGTATTTAGATGTAGTTAAATGTTTATTTTCAAGTTCACCAAACGCTGGCAATAATCTGGTTGCAGAATAACGTCGTTCACATTGTGAAACCTAAGCGCTTCTACTTTAAATCATTTAGTGTGATCAAACTTATATTAATCATCTTAAGGATATTTTTATTCAAGAGAACTTGTCAAATTTTCACCAGTAACCTGAGCTGCCGACATGATTACTCGATTCACTCTCAGAGTCCACAAATTGTTCTTCAGTACCGTTCATCTGCAGTAGTGGTTGTCTTTCTTTTGTCATTTTCCTTTACTTTGTTGCTGTTAGTTGATTCTACTTAAACATTTCAGGATCTGATTACAAAAATAATATCAGGGTGTATGACATGGGATGATTCCACACTAGTAATGCAATACTCATCTCAGATCAAACTAATGCCCCACACACCTACCCGGCAGACCAAAGTGGAGTCGGAGGAACAATATACATCCAAACCGGATGCTAAGGAGTCATCAAGGCAAACTTGCTAATATCCAGCACACGATTAGGATTCAGCAGCAAGCTATTATTACTTACAACATTATTCCTATGATCCAACGAGATACCAATTCGTGCGGAAAATTAAATCATGCGAGATATTTCAGGCAAAATGAGGCGAGACTAATAATCGAAAGTTCAAATGAAAACTTAGGCAATATTTTGTGGAACTGAAGCATTGGTGATAAATCAAAAAAATACAGAAAATTCCACAAGTATATATTGCGACCAAATTTTGTTTGTTACGGCAGAATCAGGTCTCCTAGGTTTCGCTTGTTACAACATATGATGATCTTTTGCATAGCATGCAAATTAATCTCCATGTAGAACTGAGGAAGCATTTTAAATTTTCAAAAAGTCAGAATTTGAGGGATACAACAATTCATCACTAATTGGGCCTATAGCTCTCGTGAGAAATTATGTTAATAATTAGATGTCGTGAGATGGAATCATCTGATTTAAAAATCTATTAGATTATATTATTTATAGTTATTTCATGCAATGGACTGGATGTTAATTTCATTGGAAGTGCCGTTAACTGGTAATTGCTATTGCAATGCCAAGCAATTCTTTAAATAGCCTCTTTCGAAGACTGGGTTCTTAATGTTTGTTCTTTAAACCTATCTGATCAGCAGTCTAATTCCATTTTTTTATTCTCATGATCTTATCTACCGTAGTATGTATGAGTATGTAAGATAATATTAACTTCGTCTGAAAACAAATTGATTCAGAATGTATGCAAAATATTCTGTGTAAATTTTAATCGATGGTCTGAATGCGAATCACATCTCAGTTGTTGTGAGAGGTCAGTAGCAGTAACGAGACTATCATAACGGCCTTTTACTTACTTCGTTGATCTCCTCCGTACGCGTTTTAACTCTAGTTTTAGGTCTACCTCATAATTGACCCAAATATTGGTAGCGTATCCTTAGTGGGGTCTATTTAAAGAGAAGTAGCTGATTTCTCTTACTTCATCCTCCCACTTGCCAATTACTCTTTTAACAAACCCCAATTTACGATTAACTTGGCCAGTTATTTCCCGAATGCGTTTGCCCCACGAGAGATCATTAGTTGGTTTAACCTCGAGATAATTAACGGATTCTACTGTCTCTAATTCGGTATGCTCTATGAAGTAGCGCTATTGAGAGGAGATTTTTTTCTATAAATTCATTGTAATACGTTTTTTCAAGTTAAATTCTACCTGCCACGCATCGCACCACGTTTGAATCGCCTTGAGGTCCTTTGTTAGCGCTTCCTTATCATTATCTCGACGGATTTCTCTGTTCACTACAACGTCCTCTACAAATACTTGAAGCTTACTGTCTTCTACTTCACCAATATCGTTAACATACAAAAGGAATACGAGTAGACCTATAACACTCCCCTGTAGGACCTTCGAGGTGACTTGAACCTCATTAGAGAAGGCACCGTCTTCAACAACACTCAGTACGAGATCGCTTAGGAATTTTCTAATCCAGGAAATTATTTCGTCGTATAAGCCCTAAGATTCTCGTTTAATAAGTAACTTTCTAAGGGGCACTTTATCAAATTCTTATTTAAAGTCCATAAAATTTCGTCTACTGGAAATTTATCCTACCGGAGACTAATATATCGTAGGAGAACAGGGGTAATTGTGTTTTGCTAGATTTCCCCTTCTTGAATCCGTGTTGGGGTTTCATAAGCAAGTTTTGCTTATCGAGATGTTTCATAACTGTGGGTGAAGTAAATATAAAATCTTCAGATACAGTAAAATATCTTGGATTACCTTAACTTCTGACCTATCGTAGGGATTACACATACAAAACATATGTGGCACAGTATTAAAGAAAATAGGTTTCGTTAAACGTATAATACATTAAAAAGTCGAAGAGAGATGCTACTTTGCTCTTCAACTAAAATACAACTTCGCTCTAAACCTTGAATATAGGCCGCGAGCATTTGGAACCCTGGTCATAAAGATTTAACCGAAAAAAATTGATGAGATGCAAAGGAAAGCAGCGCGCTTCGTTAAAAACTGCTACGAGCGTACATATAGTGTCTCACTTTACATGGATTGAGGTGGGAGCCCCTAGAGACATGGAGGCTACACGTTAGGATTAGGTTGCTTGAGAAATTCTGAACTGATATTTTTCAGATCGACACAGAGAATATTATCATGACTCCTCACTAAAACTCTAGGTCTAAAAGAAGCAATAAAATAAGAGAGATGCACTGCCGAACAGATAGGTGCAAAAACTCGTTCTTTCCGTGCATAATAAGCGACTACAGTAAAAATTGAGCTCCAATGAATGCACTCCTATAATACATGTCACCATATCATCTGCCAAAAACTTACATCTTTACACGGTTGGTGACCTAACACCCTCTGCCACACGCCAATGCGGAGGCTCGCAGGGTATTATGTAGATGTCGATTTAGGTAACTGAGCTTACAATTATGTGCTCAAGGACTTCGCAAGAGATTGATGTTAGGGATATTGGTCTTATCTGGATTCGATGGCTCCTCCTTATTGCAACTTTAAATTATTGACCCTTCATTGGCAACTCTCGAGCCTTTGGTTACTACACGTTTCTTAGTAGTTTTTCTAAATATTATCTGCAATTTAGGGGTTATTTCTGCAACTTGAATTTTAAGGTGCTTTTCTCTACACCCGCAGGATGGAATTTTTACCGGTCCTGGTGATTTATTTTGACTCAGCGATTTTAACTATTTTTCTCACTGAGAGAGCGACTGAGCAACTTTTCAACTCCGCGAGCACCAATATAGGTGATCGCAATCAATAAGAGATCAATAGGTGGTATCGTTTGCTGATAACGATCATTAATCGTCACGGATGTATTCTGTGAAGACTTGGTGGACACTTTAGTAGTAGGAGTTTGATAAATTAGCTTTTTTCGATATGTTTGTCAATATTTCGTCATTATCGTTTCTGAAAAGATTAACTGTTGATTTTTCGCCTTGAACTTCCCTTTCGTATGACCAAAATGCTTTTCGGTTATCCCCTACCTGTTCTACAAGTGTTTACTCTTTGAAAATCAAGAATTGAAACGCTCCTAAATGCTTAGCTCACGATCGACTGTTTTATCTCAGGGTTCACATGATATATTTATTACGTTGTCGGAAATTAGATCGGCTTGGACTTCGGCGAAGTTTCTTTTTAAGTTTAACCGATATGCTTACAGAAAATCTCATCCCAGATATCATAATACTCTATTTTCACTTAAATAAATTACATTTTACTAGAGAAAACCCATAACAAGATATGGAACGAGACAAAATATCTTAGAGTAATAAAATTATTTGATGGATTTAATTGTCATTTTATTTGCTGAACTATGGTATCTTGCATAATACTTACCGACGAAAAATACCAAAACCTGCATCTTTTCTCAAATTCTCCTGGCCAGCGGCAGAATGAATGCACATAATGAGTTGTTAAGCAAAATATGCTGGGAGGGGCTAGGAATATGGCTCAGGAATTCCATGGCGTGAGGTAGGTTTAGCACTTCGCATTTGGCAAAGTAATATATTGCAAATATATGGCATTAAAATATTATGCGCGTGACACGTCGTTTCATATCGCATTGAGATCAGATAATTCATTGTTATCCTAAGCGTAGTTGCATCGGATGTTGCCCATGGCATGATATTGCGATGCAATTCACTGCTTCTATTTTCTTTGTAAGTTAAACCAGGCATCACCCTTTACACTATATCGCAACTCAATCCATCGCCAAGAGCGGTGCTTCAATAAAGATCATCCGATAAATATCGTGTATTGCAGTAAATGAATCGAGTTGTCGCACGGGGCCTGCGAGAGCAATGAGAGACGAGAAGGAGAGGGAAGCCGTGTTTCCTCTTTTTCTTGTTTTCCGGCGGAGCGAGTGAATGGGGGTCCGGGGCAGAGGCGGGGGTGGTGCGGCGGCAGTGAATGAGCTCGGAGGGAGGAGGCTGTGGGAGGGCTAGCGGTGGTGCGGCCGGGAGGGCGTGGGAAACGAAGGATGCACAGAGCGCGGGCGGTCGAGAGGGGGAGGGAATCGGCACCTCTCTTACCCTGCCCTCCCGCCATCTCTCCTCATCCCACCGCCCCCCGCACGACTCTCCCGTGGGCCTGGGTGCAGTCGTGGTGATGCGGGCCGTGATGCGGTCTCAGTCTCCGCTCGGGATCCGCAGAAGCGCGAGTGAGCGCGGGAACCATTTCGCTCCTCGTACGAAGGAGCTTCCCCCGGCTGTGTGATGAGCGAGAGTCAGCTGGCGAGGAGGGAGGACTTCCCTAAGGACCTCCAGCACCTTGACGAGGACCTTTGCGACCCTCCAGAGGACCTTGGAGAATCTTGAAACCGTGACTAAACGAACGCAGGGATTTCGAGCCCGAGCGTCGCGGGAGCACGAGTCATTTTGGCGGGAAAGCGGACCGATTTCTTTCCCGCCGGGAAAAAATGGCGCGCAGGGTCGGCGGGGAAATCGCGAGATGCCTTCCCTCGCCTCCTGCCGTGCCATGGCGCAACGCTGTTTCAAACACAAGTGAATAGGTGCGGTTAACGATTTTTCTCGCCGGCCGTGTTGCATCCGTAGTCGGCGGGAGTTTTCAGTCTTTTTTCTTCCGTCTGCGCTCCCCAGTTGCATGTGCTGGCTCGCACCTTAAATATCCCTTCACCAGGAGACCAGCCGTCGTGTCTCTACCTTTTGGATCTGCTGGTACAGGGATTCACGGCGGGGGGATTGCAACCGGGGTCGGCCTCTCCCCCCGTTTCTCCCGCCATCGCGTCCGGGAAGGGCGGAATGGAGCCGTGGTCATTTGAGGTAAGACGTACGCGGGCAGACCAGCTCCGCACCCACCCTTGGACACGCTCACCGCCACCTTCCCTCGTCCACAGCGAGAACCGTTCTAATGGGATATCGCCGGAGTGAGGGCAGGAAACCCGCTCCTCTCCACACTCCCTCCTTACTTGAGGAATCGGCTCGCCTGACATTCATTGCTAAGCGCTGAGGTATAAATATAAAGGCCACGTGAATAAACAGAAAGAATTGTCACAAGCGTCTAGTTAATGCACACGTAGCAATGATCTCTGTAATGTTATCGCTATTTCTGAACTTAACCTTGCGTGTAAATGTAAGGATATTTGACGAGCGTAACATTTTTATCGTAATATTGAACAAGGAAACTAATTGTTGGCCTACTTCATTGGACAAAAATCTGAGGTCCATGTGCCAACCATTGCCAAAAAATTAGTAAAAATCGCCTTGAGAAAGTAATATTTCAATTTACGCCATGGTATCTTCCCCCTCCGTAGCATGACCCTTATAGGACCAAATAGTGCGGATAACTCCTAGCACACAATACACTACCGACTTAATTGACGATTAGCTGGAGAAAGATTAATTCCCGTCTTCATTATCAAAAACTTTCTGTTGCTAGAACTAATTTTGTCATGTCCAAAATATCCACGTAATAAGCATATAATAAATTTGTATTGTTAATATTTTTATGGAGCTACTTTGGTCGTAGCAGTTTCATTCTTTTATTCATAGACCTCTATTTATCCTTCTATAAGCAAAATATTTACTTTCATATATTGCTCCAATTTGCTCTGTAATTATTTTGTCTTCTTAGTAATTTGCAGAAACCTTATCATTATAACCTAAGACCTACCTTCTCCACTTCGTAATCAAAGTAGTTACAAGTCCACCAACCTTTTCATTAAATATTAGCTTTCTTTTACAGTTAATTTCTTATCGCCGTAATTGAGATTAAAAATTTCATCATTTGAGCCAATTTAATCCAGTATCTCGAGTTTCCTGTGAAATTATTTCTAATGTCCGCTAATGTTATGAAAAGTAATAAGTGTCTCACGATCTAAACCAGAATCATTTTAAGTTAACTACTGTATTTACAAGACGCTGTTGGCTTTATGGGGGACATTTGCTAATTTTCTATGTTGTTAAAAATTAATGAATACCACTCAGTTTTAAACGGGAAAAAGTAATTTGCCATCAGTTGGAGGGAATTAAAAATTCTCATTATTCTTTGCAAGGCTGTTTTCTAAATATCTTATTTAAAAAGTGTATATAAATTAAATAGGCAACTAATTCATGTTTATTAATGAGAAAATGGCTTTTGGTTCCGAAATTTTACTCTACACGAGAGAAGGAACCTTATTTCAGCTGATATAGATGACTCAATGAATACAAGTCCCTTTACGTGTGTGTGAAATATCTTTACGGATGAAATTAGTACACTAAGAAAAACATTTGATATTGAATATTTAGTTGTACTATGGAACTATTGGGTAGTTAATTGATTGATATTTGCCTTTTTATAGTGCATCAAATCTTCTTTCCCGGGCGACCAATTAGTTATCGCAAATACACACTAGAGTCTTAAAATATAACTATTTACCAGTCAGTGATGTTAGCTGAAAGTGGACATTATTAGGGACATTTAGAAAGTTTCGAATTTTCACTTGCCTGAGAGATCTTGATGTAAACTTTTTTTGTACGTGCAAACAACGAATACAAGGATTGCTGAGCATTTGTGATCGGCTGAGACGAATGGTAAACAAATAATAATTTGTGCTGCGTTGAAACTTTTGTCAATCATTGCGGCGTAGCGTGCAGATGTATAGACATTTCATCGTGAAACATAATTGTAACAAAGAAGTTCTGTTTTAGTTATCTTGAAAAATGTTTCATAAATGTATTTCACTATTAGCGCACGTTTTTTCAGTAATGATGGCGTTTAAATATTTTAGGTTTCTATAACAAATTTGAGGCATAAGAATAAGGTTATTTTATTATGGGATCACATCAAAAAGTTTCAGGTGCGCGGTTGAATTCAAAACAGTTAGAAAACAAATGAAATGGGAGACTTTGATTCAGCGCACATCATCGTAGTACGTCAATCCAATGAGGATGCCTAGTTGTCTCATGAAATCCAGACACGTCAAAAAGATTGCTTTTCAAGATGAAAGCCATAATGGTGAAACCAGAGTCATAGTAATCCAATGTACTCGGTTACTCCTTCGTCAAATTTCAACTACTGTTATTCAAGTGATGTGAATGATATAGCCAATTTCTTTGGTATTATTATAAGAAAAGTGCTCTTTATCAACAAGAACCTTCTCATTAAATAGCATGGCAAAAATATATTTTTGCTAATAACGTCTCATAAACAGTGCCTTATATAATACCCTATTTATGCACCAACTTATTTTGGATCTCAGACGTGAAACTTGAGCGTAAAATATTGATCGCAGAATAAAAACAATCCATTAAAGATCACTGAACCGCCATGCACATCAAAGGCGCTTAGCTAAAGGAGCCCGATATACCTGTGGTGGAAAGTCTCACCCAACACCCGGGACATTGATGTAATTATTTTTTCTTTCTTGTTTTCAAGGTCAGATGTAATCACCAGGAACAAAAATTATGCCCAAATAATTTTCTAAATTATTTTCTCATAATTAAATAAAATCATTATATTCAACTGAATAATATACCAGAAGCAAGGCTATGAAGTTCACTGGGTGTTCAAGAGTAATTTACAAAAATATTTTCCGCAAAATTTCCCTCTGCGCCCTGAATAAATTTAGTTGCACGGCGTGCTAATCCATGCAGCCTTTGTGGCTTACGTGCATGGAGACTCAAAAGCTCCGATCTATTGTGGGCTTCACAAAAACCACGTAGCCGCATTGATCAGAGTATTTTACAGGGTGTCGGGTCGGCCCAAGGTTACCTTGATAGTCCAACCGGGGATATGTAGGATAATTGGAAGGGCCTTCGGAACCCGCATGATTAATCATAAGCATGTATTATTGAAAAGGTCGTGAATTGAGAGAAAGTGTTTATTTTACGCTTTGATTGCCGAGGATATATCGGGAATAACTTTTGCTCAAACTCTACTTCTTTGCACCTTAAGATTGGCCAACATGATGATCGTAAAAATGAACATATTCATCTATAACCATAAAGATAAGTTTGGTAAATTTAGAGCACGATTGTACTTTATTCTGGGACCTATCCTACAAGCGTTTGGTTTTTATGTCAACGCATACTGTTAGCGTGATTCGAATTGCAAATCTTATTCTGTCATTTGTAATTCTTTCCCGACTTAATATCCCTGAAGCTGGTATCCAAGAATCCACCTCTATATTTGTAGGCACTTTTGTATTTTTCTCCTTAATCTGCAGCAACTCACTTCCATATGTGGTAATGCGGTAAAATGTAATATTATATATTATTTTTTGTTTGTTTTGGATATAATTTGATCCAATAAAATGCTGTTCAACAGGAAAATTTCCGTATTCTTTGTAAACTTCTGCTTAAATATCGTCATCTAGGGTGACATTCTTAGTTATTGTAAGGTCCAGATATTTTTATTCTTAGCAGCATTGTTTATCTTGTCAATCCTCTAGCACTACAGGGTGTTTTCATAGGATATTTACCTAAGTCTCCCACTGGGCTTATAATTCAAATCAATCCGGAGTGGATTTCTGTCAGCGTTGACATAAAATTAAGGAGACAAGGTGTCTCTATTTTCCATTGTAATGCCACTTTCCATTCCTGTCTTGGAAGAGGTCGGTCTTAATTGTTTTCCACAGGATATTGAAGTTTAAGTAGAAAATAAACCTTAATGTGAAACGGGAAATGAGTTCGAGAGTGGAACCATCACACTCTGCTTCTCGCTTTCCGTCTGTGACACATAGTAAGGTAACGCTTTGTTGAAAAACAAAAGTTTTCTCCAGTGTATTTTGCTATTGATGAATATTACGCTGAAATTCACCGTATTTTTGTTCTGTACATTTCCAGTGATTTGAATATTTCTCAATTCTTAAACCCTCTCTTTACGATAAACCGTGCCAGTAACTTCTTCCTTGCCCTTTCATCTGGAACAATGATCCTCAAAGTAGCCATTTAAATTTTCAAACATATTGGAATCATGTTTTGGTTCTGGGATACCTCTGAAACACACAATAAAAGATGGATGAAAATAGCCGTCGGAAGAGAAATTTGTATTACGATTCTCTTCAGAGTTGTGAGAAGTATTCATTTATTCTCTAATCAATCCATGAATGCTCAACCTTACGCCAACCATTCCATACAAACACGAACCGACACAACTCAACTCAAACGAGCAAAACCGTTTTAACCCAAACCACCTGAAGCAATATATTCTCGCTGAATAAAATAACTTATTTACGCATTTTCTGTAACTAGTAAAAATAATTCTAACCTTTAAATTATGTTAAATATATTGATGTTGTTAAGTCTTTGAACATGTTATAAAATATTTATTGCATATTCCATTACAATAGTTATGATGAAAATATCATATCAATCAAAATACAGTTAATATCCTTTAAATGCATTTGATATCAATTCATACATTCATGTATTCTTCATCAGTTAAGAATGAAACAGTACGGTCTTGGACCTTGGAATACTTCTGCACATTCAATAATCTGATTTAATACGGACAAAATACCTCGGAAAGACCAATTTCATGTTGGATGATGCATGGATGCCCACTTTAGCTGCACAGAGAATCATACCCAGCCACGAACGATCGAGTTTTGTAACATACGGTTCCCACCAACTTGCGAGCAATTTATGATGCGCCTGTAAGCTTGGCGTTTCACTAGCTCCCCCGGGCTGCATGTGCTTGTGCGCTAGCCCTCTGCCTTTATTTGCCTCTGAGTCTCTATCTTTCAACCAAATGGCTGCAACAGCTCATGCTTCCCGGAATCACGTAATATTGTTGAATTGCAGCAGTTAAATGTGGCTTGGGCGTTAACGGAGACGGTACAAAATATCTACTTCCATGTAAAGCTGAACTTTTATTATTCGAGCTATTTAAGGAATCTTTGGAAAGATATTTGACTGGGTTGAATTTTAAAAATAATCCTATTTCCGTTACTCTCACACGTATTTCGCAAAATTTGCGTAAATTAGTTTCTATTTTAAATAAGTCTCTTTGACCTATCGAAGTCTAATGGCCGAAGACTATTGTGTCCAACTCGTCCACCAATATGTCCTGGCAGAGTAGAAAAAAAAATAACCACCATTGATTCTGATGATAACAACTACAAATTATGATACCGGTTGTGCCTCATTTTTATCGACTAATGTATATAATTTGGCTGTGGAGCCCTTTTACTACTCCACTTCGTCTGGCGTTCTTTTCCTCTGAGTCTTAACAGAACAAGCAGAACAAGATGTCAGTCCTGAGGTTTTCAGGAGGGAGAGGAAAAAGGTTTTTTGAGGGATCGTTTGTTAGAAAGAAGTCCTCGGAAGTAGGAGGTGCAAGTGACCGTTGAAGAGGATCTGTTTTGAAGTCGGGAAGCCAAAGGGCGGAGGTCTGAGCATTACTTGTACCTTGGGTGGTTGCTGGTTGAGGATAATGGTGAGGAGGGGCACTGGATTTGTAGGGGGGGTCTTGTGGATTTTAGGATATCATGCAGATGTGCGAGATGCTGAAAATATGCTGTGGAACATGCAGGTAAAAGGAGGTAATTGAAGGTAGTGTACAGTGAAACCATCCTCCGCGGCAGCCCCTCTTAAGCGGCTGATTTTTTCGGGAACGGAATGAATTACCCATAATTATAAGCAATGTAAATTTTCCCTTCCCACAGCGACCATTATCTCGTGGGTCCGGAGGTGACCGCTTAATACAGGCGTCATTGTACTTAATGTTGTTATTTTCCCTAGCTTAAGGTAGAACTCAACTTCCTCATGGAAGTCCCTTACGTCCGCGCATTACACAAATCAACGTTCGTCTTCCTTTTCTTTTGTCATATTTTATCTATCAATTTCATGTTTTCATCTCCCTAACGCGTTCCTTTAACCCAATCCCTCAAAGAATAGGTTTTAAATTCCATCATCTTCCATGACAACGTTATCGTTAATATTTGTGGTGGACTTTTCCCGTGTTTCCATTGCAAATTACTCACCCTTCTCAATGTTCTTTTTTTACTCTTACCTTAGGCCACACGCTCGTTATTTCAGCCATTTTTTTCACGAATCCGCATGTATGTGCTGATTTTCTCCTTTTTTCATTTCAATGTGCCAACTATATTCAGTGAAACCTGCCTCCGCGGTCATCTCCCTTAAGCGATCGCCTCTCTAACCAGCCAGTTGTTTTTGGAACGGAATGAATTTTCCAAACACATACGCAGTGCAAATTTCCCCTCCCTTCAGCGGTCAACTCCTTAAGCGGCCGTCATCTCAGGTGTCAGATGTTGGACGCTTAATACAGGTTTCACCCTATTTTATGGTTGGGTGTAGGTGTTGGAGAATTTATTTGATTATGCGAGTGCCAGTGATGATGATGTTGTTGACAAAGTTGAGAACGACAAAGTTGGGTTTTGGTAGGCTGCAACCGGAAGTTTGAGGCAGGATTTTATTGGAAAGAAGATTTTTGTGGCGCTCGCGTCCTCCAAGGGAGTGATAGAGGTAAAAAAAAAACTACATATTGCTCAAAATAGAGGGCCTTGCCACTCATGTGGTGACCGCAGATGGAGAAAAAATACGTAATTATGCGTTTGGTATGTTGCAGTGTTCAAAATGGAGGTATAAGCCATCGTTCGTGGTTTATTTATAGAAATGAGTGATGAGTTTGACATTTTAGAAAAATATTTAAATTTCATAATGTAATGAATGAATCGGGAATTCAAGAAGATAAAAGTACCCGAAACTTGCGAGATGAGAGTGGAGATAGAGAGGGAGTTCAATGGCAGAAATAAAGTGAGATAGAAATTCACGATCCGTGATGCCAAAGGGCAAGTATATTATCAGTATAGTGTGCCCAGATGAGTAGTCACCGGGTTTAGTTTTTGAGGTAAGTGCTACTGAGTAGGCCTCTGGAGAGGCTAACATTAGATGGTGCCATGAGTGTGCCCCTTTAGTTGAAGATAAATTTTCACCGTTGAAGGAGAATGTGGTTTTTATTGATACCACCTGTGCTTGGCGTATAACGTGGCTGGGGAGGAAAGGTGTGGTTTAGGGCGTTGGGAAATATAATATCGGAGAGATTCAATTTCGTCTTGATGGGAAATTGAAGTCGTGATGGAATTTAACAATCTATTGTGGGCGTGAGAAGATTGCCATTAATAGGGACATGTATAGCGCGCAGGTGGTGGAGGAAATGGTTGGGATTTTTAAAGAACTATGTTATAGACGTGATTATGGATTATAGGCAATGGACAACTAGTGCTGAGATAAGTTTATCATGGGAATGAATTCTTGGTATGAATCTAGCTGGTGCGGGAACACTGGGTCTAAGTATTTTTGTAAGTCGGCTGCAGCGAAACGTTTGTGAAACTTTTCTTTCCCTAAAAGGGAAAAGTTCGGGGGTAAGAAAATGGATATTTTTAATGGGAAAGGTCTTAACTTGGCCCTATTTTCTTCGAGAAATAATGTTTTGTTTTAATTCCTGAATATATGTCGGAGCGCTATTTCTGATTTACGCAATATGCATATGAAAAATCGTAAAAGTAAGCTAATATGCAAACATTCATGACTTTCCTTGCTCCACCACACCGCGCAAGAGTGAAATTGAGAGAAAATGCACAGAAGGCGCAGAAATTAAAGAAAAAATTTGATCAGAAGGATAGAACTACATTCAATAATTATTTGACTAGCCGAAATGAAGCGGTAAACAACTAAATGGCTGTACTAATAATTCGCCCTTTGGCAAGTGGTTTGAATTTTTATCGTGAAAAATTGGTGACATTCACTGTATCACCACAGTTCCACGCCTGTACGGGGGTCATCCCTTATTAGTATAAAATTTGGCCAATATGGAAGCTTCTTGCAATGTGGCATGGCAACTGAACAAAAGGAGAGTATACACCATTTGAAATATTCCCTAAATGGAATCTGGAAGGGGTTACAGTGATTCACCGATTGCCTGTAATTGACGGCAATTTCATTCTAGTTCCATAGGACAACTTTGAGTGCCGAAAATCTTCCAACTTCGACCTGGAAAAGTCCTATGGAACTAGGGCAAATGTGTCGTCAATTTCAGACAATCAGTGCACTGGAAGCCCTGCCGGGTCTCATCATGAAACACCGTAGATGCCTTTGTCAGTATTCTATTAATGAATGAAGTTTTAATTATACCCCAGGTTTTACTCTTTTTGCCTAGTCACCGGTTGTGAAAAATTGCACACGGCTCAGAGTAGGCGAAGTCTTACTTATGGATTATTTCCAAGGAGTTGTGAGTTGTATTCCTTACGCCCTGACTTTTTCTACTTTTCTGAAGGTCATACTATTCTTCTTCAGGCTATCAACGAATTTCCGCCGGTTCTTTCATCCTCCATTTGCAAAAAACGTTCCGTTTACAATTTTTCAACCTTGGAGCAAGTTATGCGCTTTTTTTCACGACCGCATATCGTTCGTGCAGTGTGCATTTTATTTTTTTCTGGAGTATTCCAGAAGCAGTGTCGGGTACGATTTTCTCGTCGCAATTTCGGTCGCCGAGTCAAAGTGATGACGGCCACTTTGTTCCTCTCCCTCTTTCAATTCTCAATCCTGAGTGAGCGGAAGCAAAAGACTCTCTTCCATGAAACAACGGTGCAGGGGGGGATTTTTTTCGTATATTTTTGCGGTCCAAATGGGATCCCAGCGGAATCGCAATGAAAGCGGACGAGAGGAGGACTCAAACGGAAGCAGAGGCCTCGAACGGTCGGACTCCGACCAGGGGGCGGGGCGGAGTTGGGGGGGGGAAGGGGACGGAAAGGAGGGGCAGGGAGGGCAAAGGAGGAGGAGTAGGGACGAGAGAATGACTCCAAAAGGGGAGGCTGCGGCCGCGTTCTTTTGTTTTGAAAATCCGATATCGAATGAGGACGCGAGGAGTGAATGGTAGTGTAGTGAGAAGGGGTTCGGCGGCTTTGCTCTTTTTCATATTTCCATTTCACTGGGAGTCGTAAATGAACGTACCCCAGTCCTGCACACGAGTCCATAATGCACCCAAGGTCCCTTTTGTGGTGCTCACTTTGCGGACGCCGGCCCGCACGTGACCGTTCCCGCGGGCGTTGTCGGAAAGGAATATTTCCCCAATATGGAAAAAGAATATTCCTCCGATTTCTCTTCACCTACCCGCATACCTTTTTATTCGGATAGGTTCGTCTTTGTCTTCCCGTAAAAATGTATTCACTCATCCCAGAGCGATATGAATATTTGAAATTCGTGGTAGAAAATTATTTGCCTGGGGTACGTGCTCTAATCCCTCAAGTTGGCGTGCTTTAGTCGATGAAAATCTCGGTGGATATGGATGATGCCTGGACAGGGGATGGCTCAAGAGTCGGCGAGAAATGGCGTGCTCTGAGTTCTAATCGCCGTCCTCGAGGATGATTGCTTATGCTGAATGTTGGACTTTTGCTATCTCTTGAATAAATGATATCCTTGATTACAATCTTAGGATAAAGCTGTACGCTTGGCCACTTAGTATATTTCGAAGCGTAATTGACTTGAGTATTTACATGAAACCACGTTTTAGCGTTCAACTCAGCTGCATTAGCCTAGAGATATTAAGCTTTTCGCAAAATTTTCAAATGAGATAATGATTCTTCATCATTTTTGTGATTCATCTTTTACTCAGGGCATTGTTGGATCTAAGACTCTGAAGCGCGCAAACTCTTTGGAAACTTAAAAAAAATATTTCACTTGACCGTGTCTAGAGCCCGAAGGGTCAAACCAATGCTAACCAAAATCAAATCACTCGTGTGATACTTTTGCCGTACTGAGCGAGTTTTATGTTTTTACTTTCTTTATAAGTGGTAGCATTTCTACTGCTGACACACGCTCAGTTACCAAAGAAGGATCTGTGCAATTTAAATTGCGTCGATCCTTCTTTGGCAACTTAGGATACCTCATATTTCTAGGATAATGTCGCTGAGTCGAACGCTAAGACGTGGTTTTATGTAAATGCTCAAGTCAATTACACTTTGACTTGGCCACTTAGGATATTTAAAAGTGTAATTGACTTGAGAATTTACATGAAACCACGTTTTAGCGTTCAACTCAGCTACAGAAACCTAGAGATATTAAGCTTGTCGCAAAATTTTCAAATGAGATAATGATTCTTCAATCTTGTAAATCTTGAAATTTTGTAAGCAACAGCGTCATTCAGGATGAGTGCATTGAGCTTGAGAAATCATCCTCAATTGAAAGTGAATTAATTTAAGAGAAGAGTTCAGGAAACATGGAGCAAGAGCTTATATATCGAAGCAAACAATGGCGGTGAGAACATTTAACCTTGAGTACCGACCGAACTAATGTACTCCACAGTATTCATAATAGCTGTTTCATCATTTCAAATCCACCCCAAAACGACCACCCAAAGGTGGTTCAATTAACTCGGGGGAGTACAAAAGCATCGTCAGCCGTCGGTATTAATTTTAGGGTATGTCCACATCGCCACATAAACGCTGTGCATCACGTGAAGCGTCGTTCATTCGTCTGGAGGAAATGCAAGTCAATAATTTCTAGACCTTATTTGAAAACTTGAGAAGTTGAAATCTTTCCTCCATCATCCGATGAATTGTGAGCCTAGAAGGGTGTCTCATCACCGCCAGGAAGGAACTGAGACTAGTGTTAAGCTTTTGATCGGCAAATAAGCGGAAAGGGGTGGAGAGCAGAGGCCTGCATGACAGGAATTGGGGCAAACCTGCTGCATGAAAGATCTCCGTACTGCGTGACTCAGTCAAGTTCATATCCTTCTCTCGATTTCTCTGTCGATCACTTGAAATTTGATCACGTCTAAAGTCCTACAACGCAGAGACGACTGGCTGCAATTGGACTTGATACTTATTTTATGCTCAAGATTTATCTCCCGAAATTTGACGGCAACAAGGTGGATTTTCGCGATTTTTTTTGTTTTTGTTTCTCACAATCTGTAAAGTTAAAACTTAATTTTTACCTCCGTGAAGAACTCCAACTATACGTTGCCACTCCCTTTCCCCGAAGCCTCCATGATTTTGGTGAAAAAGTTCTTTATTCTTTGCAGAGTAAGTCGAAAATACTATTATTCTTAGTTCTTTTTAATGGCTTAATGTTTTTCTTATACCTCTGATTCATAATCTGTATCCCCATGGCATTTTAATTTATATTTTATTTGCTACTGCATACAAACTCATACTGGACACATACTTGACAATTGTGATATTTTTGGTTACTTTGGTAATAAATCACCATTATTTGATGCTCTTGTATTGCTGGATAGCCTTTGAACTTAAAGGTTCTGCAAGGAGAAGAAACAAATGAAAATACACTAATATAATACGTCGGAGACGGCAAGAATTGGTAATAAATTCGTATCTTTGAATTTCTCGCTCATTTTGTTCATACTTTTACAAGACAAATATAATAATGTTTTTCCACTGTATCATTCCTCATGGTTAATCATATCTTTCCGAATATCGTGGGTAACACACATACAAAGCATATGCGGCACAGTCTTGAAGATTTTATTGGGATTGATGAAGCGTAGAAAAGATAGTTTCTCGGATGGAAAAGTAAAAGAGAGGTGCTACTTCACTTTGATTACCCCGTTTACGTTGCTAGCATTTGGGACCCTGGTCATAAATATTTAATAAAAATAAAGAAAATACAAAGGAAAGCCGTGCGCTTCGTTAAAAACTGCGAGGAGGAAAATTATGGTGTTACACAGCTTTAAGAGGGAATAAGATGGGAGCCCCTAGAGACTTGAAAGCCACACGCTAGGTTTCTTTTCTTGAGAAATTCAGAACAGGTTTGTTTAAGAGAGAGACATAATATTTTGTTTCAGGTTTCCGCGGCGAGCAGGTATTCTTTCCATTTTTCGGGATTCGGCCACGTCATTGCATTTCCGACAACGTTTCTCCTCCTATCCTGGAGGCGTCTTCAGGTCGAAGGTGAAGGTCTTCAGGTGTTTTCGACCTGAAGATCCTCCAAGATAGAAGGAGAAACGTTGTCGAAAAAGAAATGACGCGGCCGAATCCTGAAAAATGGAATTAATCCATAGAATATTTGTTTGTCGCCTCACTACATCTCTGGTCTGACAGAAGTGATACAGAACTGACTGAAGAGAGACACATTGCCGAACAGATACGTACAAATATTCATTTATTTCCACTCCCAATTAGTAGCCTTAATAAAAACTGAGCACCACTTAACACACTTCCATAATACACGTCACCATTTACACGTCTGGTGTCCTCGCACTCCCTGCCACATGATCATGCTGAGGCTCGTATCCTAGTAGGTAGATGTAGATCTTATTTATCTTTTATTTTATTAACTGAAGTAACGTGCAAAAGTCTCTCATTTTGTAGGATGCATAGAGAACAGGAAAAAGAATTTTTCACGAAGGAGATTTGTAAAGATTGGAATCGACCGAAATACCGGCTCCCCTCATGTCCTTCGCGCATCTGCCACATCAAGCCAGTGTTGGCAGAGGCGCTACCAATTAGGAGTCCCACCCTCTCCCCTCTCTATTGGAAGCCAGTTGAGTGGGAGCGAAGCTGGCGCGCGTAGATAAACAAAGATAAAATGAAGGGATCATATCCTCGTGTTACGCCTTCCTCTCTCTCTCTCTCTCTTTCTCTCTCCCTCTCTCTCACAGAATGAGTCTCGCGCAGATGAATTTCCTCGTGTTCAGGAATAAGCGGCGAGAACATTTCACCTTGAGCGAGAGGGATCTTTGGAAAATCGGTCCCGTCAATTGTTTGAACCTAATGGCGGCACTTTCCACTTCATCTGTGCACTTGATGAACATGACAAATTTATTGTTTCCGGCAATTATTTGTGTGGAAGGGATAGCCCGACGGCAGTAGGATTTACAGTGATCTCAGTAAGGGCTTCTTTCATGCATTCTGATGAGTGAAATCGAACCTAATGCTACTCAATCCGTGATAACCATTTGATAATCATAGAATATTTGTTTAACTTCATACTACACCTCTATATGTGACAGAAGTGATATAATAATAGAGATATATTGCCGAACAGATATTTACAAAAATTCATTTTTTCCACGCCCAATTAGTGGCCATAATAATGACTGAGCTCCACTTAACACACTCCCATAATATACGTCACCATTTCACCTCCCAAAACCTTATCTATTACGTCTTTACACGGCTGGTGTGAAATCTGGCGGCTTGGACCAGATATTTTGGAATTTGAAGTGGGGGAACAGTTCATTAGCGGAATATGTGCGTTATATTAATCGTATACTCACAGCTTAATGCGCACATAAACTATTTGTCTGTGTCAATAATATGAAAAAAGGGGCTCGTGAATTACTGCTCATAAGATACATTTTAATGCATCAATGATAATCAGCACTTGTGATGCAGCCAAACGCATTGAATACGGCTTCCATCGAAATCTCTCGAGAAGCAAAATCTCGATGTATATATCTCGATCTGCAACTTTCAGGGAATTGCTCTGCTTTCACTTTACACTATAATTATCCGTATGACAATATAATCCGACTTAAATTGACTATTCGTAAAGTGACTAGATCTCAGATCAGTCGAAGTGGGACTTTTTGCAACCCTCCTCCGGAATTTAAGTGAAACTCACAACTTCCTCCTAATTGTTTTTAAGCCTATGATTAATTTCCGGTGTTCTTCCTGATTCCTCTCCTTTCTCTCCTCTCAAACTACTAAATAGAGAACATATTGTATGCCTTCAATGCGCACATACAATTCCTCGTTACTATTTCCAAATGCACACCATTACAAATTCTCCGATTGTCAATACGTATATTTAAAAATTATTATTTCTGTGACATTTTTATGAAACTGAATCAAAATACTGTGGATAGAATTAATGATGAGAATAAGATAGATGACAGAAGCTGCAAGGCGTCGGCGATGGTTTAACATAACACTCAACCATTGAGATAGTTAAAAATTTTCCAACTTCCTTCCGCGACTGCTGGAATGATAGGTGGTTAGACTATGGTGAGCAACTGTGCAGAATTTAGAAAAGTGTGACAACCGCCGAAAGTAGAGCATGTGGTCATACTAAATAATCAGATAAAAATCGAATAGATTATTCCCAAATTTTCAACATAGCAAGGCTGGTCCCAAAATGATATCATAGGCACTATAAAATATAATGTTGATGCACTACTGGATACCTACACTTTCGTAATTGAAAATTTCAGGTTTCAAAAACTAGTGAAGGAATTATCTTCGGCCTTGCCGAAGCTTAAATACCCTAAACCACTTTAAATTTTGTTTACATAAAACTTGGTTTTTGTCCGATCCAGCCTACTTGGTAACTGTGCCGTCTGTGAGCTTATGACCCAAATTTCAGCACGATATCTCAATTTTTACGACAGTTATCGTGTGAAGGAGCAGACAGACAGACGGACAATTAGACGGACAGAGAGACAGATGGACATAGCTAGATGGACTCGTAAGGTGATGCTGATCATATTACTTATTCACATACTTTCCCATATCTGCCACGCCTCCTTCAATGCGTTACATTTCTGCTGTGACGAAATCAATATACTCTACCCACAACAAACAAGTGGTCTTGGCTCTGGAGAAACAAATATTTTCAATACTGTCGCTGAGTCCGTCTGATTATGCTGGCTCCTTTAAATTAAAAATATTCCGAGCTTTTCATACTTTCCTGTTCGCCTTACTCGGTGCATACATTGATGATAATATCGGGTCACAAGTGATAAGCAGCCTTCGAATAGTATTCTAGAATGTGAGTAATACAATACACACAGGTTCATATATACGAAAAAAGTGGGAGAGCAGTATTCTTTGAAGCCGTATAATTGGTTTGAACCACATTTAATTTTCAATATGGGAGAAAATAGCTAAAATAAATAGCTAAAAATAGAAAAAAATATCAACTAGATCCTTAAAAATACCGAAATTGAATAATTCTGCGAATGGTTTTTATTACTGAAATTCTACTTTTCATGGGAGAGCCGACTTTAGGCCCGGAATCTGAAAGATTAAATCACACCTCTGAGTGGAGAGGATCTTTTAGCGGAAATTTCCGATAAACGTTTAAGATTGGAGGAATAGCATTATCATTGGTTGGAAGTGTATTTGATAGGGTGTTCAAAATGGAGGAAAGTCGCTCAAACAGCTCCTTACAAATGGGTACATGAATTGAGTAACTTTAAGAATAGTTTTCAGAAGTATGCCACTTTCAATGGGAGAGCCGACTTAAAGCAAGGAATTTGAAATATTCAATAACACCTTAGGAGAGCCGACTTAAAGCTAGGAATTTGAAACATTTAATAATACCTCTTAGCGGAGATTCTTGAAGCGGAAATTTCCGATTAAAGAAAAGAAATGGAGAAACAACGTTTCGTAGATTTGTCGCCATTCGTTTTTCCACGTCAAAGGTTCAGGGTGTCACCTACCAGTCATATTATTTTTCCTTTCCTCATCATTTTTCCTCCGATTGGCGGCTTGAAAATCAAGAAATTCCATTATGATAGAATTTGTCACATTTTTGGTAAGATTATGTGTGGTGAAAGTTTGAGTTAGATATGTGTGAACCACATCCACACGCATAATTAGTTTTGTTAGTCATACGTGTAGCTCGTAGTCAATTTTCTGTCTGTCGAGTGCGACTACTCAGTATTTCTTTCACCTCTCAGGAATTTGGTGGCTGAGCTTCAGGGGACCTCTCGTTCTTGATAGTTCATCACAAGCACATTAATCTTTCTTCACTCACTGGTATAATCGCAATCATTTTGTGAGTAAAATTATCGAGGCTTGAAGTTTTCTAAAACAAGTAATCAAGCGAATTTTCAGACAAAATGCTTTAAACATTGCTGGAAAAATCGTACGAACACTTATTCCAGAAACGCGATCTTTTAGGTCACATAAACCGATGCACTTGCGCTTTACTCTTCCTATGGATGAAAATATCTTCATCTACCTCTGCCAATAGTATGGAGTTTTTTTCTAATTAATGATAAAATTAGGTGAAGCAGAGCACATTAATATTGTTAATAAGTAATTGTAAAGGTGACTAGACAAATGCGCTTGAGCCACTAAACAATATACAATCATATAAAAACATGAAGAGAACAAGATGAAGTATGAAGCAAAAGAGTTAAATACTTCGCGAGCAAGAGTAATGAGGCAATTTCCGTGGAAAATGCTGAGTTTAGTTTTTTGATGGTTTTATTCTGAACTTAGACGGCCTCTGCTGATTTAGCGAATGAACCAAAGTTGAAATTAGATGCAGTTAGTTTCACTCCGTGTATTATAACATCAGAGTACACCAGGGTCAAATTCCAAAGAAAAATATGGGATTTTAGCCAGTATTTTCCGTACAGCACCGCAGAGCGCCGCTTTCTAGCTCAGGGGTGGGAGGCAGATGTGATGGATGCAGGCGGGGAAACAGCGTGCATGCTCGGCAATTCATCTCATTTTGGTTCCAGCAAGTGAATATAGTTGGTTTTGATTAGGTTTGTGTGGTGGTTATAGTACTTATAGGCTTCCCATTCCAAGTTTCTGAATTCAAGTCGCAGCCTAGGGTTAGGTCTTTCAGTGGAACTGTGCGACCTAGTTGGGAGCAGTGAGACGGCTGCGTAAAGTAGAACACGAAGTCTGACACCTTCAATTAGTTCAGACTAATGCCAACGCCGGGTTTTTCTCCACTCTCTCTTTCCCTTTTCCTCAAGTATTCCCTCAATAAAATTCCCTTAGCTTATCTAACCATTTAACGTTAAGCTGCCGGTAGCTTACCCCAAATAACCCATAGACCAAACTTTGTTATCCTTATAACTGCTTGAATCTCTGGGAGGACATTGGGCAAAAAACTGCGCTAGAGGTTTAGATTATTTTGAGTAGGCCGATGAGAGTAAATCTGGAGCCTAGGAGAAAGGCGAAAAATGGTTGATAAAATGCAAACGAAGCCGCGCGTTTTTCCAATGACTATTGCGAGCGAATAGAATGCAAGCACAAGCCACCAGGGTACGTTGGCAGCCGGAGTCACTCGCAGATTGAACACTTAATTAACGTTATTAAAAAATTTCGTACCTCAGCAGTTTCAGTCCAACAATTTTTCCACGAGAAATATGACTTTAATTTGAAAACGAAACGAGTCTCGTGATGAGACCGTGGTCGTAAATTCGAGCCAGCCGATACTGCTTTTTGGCGAGATGAGACGCTACTACCGCCACAGGACCCTTTCGAGAGAAACCGGAAAAGGCTATGAATTAAACAGTCCTTGCAGGCCCAAGAAATATCCTTAATAACACACAGTAAGCAGTAATGTATTTTGAACTGCACTCTAGCGAGCGGCATTCTAAATCAAGTCCGCCAATTGGCTTTAGTTATTTCATGACTTTTAGGACAGAATATTTTGATGGCATTGCAAATTTTCCAAATACTGGCAGCAATGTCGATAAAATCCTTCAGGGTGATTCCATCTTGCAATTTTTTGTCTTTTAGTCCTTTTTCCGCGTTGTATGACAACAGATGGATAAATGTTTCTCGGGAGTTCCACTGGGTTAGTTGGTCCATAGGTCCCGACGTTTCGGAGAACGATGTACCCCATCTTTAGGGGTTCTGAATAAAATGCATGTTCAAGCCATCAGGGTTCGTTGGTAGCCGTGAGACACTTTTCCTCTTTGAAAATGCCCGGAGGAGAGATAGAGAGCGCTTATGAACTCACCTTGCTGATGCACTGAATTCTAAATAATAGTTAATGTGATATATTTGACATTCAGTAGGGCAATGACAAAAAGAGGAAATTCCAAGGTCACCAAATTCCATAAGCGTCATCTTCAGGTCTCTGACCTAAAGATGATGCTTATGCGTTGAAACCCGGGTCGTGTGTTTTTTAAGTATGTGGTATTGAGAATTTTAGCATAAAATTCTCTGAAATATGGAATACCACAAAGTTGCTAAGGAACTTGTATTATCAATTCTTAGGCCTACTACCACGCCGATTCGTTGCCCTACCTCGTTCATTCAGAACCCCTGAATATGGAGAGCAAGTCATTGTTCGAAACGTCGGGACTTGTTGACCTACTTACCCGGTGGATCACCCGAGAAATATTTATCCAGCCGATACGCCGGTAAAACCTAAGATCTTCCAATGATAACGGATCGTGTATCCCAAAAACATGAACCTGCCTACATCATAAAGCTACGTGATCAGAAGTTTTCCGAACAGAAATCTATGTATATTTCGCGTCGTCCATTCAGACGCAGTTCCATGGAGGAACTGTGGACGATTAGCCATAAATTCCACTCGTCTCATATTCATAAGGAATTCAACAACAATAAAAAACCTCCAGGTGAAACTCCGTGTAGTGTGCGCTTTCACTCTTGCGCGCTGATCACTTTACAGCACAAAAGCGAGATTGTTTTCATCCATTTGATATCCTGCTTGCTGTACCGCAGACTTAAGCCCAGATCAGGAGCAGAGTTGATGATTGCTACACTGGTATTCTTCCATGGAAGAAGTGCAACGGTAATAGTCTCCACGAATGCTTTTTTTTAAATTGACTTTCAGTTAAGAGGACAAAGATTCCCATTTCTACCCATAAAATGCTTGTTTCAGCGCTCATATTCCTCTCATTCGCTGACTGTAATTTCATTAATAAAGATCTCCCTTTGGAATTAGAAAACAAGCAAAGCAAAACAAGTTAGTGGCTCTTAAATTCCTGTGCAAGATTCGTCCTTTACCTTCGAAACAGATGAACATATCTCCCTCCACCTTCACAACTTGTTATGGCTTAAGATTTCTTCAAATGGTTCATTCCTCTACATCCTTTTTACTCAATAAAAACCCTGCCCACCTAAAAAATATGTTTAAACCCAAAGTAATCTCTGTTTTTTGACAGACTGGGACTGATCTCTCCTACCTCTTACACCCTAAGTCTCGGATAAATACTTCACTAAAATCTTTTCTTACCTCTGGCTTAAAACTCTCGATTTCTTTGCTGTTATCAACAAAAATTCTTTCTCTCCGTCTATTTTTAAGGAGAAACTATATAATTATTATTTGTATATGCATATATGTCTCTAACCTAAATTTGCATCAGATTATAGTATCTTATGTTTTCACAAAATTATACGTGAAATTACTGTTTTCCTCATATCTTTCTTTGATTGATATCACATATTCCATGTTAGCATTTAGCGTTACTTAACGATTACTGACAAATATTTATTTGTGTTTAGTGTGATTTGTTTACCGAGAACGTATCCTGGTTCTTTGTTTTCATTGAAAGCAGAACTATAAATGTATTTTCTATTTTTCTCTTATGGGGAAATCTACAGTACATAAAAATGCCATTCGTCCAATCATGGATAGTATAAAGTTTTCATTGGACTTATATGCTTACATTTTAATACGTACCTTGAATGCATTCAGTTACTTCATGCAAAAAATTCGTCCGCTACTACTGTATGACCAAAGAATGCTCCTTACTGTCAGTAGGTATAGAGAACGCTTCGTCTTCGCATGTCATTCTAATTATGGTCCGTGTGCCATAAACGGCGCTGGTTTGTTCCGATTCGCTCCAACAGGTACTCAGTATGCAGAACGAAAAGCTCCAATTGAATCGGTGAATTAATTTCATCTGTTCAAACCGCGGAAATGTCACTGTATTCTGTTCACTTACAATTAGAAATGGCAATAGCTCAGGATAGTAAAGAGAACCAGAGTAATTCAAACTACTTGGATCCTTAGTAATACCATATTGTTGATTCGAAAGGTGAGTAAGAATAAAAATCACCATAGAGAATTAATAGGAAAACGATTTCTCAGTACCAATGAGAGTACTTGCAGAAAAACCTTTTACGAACCGCGTTCCTAAAAATTAAAAGGCGTATATAGAAAATTTGCCGAAACTGACTTCAAAAACGGCTGCAATTTGGCCCAAAAATCTAGAATGTTGCTTGTGTATGCACTTAAGGCTACTCTATAATTTTTTTACTTTTATATTATTTTAAATAAAAATAGCATGGTCTTCAATTCACCACCTTTTATTGTTTTATTGAATTAGCGCTACAATATTGAAGTAACAAATAATTTATTTTCATACTGTAATTGAATGCTAATGGAAATCTTAGTCACTTTTTCTGAAATCACTTCAAAATTCTAACAATTTTTATTTTGCATAGAAGTTCTGTTCTCACGGAGAATGCAATTTTTTTTCCAATTCACTAAAGTGAGCATAAAATCATTTCTTCTATTAAAGAATAATTACATAAAGTTAATTTGGTGGATGACAACTATCTCCTGTGTTTTCGGAGTTTTATTTTAGGGAATGTTTGTGTACGGAACTAATATTCGATTTTCGCAATGGAGACATAGAGCAAATATTTGCATTTATTTCTCGAAAAGGCGAAACAGTCTTCCGTCAAGATGAATGAAAGGCTTGACTAACTTCTGGTATATTTTTTCTACAAGTTTTACGCGTGATGCGTAATGCCAAGTGCTATAATTCATAATTAGGTTTTTGATGAAAGATTTGATTGTAGCAGTAATAGTAGTTAGTGCGGATTTCGGCATCAGAATTAAGTCAATATCAAATCATTTTTCAACTTTGATTCTTCCCTTATAATCTGCTCTTTCTCATTCCCGAGTTCAGCTGTAGATTGTTTAAACACTTGCTTCAGCATATTCGGAAGTAACATGGAACAATGGATTTTTTCGCAAAGCTATTGCCATCGGCAATCCCACAACAGCATTCGATTACATGTTAATGCCCACTCATTGGACAAGTGAACATGTTGGTAAGTGCACAAAAATCTTGGTGACGTGATTGTGAGGTCCCACTTGCCCACTCGGACCGAAGAAGGAATCTGGCTCGCGGAACTATGTACGCGACCGATATCTATGAACTATGTATATGACCGATATCCACTTAAAAATGATGTCACTTCTAAATAAAAAAGAAAGACAACCTAATCTTCCTCAACTACTTGCATTTTTTTCTGATTCCATGAAATTTGCTTAGTATTTCAATGTTGCGGGGAACTTAAGTCTTAATTAGCGACATCTAACGATAATCTTAGCTCAAAGGAGAGGAAAAGAATAAATAGTTTTGTCGACGTTTTTCCGTCGACCTCTCTCTCACAGATTTTTAAATTGAGTTTTCCTTTTGTTGCAAGTGCTCGATGTGAAGTTTTGTGAACGTTCAAAAATATCACCAAGAAACCGGGATAAGGAATGATAATGCTCGCGAAGAGCCACCCGACCGTATGTGTTACCCGACACGACGGTATCAGCAGTGTATTCTCTGAAAATAGCCAGAGTTGCGCGGGTTCATATTTTTGAGGGGCAATGACCACAGTAGTTCACTTCGTACTCCATTTTTAAATTTATTCCACGCCCCCGTGATGCGCTTTGCTGGTCTTAAGAAAAACAACAGGTAACATCCCGGTACTGCTATACTTATCATTCTATGAATCAAAAATGACAATTCATTCTCAGAAGATGAAGCACTACAATTCTGGCAAATTTCCAATCAAATTCTATCATGTACAAAAAGAAACATTTAAGACCCAGGAATCTACCAGCCCATATCTTACATCGCTGTCATGCAAGACCATCGAGCATATCAATGTTAAATATATCATGACTTTCTTGGATACTTTGATACTCGGATACTTGGATGCTTTCTTGGATGACTTTGTCCTCAGCAGTCAGCACGTCTTACGGATAAGTAGACCCTGCGAAACCTAGTGTGATTCCTAAAATCAGGTGCTGCGAAAATTTAAGTCAATGCGCTTTTCTTGGATTTCAGGAAGGTGCTGGGCAAAGTTCCTCGCAAAAAAATCAGTATTTAATATCACAGTTAGATTTCAATATGAGTTAAACAAAAATTAATGAATTGGAAACGTTAATTTCGAGCTCAGCGACAAGCAAATGTAGATATATTTTCATTATTCAATTTAGTATTGATTTCAACATGATAAGAGTGACATCCGGCGTTCCTTGAAATTATGATTCCCGCTCATATTTCTTGTTTGTGTAATCTTCATTTGTAGAATCTTCCTCTCACTCAAATTAACCACGCTCGAATAAATAAATAGCGGTTATGTATTTTTACTAAGGCAATTCACAGAAGGATTTACCGTTTTCAAGGGAGAGTAAGCTGCGACATTGTTTGATGATGTTGGTTTAGAAGAATTTTTCTTCCACTCTGCCTTTAGTTCGATGGTTTCGGTGTGATTTTTTGGCGATTTTCACGTTTCACGTATAAAACTCTGTGGAGAAGAGTGTGGTGCTTCATTATGAATTCCGGCAGAGGCTGAAGCAGCATTTACTTAGATTGTAGTCTTGTAAAAAGCAATTGAAAACAACTTGTTTTATTTGACAACGTATTTCCTTTGACGAAGATCAAGCATGAGAAATGTAGCACACTTGAAGGATGTTCTAAATTCTGCTACAAATTTGATAAGATGTGTGGCAGCGTAGACCTGTCTTGGAGGTTTCCACCTTGATTGCTTAGCCTTGGTTTGCTTAGGTTGAATGGAATTCTTAACTTTCAATTCCTGTCTCCCCTTCTCAACAAAATATATTAACTCAATTTTGAGACCATATGAGTGTTCCAAAAATGTCTCGATCTGTCATCTTAACTTTCAATATTATTTTGGAAATTATTTCGCCGTTCAATGGGGTCTATAATTTAATTCTTCTATGGAGTTAATAAAACTCACTAGCTGATTAAGGTAGTCCGAGCGATATAGTTCCCTAGTCATAATAGATACCATATTCGAATTATACGTTTTAATTTCACCAGCTGAAGGACACATCAATTCAATATTGCATTATAAATGGTGACATAATATAGTTTTATATAACAGAAATTGTCAGTAATTAATGAAAATATCTAAATAACTCTTAAACTTGACTCATTTTTTTCGCGCGGTGCGTCTAAAACTCCTTCAAATGGAAGGTTTTTCGTGATACTCAAGAACCTACTAAGGTGACAATATTATTAATTTTCAAAAATAGTTGAGATAACATACAAACTACACACTGTTAGTTTTTTACGACATCTAAGTGTTACAAATACCTCATTTTGTAGATGATGTCTCATTTTTTTTTGTTCAATGACGAGCATTTTTATGTTCATCACTAGCAGCTGAAACCTTCGTCATGGATGTCGAGAGTCTGGTGCATGAAACTATGTTTCCAATTAATTTTCTTCCTGAATATGGATAAAACTATGCTTGTATACAACTACGTCATACGCCGTACTTTTAATGTAAACGAGATTTTTGCAGGGGGATTTTCCGCTGGTATTGTTGGCATGTTGTTCCTTAGTAAAGTTAACTACTCCTTACGCAACTGTCAGAGTTTTGTCTGTATTTATACTAATGACGTAGGCTACGAAACTGATTCGCAGGGTTATGGAAATGTTTCAGTTTATCAATCTATCAAAATCATTTTAAGGGCCCTTGTATTATGAGTAGGTACCAATAAAACGGCGGCAATAGGGCATCAGTGTGGTTAGAATTTCAGTTTCGACTGACATCCCGAAAATACCAGAGGAATTGTATCTCCAGAAATTCATTACTATCGACGACGGTGTAAAATAGCAACTATGAGAAATGTTTCCTGGAGGATTTAAAGTGTAATGGCATTAGTTTTGGAAAGGATCAAACGTTTAAGGTCAATGGTGGCACATAACTTGTAAAACAAACTTAGCGTATCTAACGTAGACATGTTATCTAAATCTGCCGCATACTTTCATATGCACTTCTGATTGGAGATGTTGATAGATCATCAAGTAATTTTCCTACATTCGCTTACTGAGAGAAGTCTGTCAAGGAGATTATGTGAACAGAAATTCAGTTTAGGCAAGTCACGAGACGTTGGTTGCACATTGATAATTAACGGATACCCGCACTGATAACGGCTCAAATCTCTAATAACGGCTTACCTCAAAGCTCTAGAAAATCTCACTGTTTTCGGGTACCTACCTCGGAAAAGGTCACGTTTTCCGGTAAAGATGATTTTAACATTTTAACTTCTACGAATTTTTCGACGGAGTAGATGACGCTTGAATACATAGAAAGCGCAAATAGATATGTTATATGAGTATTATCGAGCAAATTATGTGATGGTTAAGCTCATAGATTTTATAAGCCAGTTCAATGGCCAACTATCACAATTTGGATTTTTGAATGTCTTGTGGAGCAAACGGGAAATGAGAAGACGGAACTGAATGTGGAAGAAAATTGGGCAATGTTTTTAGCTTACTCGTTTATGTAATGCAGAAAAAAAATACAGGTGGAAATCTTAAAAACGAGGAAGAAAATTCATCCTCGCTCTCAACATGCTCATATGAGATACACATAAAGCTAGGTCTCCTATTTTACCTTGATTAGTATACATAGGCTGGGAGATCGGAAAAGTAATGCAGTACTGAAAAACAATGACTCTCGATCGAAAAATTAAAACCTACAGTGATAGGTATGGTGTGGAGGAATATCATGGAAGGTTCTCTTATTCATCCATTCGCTAAATTTTGTTACGTCTTTAAGAATATTGCTTACTTTTCCATCACATTCAGCTAGAGACATATGCCTTCTTTGAATGGGAGAGAGCCTCAGTTTACCGTGATGTGAATTGATATATCTGCCCCCCGCGAGTATTATTCATTTTTATATTATATTGTAACATTGCACAATGAGAATTTTTCCCGACTCCCGCTAGGCACTGTGAAAAAAAGAATATCGTTTTGCGGAAAGAATCCAGGGGCGCCTTTACAAAGCGTGGTATTCAGATCCGAGCTATAAAACAGCGCGCCTCCCAGACGCCATCCACCATTCAAAATCACTCAATGCGCCAGAGAAATAAAACAAGATCTTACGGAAACCATTTCAAAATTCAGAATTGAAAATATCGCAGGAGACGCGATTCTTGGGAAGAAGGCGTCCTGAGATGCTACTCTGGGAAATAGCGCTGGCGCTGTTTCATGCGATGGGCCTTATCAGTATAGGCTCGGCACGATTGAAACTGGAAATATCTATGGATGTGACGTCAATGGATTTTCCGAGGCCATACAGAATAGCCCCCCAAAATAGCAGCTTTGGCGTGTTGACGTTACGGCTTCGGCTATGGCTGGAAGCATGAAAGCTCAATACGCATCACTTAAATCCGGCCTTGAGATGACCACAAATTATGTAGAGCTATCGGCTAATTAAACATGACTACGAGTAAATAAATAATTTCCCTCGTTAAATCAATGGGCTGTATTGTATACATTGAAATATTATAAACACACACAGAAATTCGTTTGCACAGCCCCATTTTCTGATTCCAACTAACTCCTTTCCCTCACCTAGGCTACTATTCTGAATGAAATAGCGTTAACGCTATCTGCTAGAAATTGGTTTCGTTCCCCATTTGTTTCGAACAACAGCGTATTATTTTTCGAAACAAAAGCGTAACGAATGCAATTTCTGGCAGATAGCGTTAACGCTATTTCATTCAGAATAGTGACCATCCTTGAGATGACCACAAATTATGCAGAGCTATCTGCTATTTTTTTTTTTAATTTATCTTTACTACCCCGAATACAGCACAATGGGCCAGTTTATGTCGGGTGAATAACAGTAACAACGTACGAGACACAAACACCCATGTCCTGGGCAGAAAATATTCTACCCAGGCGGGACTCGAACCCGCGACCCTCAGGTTGGCAGGCGAGGACTTTACCCCGCCGCCACCGGGGCCGACAACTTTCCTTTCGTCTTTCGTGGTGGCAAAACTAGTCATGTCAATCTCGACGTGATTAAGAATTACTACTTGGTGGCAAAGGCGCAAGAACGTAAAATGTAAAGTAGCAACATTTGAAATTTTGCAGATGATGCGGTCTTCTCCCGATAAATCGCTTCAAAGACGGACATTCCCCCGTCAGAGACATTTACAAAGTTATCTCCACACGTCTTGCTTAGTCCGTCGAGAAGGAATTGTGTGGCTGAGAGGCGACCATTAAGGTAGTTTGGGCGAAATATCATTTCACCGAGAAATCAATGAGTTTGGTCAAAGTTTAAAGAAAAATGTCCCACCCTTCCAAAAATACAAAAATACCAGCCCCTTACCAAAGTACTTTCCCGAGATTTTTGACGAAAAATACCAGTCCTTGTGTGGTTCGGGTTGGTGTGGTGGCTACAGTATTGGCTAATCGTACGGACAGCTAGGGTTCAAATCTCTTCAGAGGAGGATGTTTTTCCCCTACTTGAGTGTCTTGTGGAGGGCACTTCAGGTACAGTACTCCGTCTGTCGGATGAGACGTTAAATAATAATGTTTATTGCTCCAAAAGAATAATTACAGAAAAAATACAAAGAATACATAATTAGATATTTGGAGCTTTAGGTAACCTATAAGGCGAACCTGTGTTGAGGTTACCATCAATTAGAACTACGACCATACATTGTTACATTTAGAACAAGAGAAAAAAAATATATATATACCAACATTTCAAATGAATTCCTTTTAACAAGTATGTTTACAAAAATAATAATTTTATTTAGCAAAATAATTTTATTTAACAAAATATGTCTTCGATTTTTTCAAAAGTAAATAGCCAGTTTTTAACATCTTTTAAAAAAGAAGCAAGATTAGGTTCACATTTGTACTCAGAAGGTAGTATGTTATACATTTTAGTCCCAATATATAAAAAACTTCGCCTGTACAGAGACAATTTGGGCCTCGGCAAGGGTGTCAATATACTGCGAAAATTCCATAAACCTGGCCTATTTGAGACAGGAATTTTAGCACCACTCCTCAGAAAAAACAATCTACAAAACAAACAAGTCTCAAAAACAAACAAGTACTTTGTACACGTACAAATGCCTAAGTGGGAGGAATTTCACATGTTGAAATAGTGGAAAGGATGGCTCATGACGATTCTTATTGAGCATTATCCTGATATGCCTCTTTTGCAAGATAATAGCTGGCTAAATAGAGTTAAAATAAGCTCCTCCCCATGCAATCAAGCCATAAGTTAATTTAGAGTTTATTAATGCATTGTAATACAATCACAAATTTTCTAATGGACATTTGTTACGGAGCAGATAAAATTTTGCTAACGTATACCGCAACACTTTTGTTACAGAGGCTATGTGTTGCATCCACTTTCAAGCTTGGTCTACAGTTATACCGAGATAAGTTATGCTGCTGACACGTTCAACAGGAGCACAACATGCTGCTGACATTACAACAGGAGCACAACATGAATCAGGATTGCAGCTTACATCATGGTATATTAGATCCCAATCAAATGTGAAACGATTACAAACATTAAAACATACATATTTCGTTTTATGCACACTCATAACGAGATTGTTTGAATTAAACCATTTTCTAAACTAATTTAGATCAGCTTGCATACTTTTTCTAACTTGTTCCCAAGTTATCTCATCGTAACATAAGGCAAAATCGTCAGCAAATGCTGTCACAAGGCCTTTAAATTTATAGTCACACAGGTCATTTACATATATCAAGAATAAAATTGGACCAAGTACTGAGCCTTAAGGGACACCAGAATTAATACATTTATAGTCACTATAATTGCTATCAACCATTGCAAATTGCAAGCAAAATTAAACCGTGGTCCCCTGGGTGCCTCTCGCTAAGAGCAGGCTAATACCGACGCCAGGTTTCTCCACCCTTCCACCCTTCCTTCCTTACCTGTCTCCTATGGCGCAAATGACCTTAGCTGTCGGTCGCCTCCCAAATATCCAATCCAATCCAACCAGCCCTTGTACATGGGAAATGGTATGTGTAGGCACCCCAGAGAGACCTTATTTGGAAAATGAATTTTCTAGGACCTAGATCTAGTCAAAAAACTAATTACATGTAGTCTGTATGTTTTCTCAACTCTTTTTGAAAATTTTTCGCATTGATGCCGCAGTAATTTCTTCGGGAACCCCAAAAACTCTCCCTTGTGGAGGAGTTTGAAACGTACAGCGCGAAAATTAGTCAACTTTCAGAGTTTTATAGATATTTTTATACAATTTCTTCGAATTGCAGTGATATAAAAGTAGATTATTGCACCATCAATTGAGCAATATTTAATTCATGCCTCCTTCAGCTGCTGAAATTAAAACGGACAATTCGAATATGGTCTCCATTATGACTAGGGAGCTCTCTCGCTCAAACTACCTTAAGCTGCATGCCCTGCAATAAATCCTAAATGTAAATTAAGCTGCTCCTATCAATACCTTTTGAAAAATCAAATAACAGTCAGGGGTGGGAAATTTCATCAACATCTAACACTTTATATGTGTGCTACCAATTCTTCATTTACATACGCAACTATTTCCTGACTAATATGCATAATTTCCGTGGTCATAATTATTTCGACCTCTACCGATTCATAGGGATTCGGAATTTTAAAAACAGATTCAACGTAGATACAGATTAATATTATGATAAAAAATAGTCTTGATCAGGCATAACAAGCTTGAACACCATAACAGATTTCGACCTTAGTTCGGCAAACGTTTCTGCCGATATATGGCAGTAGACTGCATCTGTAATATTGCTGTTGATTATTTCACCTCCAAACCTAACATTAATGAATCCCGCATTAATTATTTTGACGAACAGTAGTAAACACATTCAGTATCATCCGTAGTCTTATAGAGCGCGATCGTGACAATCGACCTGAGGGATATGAAGAGACATGTCGCTCACATACAAACATATAGCGTAGAGCCGCACAAGATTGTCGGTTTAGTTTTTCTGACTTATTGCCTTGCACCTTCCCTCTGATTGTGCATTATTAAAATATTTTATTAATTATAAAACAAGTTGGACTGCGAATCCAAATAAAAGTCACTCCAAGCTATTCACAAATTACTAAACATTATATTCAAACAAATAATGACTGGTAATAATATTGGCTTAACTATTCATTGCAATGGAAATTTGGCATATCAGTCACCTAAAATATCCGACTAATTAGGTCAGGTATCCTCTCATTTGCTTATAGTTGATGCAAATAAAGAGTGAAATATACCGGTATACCTAGAGTATTAACCGGTAAACCAGATAGAAGGAGTTGTTTTGAGTAAGTTGATACGACCAGGAGGGTAAATATGTTGCTAAAATATACTCTTCGGTTAAATACTTGATACTGTTTTTTTACTGTACCCGTGCATAGCAGAGACAAAGTCTATGCGCATCTAAATGAGAAATTAGGAGAGTTAAAATATAATGCAGGTTTTATTTTATGGAGATCAGCACAAGAAAACAGAGGCAATACTGAGTATTAGGAAATTTTGTAAAATAACTATCATAAAATAACGCCCGCGTTTTCCGTTACTTATGTTTGAAAATCATTTTAGACATAAATTTTTAACTGTAAATGCTTGTATTATATGTGGTCTATTCTTCATGAAGTACTAATGATAAATTATCTTTTCAGGTGAGTCATCTCGTCTTCAATTAGTCCCAATACGTAGAGGGTGTACGTAGTGGTGAGTAGAATTTCTTTTTAGATTAGGTTTAATGATATCGCTACAAAGGAAGGATATTTGGATTATGTATCGTGCTATCCAACGCATCTTGTTTAAGGCTTCACGCTTCCCTTAATTGCAGAGTCACAATAGATTCTTAATCGATCCCCAAATATTTTTTAGAAATTGCTTTGCGTTAACCTTTTCGTTCTGCTGCAGAAAATACATTCAAGTGGCACGCGTATTCTGAACAAAATTTGCGTCAAAAATCCAAAAATGTCACCAATCGACATGGAAGCCAGCCAGCCTGGTTTTTGGACCACTGTGGGTGCATGCTTGATTCGTCATTAATTATTGGATATATACATTGTTGTCACTGTTAATTTATAGAAAAAGATTTATGATTTGATGGTAGTATGTTATCAGTTTTTAAATGCAATTTTTATGCAAGAAAGACCTAATTTTTATTTACCCGATGTAGTTTTTCAAAAAAGGAGAATATATTCTAACATATCCTCGCAAATATAATGTCCATCCGTTAATATTCCATTGTAAGTACCTACACTGTAATATTTAAAAATTCTTTTCAATTAACACACCAAATTGATTTGCAAACTTTTTGGTTAGTGTCTTGCTTATTATTAAAAGGGCTAAAAACTTTTTGAAAGTTGTCCGCCTTATATAATTATTGGTATCGAGACTAATACTCTCCGCTGAGAGCTATGGTAACCCATAATAGGTCATCTAATACCATCATTCTTTGCTGGTTTTCCCCTACCCTCTTGATAGTGGCTCCAAGAATGAGCTTCCATGTGGTGCTTAAATGGAAGCCCGAATGTTGGCTAAATTTTATTTTTTTACAGTCAAATTTCGATGACATCTTTGGCAAGGCAATCCCAGTCACCTTTGAAGTGGCTAAATCCCAGTAACTCGGTGTGTTACCATAGAGGGATTTATAAATATCATTCGCTAGGAAATAATCTGTTTTTATTTTATCCAGCCATAGCCATGCGTTGTATCTAATTCAGTTTCAATTGTTGTAAGCATAGCTTCAACTTCTTTCCTTGGACAGTGAGTAGGTGTATCATAATATTTTCTTTGATTTTATTGCCGACATTGGAATCACCTCATTCTTGAGTCGGACTCCATTATAGAAACGGAATCTTCTACGATGTTTCCATTACTTTAACCATCTCCCGGACTTTGTCATCTCCAATCCAGTTCTTCCTTGTCTTTCCCAGAGTCCATGGATTATTTTCTGTAAAGTGTTTAGTTTTTTTATAGAATTGAAATGCATTATTGCTGAATTTTAATTTGGCTATGTTTATCATTTTTCAATTATGAGCCACAGGCAAATAAAACATGTCAAACATTATAAGGCTCTTGAGACATTAAAGGAATGTATCTTTTATTAATTGTTTCGTTGAATTTGCTTTCTTCCATGATTGCTGAAGCATATATTTTGGATAATAAAAGTAGCAGGATACATTCCTTCTTCGATGAAAAAAGTTGAGCTATAGAAAAATTGTTCACGTACGACTTGGAAAAAGAACCAGCATTAGGCATTTTAAAATGATTTGATTGTCATGGTGATCCCGCAAAAGATTCGCCTTATTGCAGCCTTCCCGTTAAATTCGTTTTTATATAAAACTAAAATGTACAATGTTCCACGTAATTGCGAGCAACCACCTGCCTTTGACATTCCGCATTGACGCATTCCGTTCCGCTTCACAGGTGTTTATGACTGTTTGTTATTCACAGCACACCTTTCATTGCATATTCACGGGAGTATTACAAATAGAGTCTCTCTTAAATTTGTGGCTGATTTGACCTCGATATTTCTTCACGTATGAAATGCATGCTGGTGCACATTTGCTATTTGAAAGAAAAAACAGTGGTGCATAGTAATTTTAAGTAAAAATTTACATATTTTGAAATTAAGTGCGTAAATGTGAATACTAAAAACCTCAAACGCGATGTTCTCAAAACAGTTCCAACTTTTATCCAGCTCAATTTTTTAAACTTATAGCTAGATATTTCGGCTATGCTATATTTGATTTTACACTAACGTCCGATCCAGCACCAATAATGTATTATTTTGGATTGTGAATGGTTTAGCGCTAAAAATAAGGAACTAGAGAGTACCCAAACTAGTTATAACGTTATGGCGATACTTTATTTCCATTTGGTCTCTCGCTGTTGAGGTTGAGCTGCTTGAAATTACCCCTGAACCTTTAGCTTTGCGAATTTTCAACATATTTTTCCATTCTGACTGGCCACAAAATGACGCGCTCAATTATAATTATCTTACACACATCATAATTAAAACCGTGAACGTTTTGCTTCACAAAAAATGGAATGCACACCACCAGTGTTTGTATTTGCATGGAATTTTCTCCATAAACTATCCCATACAGAATCTTTAGGATTGAAATAGCAATAGATATTCTTGTCCCAAATCCTATTCTGCTTCCTCCAAGTTATTGGAATTTCACATGGCATTGAATGACGCCTTCGCACATTGTTCGCGTACCATTGGCAGACTAATATTCAGAAATTCCGAATACCCTCTGGCGTCAAATTTGTGGAGAAATACCTTCTCGTTGAGATGTCTCTTAATCAAGTTGGTGCGTCCTAATTGTGAGTTTTTGAAGCATCTCTTTCGCTTGATATTTTTTTCAATTCTCCCAAGCACTTTTTTTATATCTTATGGGGTACATTCCCTATGAGGACGGAATTTTGAATTAAAGGAGTATTTGTGTGTGACAACTGTTTTATCAGAATGCGTATTACCTTCGTTTTTCTGCTAAGGGTTAAACATTCCTTCTTCAGGCTAGGATATTCTTTTTTTTAAAAAAAGAAGAAATATTTTAACTGAAATAGGCAGGGGAAAATATTTAGGAATCCAGAACTCCATACGATTTTTAAAGAGCATTCAATTCTTGACCTTTTGAATTAAATAGTTTAAAGGAATCTAATTTTTCCTTCAAATTTTGTAGCATCCCTCTAGATTGTAGTCATTGAACACATGCATCTATATTGACTGAAAGTCGTAGAATAGTTTTCGTATTGAGTTGTTAGCATTTTACATAATGACATGTAGTTCATTATAATGACAAGTCCCTTTATATTAGGCATTAAATTCATGCTTGGTTTCACCGTTGATTTATTATGGTTCCACTGTGATTATGTGGTTCATGTTGTTGTGACATAAATGTGCTTCTCTCCCTGCTTCAGTGGTTTAGAGAAACTTATAGCATCATGTTTTGAGTTTCATTCCGGGAATGGAGATGTTAAATCACTTTCATTTCATTTAATGATCGATAATGTTAAGTAGAGGGACAAATTTCCTAATAAAATCATGAAATTGTTTGCTTTACATTGAGAAAATTTGTTAATTTTTATGTAGAGAACGATTAGTCTTCAAATATGTGGTTTCTTCCATTTTCAATCAAAATGAAAGCTATTCACATTTCTTTTGTCGTTGATATTTTGCTGGATAAATTTAACCTTGGAAGAGGTTTTCTTCGAATTGATAGAACGATTAATATCTATAAAACATCTTTTTGTACGCTTGAATGTAGCTTATGTAATGTGCAGTGGGTTGTAGTTGGAAGTAGTGTAGCTGCTGTTTGGCCAATTGAGTTTACTGATTTTGATGACTGTGCCGTCGTACACTTGTGGTGTACTACTTTTCCGAAAAAATTAAGTTAATTATTATTGTATAAGTCCGGATTTTTCTTTACAATATCAATAATTGTTTAGGGGGATTAGTAGATATTTCATCGGTAATACTTTTAAGTAAAAGTATGAGTGTTTCACTGGAATGTCGCCATAAATGATTATAAATAATACAATGTCGGTAACTTTTCTTTTTCCTCCGTTGTCAAGTATTGTCAATTTTTTGTTCCGCTTCAAATAACGGATCAAATAAAGAATCGTACTTCCGACTTGTATCATACAAAAGATACTTAATCCTATGTGACATAGAAACCAATTATTTAACTAAACGAATAAATGTGGACACGTTCCTATTGGACATTGATTGTATTTTTAAATCAAGCAGATATTTAAATTTTTATTTGGCTATGATTATTAAATTTGAGATAATTGAGAGCGCAAATTTGAATTAATGGGTTAATGTATCAAAATAATACAAAGAACATATTATACTACGAAGTTTGTCTTAAGCTATGAGATACTGGAATACTTATATTATTGGTACTGTTAACAAAACTCCTAGAGCAATATTAACACAATGGTCTTTTATTTATTATTTTAATTGAAGTTTACGTCAGTACTTACTTTCATTGAGCGCTAATAACTTATATCACGTACACGGAAGCTGGAATCAGTGTTTCAAAGCGTTGTTTTTTTATTTTAGAGCAGCCGTTACCTAAAATTACAAATGTATTCGTTAGTGGCGATCGTTATATTGAATTTTATAGCCCGTAGTGGCTTTCCAAAAGAAATTAATACTATTTTTTTGTGTATGTATTACTATGTGCTCCTTGACCATGACTAAGTCAGTCGCCTTCTAGCGCGTTTAGGAAGAAATCTATGAATAACGACAGTGACAGTTTCCACATGACTGAAGTTCTAAACTATCATCGGCTATATAAGGAATGGCCTAAGACCGAAATTTTCTATCAACGCCTTTCATCCATGATCCCAGAACTGCTTAGGATTACATTGTATTGTCTTTTTAAATTTACTCTAAAATCAAAATCAGGATATTCAAACTCGAATAACAACTTTGATTGTATTGAAAACTATATTTGCTTGAGCCTGTAAATTGCAATCTGCGGACAAATATTTCAATCATGGCAACAGTGAGGACTATTCTTACAAGCAGAAAAGAAAATAATCCATTCCAGAAAAATAAATTCTCCTTGATCTCATCTTCAGATTCATAGCCAACGTGCACTTGATGAAGGCGCGTTACAACTTAAAACAATGTTAGTTGAATAATAATTATGAATATAACTACTAAATATTTTAATAATAAACTTTCCGAATCGTTACTACCTTAAGTGGATAGAGAGTTTTAAATGATATGATATGGAATGAAACATCCGAGGACATTTATCAAATGTTATTTATTAGTTTTATTAGATTTTATTTATTAGGCTAATTCAAATTTGTGTTGTTATTATTTCAAAAGCTTTGTTTATAGTATTTAAAAACAAATTTTGCATCACTTGCATTAGATGGCTTATTAGGATTGTTATTCATACCAATATATTCAATTCGTTACGGCCGTTTCATACGAGGAAATCAACTGTGCTGCATGGGTGATGCGTTTTAAAGAACAACGTCGAGCTCATTTAAAACACAAATTTATATAGTAATCATGTATCAACCATAAATGAATAATGCAGAAATACAGTCCTACTTAAGTACCACTAAAAAGCCCTATTTTATCTTTAAAAAACATCCTGTTGCTCTAACTTCCATCCGTTCGGGAACTATTTTTTCATTCATAAACGCAACTACTAAATGATAAGACAAGTGTTCTTATGCAACTTCTAACTACGAAAAGAAAGGTTAATCCTTTTGTGCTAAAAATATTTTCATTGGCAATATGTTCAGCCTAACCAAAAATAATATGTTCTTAACCAACTTACTCAGTCTAAACCTTAGATGCTACAACTATTTAAGGAAAAATAAGATTCCATCTTAGGATGTAGGTCACAAGTTCAAGAATTGGATGCTCTCTGAAAATCATTCAGAACTGCCTCAATCCAAAAAGCCCTTCTTAACCTATTTCACTAGGAAAACCCTTTGGAGCCTTAATATGGCACTTTGTTTGGCAATGAAGATGGCAATGTTTGGCACTTTGCAGATAAAACTAAGGCAAAACATATTTTGATGAAACAGTTGTCAAAATAATGGCTTAAAAAAATATACATTTCCATGCTCTTAGGGAAGTTACCGTTAAAAAAGGTTTTTAAAAGATGTTTGGGGGAGTTGAATAAATTATCAAGCGAGAGAGGCATGGTTTTAAAACTCACAAGAGAGACGTTCCAACCTGAATAAGGCACATCCGAACGAAAATGTACGTCTCCAAGAATTTGACGCCAGAGGGTCTCCGGAATTTGCAAATATTAGTCGGCGCCCATGGTGTGCGAACAATGTACGTAGCCGTCACTCTGTGCCATTTGCAATTCCAGTTACTCGGAGGAAGCAGAATTGTATTTGGGACAATAATTACAGTTGCTTTTTCAATCCTAAAGGCACTGTAGGGACTAATTTTTGGAGAAAATTCTTTGAAAATGGCCAGCGCTAGCGTTTTGCATTAGACACTTCGCAAATTAGGACATTCAGGCTTGTAATCGTAGATTGTGGGTATTATTTTAAAGCCATAAAAATAAGACAAATATTTTGCAAGTTTACAATGCTCAAGTGTAAAAATGATTTCATGTAGCTCAGCATCAACAGCGTGAGAACAAGTTCTGAGAGCCATTGAGATGGAAGCATCGCTGTAACATTATTGTTGTGACTGGGTACTTCCGAAAGCCTGGTTTTTAGACTTAAATTTGTATAATGCACGAGTGGTGTGAAATTGAGCGGAATAAAAATACTATTGAGTATTACAATAATAAAAAGCAAGTGGGACCTGTTTCGAGAAAAATGTGCTTGAAGTTAAAGAAGAATGTAAACAATGAATTGAAAATCATTTCATTGAATAACGTCAAAATATTATGCGCCGCAGCTTTTTCATTTAAAAGAAAAACTTTACGTCGGCATTAATGTCATACGTCCATAGATATTGATCGATGTCAAATCAACCACTAATTTACGAGAAGCTCAAGTTATCATATTCGCGTAATCAGGCAACGGATAAGTGCTTTGAAGAATAAACTAGCATGAAAATGAATATATTGAAACGGCAAATGTCCCGCAAATTTGGTCGGAATCTGAGATTTGGTGGAGTCACCGAATAATAGCGTAAAGTTTTGGAAATAAATACATGTTGGCAGGAACGCCTTAAATCACGTCTTTTACGGGAATGCTACCACAAGTAATCTATTTAAAATACCCAATGCTGGTTATTTCTCTTAATCGTACGTTATTCATCGTGTTCTTGCCGTTTTTTCGATCGATCAAATAAAGAGAGTTTCCACCTACTTTTATCATTCCAAAGAAATGTTTTAGAAAATATAGAAAAGAGGATATTCAACGAAATAATCAATGATACATTCCTTAAAGTTTCAGTATTCTTATATCATCTCACATACGTGATTTTTTTTCTCTGATTCACCAACAAAACGAGATAGTCCTTAAAAATTGTAATTTTTAAGCCGTACGTTTACATACGATATGAGACCAACATTTGTGGGGAAAATATCCAAGAATTTCAATGGTCTCTGGAAAAAATTTCTAATTCCATAATTAATCTATTTCCAATGATCTGATGAGAATAGAGGATAGTCAAGATGCAAAATGAATGCTCGGCCAGGGGGTGGAGGGTAGGATACCAAGAGGAAGATTTAAGGGAAGGGAAGAATTGCCTCGCTGAAAACATGAGGGATAAAAGACTCTGAACGGAGAATGCACGGGACATGAAGGAGTGAAATAGGTAATTAGCAGTGATCCCTTAGTACAGAAAAGCGGAAGAGGAAGAAGAATGTAGTTCAAATTAATATATCATTTGCAATACGCAGTTTGCAAATTAAAATTGTATTGCCATGCACAGTGTTAGATGGCTAGGTTATTAGAAGAGCCGCTACCGAATACGATTCTAATACGATTTTAGTATTCTAGCACAACAGCATAATTCTTCAGTTGTGGTCAATTCATTTTTCAATGCCGCATTTTGCCAAAGTTTTATGCATCGTAATGGAATGGAAATCAGTAAAATCGAACCATTTAACAAAGTAAATGTCAACTCTAAGCAGGAAAGAAACTATTTTTCACAATAAAAATATTAATTAGCTCAAGTTAGTAATTCCTTTTTTCTTGCTAAGTAGAGTCAATGAATACCATTTTCAGAATGGGACTAAGCGCTCTCTTGAGGGAACGCTGTAGTCGCAAGGCACCTTAACAGGGTAATTTAGCGGCAATCTATGATTATTGCCAATTATTTTTCGGCACGATTTCAATATAAGTGGCGAGACAATCCTGGGTTGACTGGAATGATAACGCGGCACCAATCTGTTACATGATTCTGATTGTTCCCCTCAGTTAGGGTGACCCAAAAATACAAAGTGAGAAAATATTAGGTCATTAAGCATAAATTTTATTCTTTTGATTCATGTAAAAATTCCTGAAATTTGGATTCAATGAGCCCTCAGAAATCCGTTCCGCAGGGGTGACGAACTTCTGTATTTTATTCATTCCACTACGTGGGTAGGGTGTTCGGTTTTTATGCAGCCGCTAAAGTACTAGTGTACTTCTTTTGTTTTGCGATGTGTACGTGGAGGAGCTGCGATCGCCCTTCCCCTCCTTCCCCTCTTCAGAGACTATGACGGTGTGTGGATTCGGCAGTTACCCGCTTGTTACCCGGCTGACTCGCTATCTCTCTCACTCTTCGCCTCTCCGGGTGCACTGCGAAGAATGATTGTGAGCCGTCGCCTTTACACCCCGCTCTTGACAAACTTGCAATTTTGGAAGGTATTTTTTTTAAATCTTTAATCTGATTCGTATTGTAAACTTCGACACGTTATCCCGGTGTAATGGATATCCTTCTGTATTTCATTCACACCACTACGTGGGTAGGGTATATTGATTTTGTCACCGCAGAAATGTAACGCATTGAAGGAGGCGTGGGAGGTATGGAAAAGTATACATAGAAATGATCAGTATCGCCTTACGAGTCCATCTAGCTATGTCCGTCTGTCTGTCTCGTCACATGATAACTGCCGTAATACTTGAGATATCGAGCTGAAATTTGGGTCATAAGCCTCTAGCAGTTCACAGACGACACAGTTTTAAAATGGGTTGGATCGGACCAAAATCACGTTTTTAAAAATAACAAAATGAAATTAGTGCGGCGTATTTAAGCTTGGGCAAGGCTGAAGATAATTTCTTTACTAGTTTTCTCTACACCAGTCTACGAAATATTTTAGATTTTAGATTGCTCTAAAGGCCAATTTACATGGTACATTTCATTGTACAAACGAATGCATGAAGTCCTGCACGGGAAAAATTGTACCGTGTAAAGCAGAAAATTGTTTGATTGTCTGAATGACTGAATGGGAAATAGAGCCGGCTCTAATGCCATTCATTTCCTTATACAGTCTGTGATACATTCGTTTGTGCAATAAAACGTACCATTTAAAGTGGCCTTAATGATGCTTCCTGTCTAATGAAGATGGAACTGACGTTCTATCATTAACACATCAGATGCCATACATGTATGAATGAACTTGACCAAAAAGCAGTGTATCGTACATCAGTGGGACCTTTCTCAGCACCAGATGACCCCATTTTCCTGCTTTGTAAGAACCTTAGGTCAAAAATCAATAACAATCAATCAGAGACTGAACTTAAAGATTCCATAATTTCCTTTATTTTAAATGAATGGTAAAACTGAGATAAAAACTCTGTTTTAATACGTATAATAGGGGTAAGAACCTGTTACGTAGTAAGATATTATATAACGTGCGGTTATCTTGGAATATGTATAATATTATCCTAATATTTCTTCGCTAGGCACAGACACGAGTTTACCTTGAGCTCCCATAGCTTTGCATTGTATTCACTGGGGTATTGATGATGTGGCCCGTTATCTGACGACGGCTTTGAACTGCATGAAAATCTTCACCTAAGCAGTCACCAATGTCAAAGTATAAAGAGGGATGTATTCGCAAATCCTGCGTATTCGTAGTCCTTTAGTATATCAAATTGCATTTATGAGCCATTAGATATGACGGCTCCAAACCTTACTTATTGTTTTTTCTTCCCTAATATTTTCTCAAAGCTCATGCCTAATCACATTCATAGATTTTTGCTGCGACATAAGGGAAACCCTCGCACGACATCCTCACTTGTAGCCCACTGATCTTTTACAGTCATCTGGAAAATATCCTCCGGATTTTATTTCAATATAATAATAATAATAACAACGTTTATTATCGTGGGCTACTCTTAGCCCCTGAGATAATGAAGTACAATTTTTCATATTAATACAATTTTGAAATTCAAAAATTAGATTAATAATACAGTGATGAAACTCAATATACAAAATCGAATTAATTGTACAATGATGACAGGCAAAACAAAGAATAAAAAAACTGATCGTAAGCTTGGAATTCGTAGTACAGCCGTACATATTACTGCAGAGAGCACTACTAGGATAATATTTAAATACATGATTAAGCATATAAACCGTGAGGAAAAAGGTAATTAATGATGACAGTAATAATTACAAGTATAAAGTTGAATACATTCATGTTCAATAGATTAATTCTTCTTCAATATGTATAAGGCATCCAATTTAACATTTGTTTAATTTTACTTCGTTTCAACTTTAGACAGACAACTTTTTAGGATTATTTATTATGATATCATACACCTTGGACTTGAAAGCATGGATGGATTTAATATTTCTAACTTTAGATGGTAGAGAGTTCCATACTCTAGAAGCGGTTACGGTGAAGGATTTAGTGACGTGAAGTGTGCTATGTTGAGGGATGTGAAGATCTACGGGATGATTCCTAGTGGGTACTGTTTTGTTCTTTTTTCCAGGTAAATCTAGCGGATAGGTAAAGGGGATTGCGAGTGGATAAAATTGTATAAGTAAGCAGAATAACATGGTATAAACGACGCTGTTTTAGTTTCAACCAGCGTAATTGGACGTAAGTGTCAAATATCCTATCCCATTTTTTGAGGTCATATATGTAGCGCATTGAAGAGTTCATTGTCACTTGCAATTTGTTGTTACTTTCTTCGCTGAGATTAGTAAACAGAGAAGAGCAGTAGTCTAGGTGTGGAAAAATATACTCCCTAAAGATACTTAGAAGATTAATTGAAAAGGTTGGGTGAACTCCCTTTCTTCGATAACCATGAGTAAAGCATATTAAGTTCCGTTTTCAAATATTTTACCACGGTAAACGATGAATTACAGCGTAAAAAATCCTGGTGCTAATAATTCTGCGGTGAAATCCTCATGTTGACTTTAATATATTAATTGGTAAATTTCACTGTTCGGAGATTATTATTAATATTTGAGAAATTTTGGTAAGATTCTTTATTCCGTTTAATTTGGCTACACTGTTTCTGTATATGATGGAAAACCTTGAGGATAATGGGTAAGTTTGGAAATATTTGCAAAGATTCTGCAAATACCGAACGGGGAAACGTGTTCTGCGTGTTGCCGTGCTACCAGGAACAGAATACTTTGGATAGGATTGGATATATGGAGAGGCGACCGACGGCTAAGGTTATTTGCGCCATAGGGGACAGGTAAAGGAGGAAGGATGGAGAGAAATCCGGCGTAGTATTCATATACCACCGTTTTTTTATGCGATTCCATAGAATTTATCAGTTTCGCACACTTGTTTATTCCAATGCCAAAATTTCTTAACGAGAACCATTGGCTTAGTGATGCCTTAATTGAGTGAATTGTGTTATTTAAATTTTCGTTTTACGTTGACAAATTTTTATCAATGTGGACTTTAGGAGCATTTAAATTTATTTACAATGTATTTCCGTTTAATTGCTAATGCCCATAACGGTGGTAGGGGTCGCTTTGACCCCATATTGCTTTCCCCTTTTCCACGTTATCTCCCCCATATCCATGTCCTTTTATATCTGATGCGCACTCAAAGGTGTTGACAATCAATGCAGATTTCGAGTTTTCTCATTTTTGCAGATTATGGCCTTCTGTGCCTTTTGATATTTGACCCCATATAGCTTTCCTCTATTCCTATATAGACTTTGACCGTCCTGATATTTTCAAAACTTTAACCACGTTGAGATGTCCCCCATATCTGTGAATTCTCAATTGATCAACCGAGCCCACATTTACCTTATCATAGTGATACTAGTCTAGTAATATACAATCGTGACAACCATTACAGTGAACTTTCAAGTCGTAGCTCAGGGCGGTGGCGGGCGAGTAAAAGCTTATTTCAAATAGGCTTTAAAGAAACTACTGCTAAACAGTCTTTCCATACTCGTAGTGGCTTTAAGTTGTGCTATTACACATTCCGAAGCCTATAGAGAATCTGAAAACCTATCTTTTTATCACCATTTTGTAAGAAATGAGAGTTTCTGGAGGTGGACCTTGCGATGCTAGGCACTGCTGCAACAACTTTAAGAGGGATCCGGATTTCTCGTTCTTTTGATACTCCCAAAATTCTCGGAGGTTGGTAAATAAAATTATTTTAGCTCTATGCTTTATGAGTGACCACAAGTTGAATAGTGATTAGATCAAACGGGACATAAAATTTGATGTAGTACTCACCAATAATATTTGTTTCTTAATCAGATATTAGCAGTGGATAGACGAATGCCGTCTGAAAGATTTGCGCCGACCATTTTGAGGAAATTCTATTTATTTATTCCTCTAAGAAGATGTTAGACAGGAATGAACTTCCAACAATGCTTGTTGCTCCAAAACCTAAATTAATCAAACAGAAGCGAAGACTCTCCAAAGGATGCCATTTTCCTGAGATGAGACGTACAATTAATGTCTAGTTTTAATGGACGAGTATTATTACCGGGTTCTTTTAAATATTCTCAAAATAGTCGTGCGGGAAGTTGAGACCTCTGAAAATGGCAACTTGTTTCTTCGCGTTACAGGAATTGAATCACCGGCTAAAAGAGGCCCTTAAAAAGGCAGGATGTCCAATGATCAGGATAAAGAAAATATATGTAGGCAGCATATGTCGTATGAAATCAGGAGTGAGTTAGTTTTGAGGGGTGAAATATAAACCTGACGTTGAAAATATAATGAGGAGGCGTGGTAACAAAAATGGACTGAATTTCATAGTCAGTGCCGAAGGAAGGGCATTAATCACTGGGAGAAGGATGTCAAACTCTCGACGCTGAGCCTGATTTACAAAGCGCTTAAGGCTTTAGGTTTCTGTCTGAGCATTTCTCGTACTGCAGTGTTACATAGAAAGAATCAGTATAAAATGTGGGTTCGACAATAAAATGCTTCAATTATTAAGTGCAAAGGCCTCCTCAAAGTTTTTATCCAGTGATGAACTGTATGTCCACTTATCTATGGATGAAATGTCTGCAATGAGATTTTTATCGTAAAAACCCGAATGTTGACTTCATCTTTGGTTTTGAGGATATAGGTTTTTTAAGGACGAATAGAATTTCCTCATCTACAACATGAAGTGCGCACATATACAGCAAGTATCCCTTTGGTAGTCGAAATAGTCGAGGAAGCAGACCTGGTTGTAAAAAGCTGTGTCATTGATGAAGGCAGAAATCTTTTTCAATAAAGATCATCTTTCTATACATTTCCCAAACCATTTGCCATAGTAAACGGACCAGGGTTTATCTTTTTGAAGTCCCTTAGCATTTGCTGAAGAGTTTCCAAAACAATCAGTTCAAATATAACATTTCCCACTTCCTCGAAATCGGGGAGTCAAGAGCGACTTCTTGGAAGGATACTTCTCTGTAATTAGTCTTTGATTCTTCCAAACGATATAGAATAGCTCCCAAGTGAACAAGGAATTTCATTTATCTTCCCCTTCTCTGGAGTGAAAGTTAGCACCGCTGGAAGAGTCCCGAGTCTCTCCACGGCAGCAGCTTTGAAAACATACCCCATTTTTGGATTGGCACCCAAATCAGCTCTTGCTTCTGCTGATTTTTGCAATAATGATAATGATTTATTTTATATTTTAATTTCCTTTAATTTATATGGTCCAGTATATATAACATGATGAAGTCGTGGCTGCAACAAGGATAACCTTTAGAAGAGAAGAAGAAGAAGTATATATAAAAAGAGCCAACATTAACACCACATCTCATTTTGAAGAGCTCAAGTCATATCATTGAAGAAATTACTTAAATCCTTTATCCGTATACATTATTTCTCAAAGGTGTTTTTTTGTCGCAACGCCATAACTCCCATAATTCTTCATCAAAATTAATGGTTCAAACATCGTTTTTAAGATTATGTCCCCCACTATTGACGAAAAATAGACAAATGGTTTAAATTTAAAATTTTTGTTAAAAAATTTAAAATTAAGGTTTTTGTTAAAAAATGATACAGTGCCAATTGTTGACAATATGATCAACTAATATGTTGGCTGTGGTTACGTGCTTAAAAGACTAGGAGGCGCCATCTATGTACACATCGCTTAGTTAGATTGCTTACATTCTACTTGCAATCAGTGTGACCGTTTACTGTTTACGTTTACGTTATGTATCTCTAACACAAGCATAAATAACATATAATTGTTCATGGGAAGAAAAAGGTAAAAGAACTGGAAGAAAGAAGGAAGAAACAGTTAGAAGCTGCATACTGTGCGAAATATTCGACAGGTAGAAGAACAGGAAGAAAGAAGGAAGAAACAGGAAGAAGCTGCATACTGTGCGAAATATTCGACAGGTAAAATAACAGGAAGAAAGAAGGAAGAAATAGGAAGAAGCTGCATACTGTGCGAAATATTCGCACGGGTCATCTAGTATTCTATAATGCCGACCGGAAGGCAAATACAAAGAAAATAATTTTTGGGAGGCTGAGCCATGAATATCGCTGCTTTTGGATCTTTATGGGAGGATATAACATTAAGCGGGAAATTCAAGGTTTTACTCTCGAAGTAGTTAAATTAGTATGCTCTAGAAAATTCTTTTTCGAATATTAGAAACAATAAAGTAGGATTCTCATTAAGCCCTCCAGTTAGTCAGTTTTTCCCTACATTCAATCATGCTTTCATTAATACATCGCTGCGACTAACGCCATCAGAAAACTGTGAATTTATGTATCTTATAGAGAGTACTCTTTTGGGTGTGAAGGAGTTAGTGTGGAAAAATAGAGTCTTATCTTAGCTTCCCGGTGCTCCTTCCGTTGAGAGGCCCATCGTGAAATCCGAGCTTGAGATTTTAGCCACGGAGGAATGTGGAATGAGCTCTGTCTCCGGATATTTTTGAAGAAGCTCATTTAAATCCGCGGATGTGAATATAATTGCCCTTTGATATGTATGATATTTCTGATTCCCTAATAAATTCTAAATTTCATTCCAATAACGACATCTAAGCACAGGGTTTGCTGTGTAAATGCTATGAGATCATGTACAATTTTTACGAAAGTTGTGACAAGGTTCTTACCCAATATTTGATATGATAAGTTATCACACAAAGGCAAATTGGATCAATATTGTTGAACTTTTTACTATAAAAAATAAAAATCAATTGCCAGATAGTACTTGCACCAAAGCGATGGGGCTCTCGTGCAAAATCTTTGTCAGGATTAAAAAATATTATATATTAAAGTTTAGCCAAAACAATTAGCCAGATGGGGAAAAGGAAAAATGCAAAGAGTTGTTGAAATTGAACCATTGTGGTAATGGATGTTCAAACGCATATCGTTTGACGTAAATTTTTTAGGGGAGTATTTTTCCATTGTTATAATAAAATTCATATATTAAAATAATAAAGATCTGACTACATTTTAATTCAGGGTTTTCATTTTCTATTAACGAAGTAATTTTGATTATTGAAGTATGAGTTAACTAGCTAAGTGATACACAAGACGTTATAGATCAGAGGATTTAGTGGTTACATTTACAAAACCACATACTTGGTTTGATTCACTATGTACTAGGTTCAATCCTCAACTTACATATTTATCACCGCTACATTTGCTGACTCAGTCAACATTATATCGGCCACCTTGTGAGGTGTATACCTATTCCTCAGCTGATCTATAACGAATAAATAATACAAGTTCCTTGCTAACCTTGGTGGTTTTGTAAATGTAACCATTAAATCCTCTGAAAAAATATGGAATACCACAAAGTTAGCAAGGAACTTGTATTATTTATTCGTTATAGATCAGCTGAGGAATAGGTATACACCTCACAAGGTGGCCGATATAATGTTGACTGAGTCAGCAAATGTAGCGGTGATAAATATGTAAGTTGAGGATTGAACCTAGTACATAGCGAATCAATAAATAATTCCATAAGCAAATAAAATATTTCTTCCCTGACGTGATATATTTTCCGATGAAAATATTACCTGCCTGTAAAATCTTGTAAATACTGTTTAATATCCATATTTTTGATTAAGGGTATGCTTTTTCATGATAAATAAACTTTTTTTAGTTTCTATCGCTTACATTGGTGCTTATAAAAAAAGTTTGAGTACGTCTGGAGGAAAATACTTACATCTTGGAGAAATTATATCATTCAAGGCATAGTAACTCAAAATATAAGTACCTCAATATTGCTGGTTTGAAGCAGTGTAGTTTTTGCTCAACTAAAATGATAAGCTCTGAAAGATATCGTTTAAAATTCAATTTTCATAAGATACTACCACGGGCAAAATAGTTTCACTTGCTGGTGGATAGAAGCACTACCACTGTTAGCTGCACCTTAGCATGGGAAAATTAACAATCGGTATCGCCATTAGATTCCTCGACTGCGGTAACACTCTTCACTTCCCCGCTGCCTTTCCGTTCGGTTGCATGGATTGCAGACAGCATATAATTTAGAACGAGTACATTTTTAGTGATTTTTTTTCCAAGACTAACTATGAGGTATGCATTATTTTTAGGAAAGTTTTTGGTTGGCTGGAGCCTTTAATCTGTGGCGATTTTAGAATCTCTCGAAAGCGCGATTTACTTTTCCCTCGTATCCGTATCTTAACTTTTGTCAAACGGAGGGATAACTATACCATCGTCATCTCTTTTGTTCATCCGCCTACGACGCCTAGTTGTGACGGTCTCCTGGACGCTTGTGCAAATGCACGTCACCATCTAGTGATATCTTCCAAGAAGACGTTATCTCAGATTGAGACGGGTTATGCGTGACCGGGAAATTTCGTCGTTCTCCGTTAAATGCGTAACTTTTCCGAAAATGGCCGAGTTCTCTTCCCAGGACACTCAAACGCCACGAGACCACGATCGCTCCGGCACACGCACCTCCTCCGGTCTGAAAGCCGCGTGACGATCCGCACTCGTATCACCCCTCACCCTCTCCACCCGACCGCATCCAGAGAGAGCCGTCGCAGCAATTCCCGCCGCCGCCGACCCGCTCCCGCGGGCAATTGGCCCCATCGCGTGGCGTCCGGCCACCCACCCACCGGAGTTGCTCCACACCACCCGCCCACACCACCCACGCACCATTCACGCAAACCATTGCGCAATATTCCCATCGCGCTGTCGACGCACCTCACGCGTGTTTAATGGACTTCTTTCAGTTAAATGGAGTTCCATGCGCGACATCGAGCGGAGGGATGCCCATCCGATCGTCAACTGCTGAGTTCGTCGGCCTGTGACGCTAAATGCCCCCCATGCCGTCCATGCCTCGTTCAGACTATCATCGCACCGACAAGCGTACGTAGTAGCGTGAACGGGGCACGGATTACCCTCACCCCGCTCACCAGTGCATCGCGACGAACTAGTGAAGAGCAGCCTACCGTCAAACGGACAGTCGTACGGACAATATTGGTGCGAACAGGGCATCACACTAGGTACTATCATACGTATGATGGTCCGTACAACGGTACGATAAATTAGTACTGTGAATGTGCGTTCGTACCATGGTAATCCTTTGTTCCTAACGCGATTTCGTTATAGTGGTAGCACTGGTGTCGCGAGCGGAAAGTGGAAATAATGAATAATGATAATAAAAAATGGCAGTTATTAAGGTGGAGCTGGTGATGTTACTCAATTGAATAAGCATAGAAATGTGCCGTTTGCTTTAAACAACCTTTATAAGGTCCCAAATGCCACGGGCTTAAGGTATTCCTTCTTTTGTTCCCTTGTTCGTCGCGACCCGTTCACGCAACAATTGTACTTGCGTTGGTCCGTATGATGATAATTTGAACGAGACATAATAGTGAAGATATATTTTATGCTTGTTATTGCATAAATCTTCATCGACTTGCGATATCACCACGGGGAATATGCGATCAGGCGCTCTAGAATATTCAGTTAAATGCACGAGTTTTCCTAAATGGCTGAGCTCAGTCTTCCGTTCATTCGGCACAGGTTTTTTACACCAGATTACGTCGTCTTACGTAATCTGGTGCAGGAGGAAAGGTAATCTGGTGCAGTAATCTTTGCAGGAGGAAAGTTTGTAGCGTTGCAAGTTAAACCTCATCCAAGGCAAGTCAAGCTGCTGTTATGGACCGGAGTATATAGTTTTAACGACCGCTACTACAGTATTGCCGTGTCTTCTCCAATCATGTTGCAGAGAGCTAAGAGACAGAATGGCTGGAGAGAGGTAGGGTGGAGGAATGGAGTAGAAGATAATTTTATTGTACATTTGCAATGGGAATTTTACATTTCCCGTGGCTAAGGGAGTAATTAATCATGTTATCAGTAAATTAAATGGTTTGTGGCGTGACTTGGTGAAATTGCTTCATGTTGAAATGGATAACTTTGTAAATTTCACATAGTTGACTTTAATAACGACCAGTTTCGTCGCTGTGCGAAATCATCAGGTCACGGACTGGGAGGACATCAGGACGAAACTGGTCGTTATTAAAGTCACCTATGTGAAATTTACAAAGTTATTCATTTCAACACGTTATCAGTAATTGAAACAAATTATTACATATAGCTAGTTGTACATCTTCATATGACGCAAATCCTCTATTGAAATATATTAGTATTTATAGGAAACTCATTGAGTACTTTACAAAGAAAATTGTTCCAGTCACAAATAGTCCTCGCCATAAAGGAAATTCTTGCTCTGATGGAGGCAGAGAAGATTGCTCTCACCTTGTACTGATGGTCATGACGACCGTAATAATTGGGCTCCTCTGACTGGACACTTAGACTATAGTATGCTTCAACACCACAAAATACTTTGCAGTTAAAAGCCAGTCAATTTTGCCTTGGAGGTCGAGATTTGGGGATAGATCTCGATTTATGAACTTCTGATAGAGTACTTTAAAGCTATTTAAAGTAGTTGGAGCGAAATATTATTTCACCTATAAATCAATAAATTTAGTCTCATTTTAAAGCAAAATATGCCGTACTTCAAACGACACCAAAATATTAGCCCAACACTGCACTACATTCCGAGATATTTGCCAAAAAATTCCAGCCATTTCGCTGGGGAAATGATACGAGCATGCACTTTATGGGAACATTACTCAAAGAAATGAGGAATTTTTAACATCTAGATCTCGTTAAAAATATCAGCGTGTAATTTTTGTTCCCTTAATTATGTTAAAAAATTATCGTTTAGGGTCCGCAGTAATGTTTTTAGAATCACAAAAAACCTTCTCCTGTGGAGGAGCTTTTATCGTCCGGCGTGAAAAAAATTAGTCAGGTTGAAGGCTTACATTCTGATTTCATTACTGAGGATTACAGTCAGTTAAAATTACATTATTGAACCATTAATGTTACAATATGTATGTTGTACGTACTACAGCCGCTGAAATTAAAACGTATAATTCGAATATGGTCTCCATTATGACTTGGTAAATATCTCGCTCGAATTACCTTAAGGATGACGGAAGAGCAAATCAGTTATATGCCATCAGGCAAAATTATGAAAGGTCAGTCACGATGAACAAGCATTAGCGAGATTACCATGAGCCTAATTATTCTCTAAGTATTTGGAAGTCATTATCGTAAAATGAAAGCGTATTATAAAACTTTTGTATGGTGTCAATACTTTTAAGTTTTACCATAACAAGTTAATTGTAGTGGCAAGCAATAGTTTGGCGAAATGAAAAGGAAAAAAGCAGTTCAAATATTTTAGTGATAATGATAAGAAATTATTCCCCCTTTATTGCCGTGAATACCGTGGAACACTCTCTCCTAATGCAATTATAACAGTCTGGATGAACATATCGTTTGCATTTCTGTAGAAATTTCATTTTAATGCATAATCGTCGAAAATCAAATGCCAAATTTGCAAAAGCAGGTCATGCGAGCAAATGATTCTAGTCATCAAAAGGAACCAACATTTCGGCATGCAATTTCAAAAGTATAGTATTCCAATTGAATTCCGGACTTTTAAATAACATAGAGAACCAAGATGGACGTTGAGCGCTCGTATCATATGATTAAAAATAGCACATGTACTAATTTTCCTCAAATTATCATGCTCATTATTTTAGCGTGGGACTACATTTTTTGTTGGAATAAGCAAGTATAATAGTCTGCGCGGAAATTTAAATTGAAAATCACACGGAATTTTCCGTAATTCGCAGTGAATGAGCGTCATGCGGAAGATCATTCGAAACATAATTCGCATGATCTGTCACGGTTTAAGACGACCCTTAGGGAAGTCAACAAGCTACGGTAATTTGCAATTTGCTGAACGTGATGGTGTTTATATCAAGTATTATTTTCACTTGACTGGCGTGATTGGAATGTAAACTCTGTTAATTGTTTTAGATATGTCTTAATTTACCTACACTGCACATCAATCCCTTTTTAGTATTTGTTAATGCCGGATCGTGTTTTTGGTTTCTACAATGTTAAGGCTTTAGAACTTTTATCTTAACGGACATATCCATTATGGTAAGAATAAAATTACTCGTAGTAATTTCCACACTCCTTTTAATGTAAACCGAAAATGTTTTCGACACTTTATATAATTTTCAAGGTTATTTTACTAGGAGATTCTCCCGGTTTTCAAGATTATTACGAATTATTTCATTCTTGCCATTATGGATATAGAATATTTCCACCAAGTAACACCTGGAACTCCTTCATACGCTATCGGACATAGCTTAATGGATACGGAGATTAATTGAACCATAAATACTGCAAACCCGTAACTTTCACTATAGCATTTCCTTCAGCTGTGGTGAAACACCATGGGAGCCAGGAAGTAACTCTAAAATATGTATGGCTCATTTTATAGGATAAAGTAAAAATAATATGGAAGATCATTTAGTCTTCAATCTATCAATACCCCCAGCCTAATGGGTGGTATCGTCCTACGCATCCTGCTTTAGTCAAAACAACTGAAGGATTGACAGGAAAATGTAACGGGAATGAGAATCTTCCACGTCCTCTGCAATTAATGAAAGCAAGCCAGGAATAATTCCGGCGCCACCTTCTTCCGAGATAATTAGAATAGAATAGAATTTTATATACTTCCATCCATAGAACATTACATTTAAAAATAATTTAGCATATCACCGGGAGTTTTAGGTGGACTATAAGGTCAAGACCTGAATTGAGCCACCATCAATGTTAAACATGTTCCCTTCACATTCGAATGGCAGTGGAATAATGTACTTTTTATTTCTGTAACACAAAATCAGAAAATTACATTTAAAATCATCGTAAGACAGGACCTTTAACAACTTTCAAAATTTCAATTTGCATCTAGTTACGGTAAAATAGTGGACTTTTAATTCAGTGGAATAAAACAAAAAACATTTGAAAAGCATTCAACATTTTTATTTGACAGAAACTTTCTTTGAACATTTTCCATATTCATCTCCATATTTATTCACTGCTTGCCAGATTTTCGAGAGGACAAACTTCCTTTCGCGCGCGATAGGGATAGGGATGGGGAGTCGTCTGGTAAGGTTGGAGCCCTAGACAAAGTACAATAAAATGCCAGTATACAACCTTTGAACCATGAAAAGATTTGTATTGTCAGAACCCATCAGGTCTTGCTCAGGATTCAATGGATATGAATCAGTCACTGTCAATTGATGAAGCAAACAGCTGCTGGCGTATATTTTTTGCGGGTTTTCCATTTCCCTGCTTGGTACTTGCGGCCATCACCAATGCTGTATCTGTGTGTGCCCGACTGCTATTATCAAGGATAAAAAACTCAGGGGTGAAATAATGTATAAAATTCTGCAATTAATAACATTTTACGAAATTTTATCAATCATGTTTTCGACGTATCAAAGGTTTGATATTTTTATATAATTTAGATGAATGAATATCGAAGGCTAGGACTCAGTTTAGAATTTTAAAACATTTCAAAACCACAGCATGGAAATTACAAGTAACGAGGAAAAAAGTGTCAACAAAACTATTTAAGGAGATCTGGCGAATACACTCTGGCTTTGAGTATGTTTAAATCACTACTTTAAACTACAGAGGCATTATTAATTTGTTTGCTAAGACGTATTTTCCTATAATCAGCTGTGATGACCCGTCAAAGTTGTAAACTATAGGTCCTAACCTATATTTGATCATGGTGTCCGGAATCCGCATCACCCACTCTTGCTTTGCGTAACGCGACAGCAATGGGGGCTCATTTCGATTAGTATCAACGATTAGTAATCGATCGATAGATTAATTATCAGCCGTGATGACCTGTCAAATTCGTAAACTATGGTTCTAACCCATATTTGATCATGGTGTCCGGAATCCGCAACGCCCACTCTTTCATTGCGAAACGCGACAGCAACGGTAGCTCATTTCGATTAGTATCGACATGAAAAGTGAGCTCAAGGTCTAGAATGAGACTTGTGAAAGTCATACGACGGGTTGGAATCACAGAAAATGAATTTTTATTACTGGTTAAGAGGTATTCACGGAAAGATCACTATTTTGGTTTGGAATTTATTTGATACATTTTCAAATCAAGATGTGAGCACCTCACAGGCAAAATCTGGTTGAGATAAGGAGAAATACATGTAAATACATCCATAAGAACCTTCTTTCATTTCTTAGAATATCATGAATATTACTTCCTTAGATTTCAACCGACTTCTTAGCGTATGATAACGTGCCCATTTGATGATGCTATTCTTGAAGATTCCCTGTGTTCGGGAGATGATGATTGGTAATCGCTACTGTTGCGTTCGGCCGTTTTTTTATCGTTTCTTTAGGAGTTTATTTTATAATTCTCTCCCAGATCACAAAACCTTTTTGAAATAGCCCTAAACTGTCACAATTCTTGAGGATTCATCAAACTTCTCTCGACATACGTAGACTAAAAATTATAGTTATGTTCAGACTTTGGTGATTGCAACCGCTGATTCGCAGATCTTGGTCCCTATGTATTTTCTCAGCTCCATATATACTTTGAGAATAATATATTTCTTACTATTTCATGCATATAGTAATTCAAGAGTTGTGGGAAAGTTAACCGTGATATAATAAATTCCACAGTTTTTCATACGGCGTCTCCCTAGCTGTGACGGAACTGATGGCAGCCCAAATGTGACCTCAGAGAATGTTTGTTCATTTCGTTAGAGAAAATTAAATTACTTCTTAAAAATAGCCTTTCAGTCTTTATTCCACGAATTCCTCCAACTGCGTACGTTGGGTGGTCCTCCAAATAAATCGTTTGTCAAAAACCTGCTGATTCGACCTTAAAAGGCGAAGGGACTCCTTTACTACAGATACAATTGATGAAAGCGAGACAAGAATTATTCCAGCCTGCCGTCTACATCAACAATTTCTATAACCATTAAATGTTCGCTGGAGTTTTAAAGAGAACAAATTTCACTTCTCCTGCTACAGGGAGCCATCTAGAAATGTTGCAGTTCAGGGCAAAGAGTTTAAGAATGTGAGGATAACAGCTTTGGTCGATGTAAGAATTAGGGATTTTCGTAGCCAATCTACTCTCTCTCGGGATTTTAAGGACATGATTCAGTTCCCGCCAACTGAGGAAGTAATTGACTGTTGAATGGTGTTTGAGCATTTTTCGTGTCCCTCATAGTCATTTTAGGCTCTATCTTTGCCGGATACGTGGCTGTCTAGCCCTTGCTTTAAAGCATTTCAATGTAAACGAAACACAGAAGATTCTGCAGATCTTTTTTCAAAAATTTAGTCTATCCTGCTTTTGAGATGAGTATTTTAATAATGTCTGAACTTGGTTTAACAGAATAACTAGTAACGGCAACTAATTACCTAGACTCAATAAATATATTTTACCAAATTATCCTAAACTGTTTATTTGGTGTATAATAGAGAAATTTAGGAAAAGTAATTAGAGAAAACGGCTTAGACAATGAGCCTAAAAACAAAAATGTTGGCTATTTTCTCGGTTGAAGGCGTCGAAATCACGCCTCCAGGCATTCTAGTGTCAAACTACAATTAAGTGCTGAAAAAATTATTCCAATCTACTCTAATACGCGAAGTAAAATCTAAAACGCTTTTACCAGATTTATTTTGGGATTCAAAGGATGTCCGGACTCCCGCTGCAGTGCGTCATTACTGCCTCTCGATGAAAAACCTGGTCGCCGACAGGCTGTTAACCCTCGAAACTAGGTTCATTACCCGGATCTAATTTTCCGTATGGGCAAATATGTGTGGAAAAAAATATTGCCCATCCTGGGGATCATCCTTTGAGGATTAAGGTAGGACTAAATCATTTTAAATTTCAACCAGCGCGGTGGAGTTCGTTGCTCGTATGTGTTTTCTCGCCTTCTCTTATGCATCATTTTTAAAAATCTCTTTCCTGAACCTCAATTTTATCATTCGCACACCCGAGCTGGGTGTGGTACCATTCACCTTCTCCCCACCTTATTTCTCACTCGCCACCCTCGACATCACTATCTGTGGATGCAAATGATGATTTTGACAATTATGTGCCTGCAGAACGAGGGAGAGAGAGGGAAGAATTCCTTTTACGGACGACTCTTTATACATCTCATTGGCAAATATTAACGTCCGTTCTCATCATGGCTTCGGAATTCTTGGAGGAAAGTTACTGAAGTCCGGTTGCGTCCATGTGGTTAATTTTATTAAAGCGCTCACGCATTTTTGCCCCAGCAATCTCGAATCGATGACGCTGTTCACAAGAGGAGCCATTAAAACAACTACACCGACTCTTAACTGATTTTTCCTCTTTCTCCCGCGCTTTCTTTTCTCCCCGAGTAATAATTTTGCCTTCCCTGGAGGTGAGTGTGACGGAAGCAGTTCGAAAATTTCTCCATGGTATAATTTGCTCGAAATCACCGCGATGCAGAGGTGCATATTTAATTATAGATCCCGACACGGTCCAATTACATCATTCGTTTTCATTCACGAAGATAAGGACGGCGTGATCCGTCCCGCCGCGCTATTTGAAGGTAAGAAATTACTGTTTTTTAATCATACCAGGCGTGCGACAGAAGTGCGATATCTCTTATCGAACAATCTATAAATAGTAGTCATGGCTTCCTAGCTGAAGCTCAGAGGCCTATTACTCTTGGGGGGAATTACTATTGATTTGCATTTCGAATTTCAAATAATATGATGAGTAGCGTATACTTTTTTCCCGCTCATTAATGTTATGCTATTTAGTAATACTCTCCAAGTTAAACGAAATTATTTATTTTAATTTCATCATTTTGACCAATTTGTGCAAAGCGGAGGACGGCCATGTTGATCTTGTTTCGGAATCGTCAATAATCATTCGAAAGTTTTTCTGGTACATCCTCACGGATACATCGATTATTGAGAAACTTATATTTTTTTTTTATTTATAGCAGTCCGTTTACAGTATATTATAATGTATCTTATAGCTTACAAGCAATGTCTTTCCATAGGTAATAGTCGCCGGGAAGATGGAGATGATCAATTTCATCGATAATCCTCAATGCATGAGATGTGGGTGTGCGGGGGAGGAGAGGTAGTGCAGCAGACGAAAGCCGAGAGTGGAACTCATCAAGCAAATAACGGAAGACGATGGAATGAGAGGAAGAGGAGGAGTGTAGACACTTATACGTCCCGTCTCCACTTTTCCTCATCCTCCCCCGACAAGGGAGGAAGGAAGGACAGACGGACGAGTCGTTCCGATGACTAGCAAAAATGTGTGCCTCTAAATTCCAGATGGCCGCGATGCGCCGTGATAGACTCCCGATGGCGCTGTAGCAGTGAGAATTTCACATTGGGGCTTTAGAGGGAAGTACCGTGATTTCGTGGGAATCCTTTTAATCTTCCCGGGGTAATTCTTTTACATCTACATGCTACACCGCGAGCCGCCGCATGGGCATGTGGCAGGGGGTGTTGGGTCACCAACCGTGTAAAGATGTAAGTTTTTTGGGTGGTAAAATCGTGACGTGTATTATGGGAGTGTATTTAGTGGAGCTCAGTAATTATTGTGGCCGCATATTGTGTGCGAAAAGAACGAGTTTTTGTACCTATCTATTTGGCAGTGTATCTCTCTTATTTTATTGCTTCTGTCAGACCTAGTGATGTAGTGAGGAGTCATGTTAATATTCTCTGTCTCCCTCTGCAAAATATCAGTTCTGAATTTCTCAACAACCTAAGTCTAGCGTGTAGCCTCTGAGTATCTAGGGGCTCCCACCAAAATCCCTTTAAAAGTTGTGAGACTCTATATGTACGCTCGTAGCAGTTTTTAACGAAGAGCGCTGCTTTCTTTTGTATTTTAATTAATTCTTTTTGTTAAATGTTTATGACCAGGGTCCAAAATGCTCACGGCGTATTTGAGGTGTGGCCTAACAAGAGCAAAGTAACATCTCTCTTTGGCTTTTTCATCCGAGGACCTTCCTATTATACGTTTAACAAAACCTAGTTTCTTAATGCTGTGTCGCATATGTTTTCTAGGTTTAATTTCCACGATGTACTTATGAAAGCTAAATCCATCAATAAATACTTTTTGTTTTCGGTCACTGAGAAAGTCCCTTATCCGATTTACTCTTTTTTATTAACTCCGCATGATTGCAATTTATATATGAGTTATTCGTTAGAAACCTTGCCGAACGCCTTCTTAAAATCAAGGAATATTGCGTTGACTTGCTTTCTCGATTCACCTGATTTTAGGATATCATGAAGAAAGAGCGCAAGCTGTGTTTCGCAGGACCTGCTCTCACGGAAGCCGTGCTGACTGCTATGTAAGAAGCTTCGATTATCCATGAATATTTTAATACTGCTAACAACAATGTGTTCGAGGATCTTGCATAAAAGTGATGTTAACGATATAGGCCGGTAATTTTCTGGGTCACTTGTATTTCCTTTTTTAAATATCGGAGTAACGTTGGCTATTTTCCAGTCTTGGTGCACCCTGCCTTCGGATAATGATTTACTAAATGTAAGTTGTAAGAAGGATGCAATCTGTGGCGCTAACTCCTTCAGCACGCGTGCAGATATTCCTTCTGAACCTGGGGACTTGTTACTTTTAATCGAACGCAGTTCTTTAGTTATTCGATCACGCTGAATAGTTATGTCCGTCATCGGCTCGTTAAAGTCAGGAATGTCTAAAATGTGGTTTGTGTCATCCTTGTGTCCAATGAAGACTACTGTCGAGGATATTTCTTTTTTTCCGAATATGAATTATTGTGCGGGTGATGTGAATTTTTGTGCCAGAAAGATGAACCCTCCCCCATACGCAAACCCACCCCAGCGGTTTTCATTTTTCAATATTATTAGGGGTGGGGCTTATAGTAAAAATGAAATTATGTGGTATCCGTCCAGTGGAGTGTGTTGAAACTCGGCAATATGGCGTCGAAACGGGCGCTGGAATTTGGTGTGTGTATTTTTTCGCCACCACTTCATTCCCAAGGTGTAAAGGAGAGGGTGTAAAGGGACCCTCTCTCTGTGTACACTTTGGCGCATTCAATGAAACTCCTGACTGACTTTTTTAGCCTCCAATTGAGAGAGCGAGAGTTAGATGAGGCCACAGTTAGAGAGCAGAACAAAGTCGTGCTTCTAGTGGTAGCACTTGAAAGATGCAACAGTTACATTGTAACTGTTTCGTTGTCGAAACAGTTTCACGATGAAACAGCTGCGTGAAACACTGTTGCAAAAGGCGGGCGTACGCTCACCAAACAATGACCGATCGATAGGCGCTGTTGAAGCATGCCACTAACGACCAGGGGCACCATAAACGTTAACATGTGACTTGAGCTGTTAACGGGGAGGCGGGATGAATAGCTGACGGGGAAGTGTAGGCATTGGGCATAACCAAACGTGTAAGGGAAATATGTGTACGTGAGAGATAGGCAACTTTAATCTCGTCCCGTCTCCCGTACGCGGAAAACCAATCAAATTCACTGTTTGATGTTTGTGGGAGAGTTCCGCCTGTCGGAAGCCGCGAAAAGTATGAGCCAGATTGTACACCTTTGTCTTTTTCCCACAGTAATAATGAAATATTTTTTCAGAGTATATTTACTATGTGCGAATTTCCACAGAGAAAAAAATCATCCGCCTTGACCGGGATTCGAACACGGATCCCTCGAATTCCGGCCGAGTGCTTTAGCCAGTTAAGCTACCGAGGCGTCCTCTTCTCCTGTGGATTTTTGTGACCTTTACGGGACTAGATGTTCTCGACTGCCGGACATACAATGTAACAATCAGTCGCTACTGAGCGCTTAGCGCCACTGCCCACGAGGAAAGATCGAACTTTGAACACAGAGAGGCGTTCACTCTTATTTGACAAATTTTAAGCTATCCGGGACTAGCCACAGAGTTTCACTATTACGGAGTCACCCGCAATGCACATATGTGCGATTCGAATCCCGGTCAAGGCGGATGATTTTTTCTCTGTGGAAATTCGCACATATGTGCATTGCGGGTGACTCCGTAATAGTGAAACTCTGTGGCTAGTCCCGGATAGCTTAAAATTTGTTATATTTACTATTGTATATCCACTTTTGAACATGCAAGTCCCATAATGCATTAAATTAGGTAAAGTGTACACAAGATGTATGCTGTGGTCGTCATCAGCGATAAATTATTTCCAGTGGCGAGAGAAAATGGGGGAAAATCTCGCGCGATGCGTTTTGGGATAATTTTCGCGTACGATAAATGTCTCTGCATTTTCATAAAAAAATTGATACCGTGCTTAATATTCCAAAGCGTCAATTGTCACATCAGAAACTTAACAGACTAATTTTGCTCACATACTTTCTAAGTTAGAAGGTGATATTTAACAGTCTCTAACTTATTTAATGGGCTATGCTGAATGAAATAGCCGTAATGATGAGAAATGTTTCTTTTCCAGAAATTCAATACAAAAGATTTTTTTCGAATTGAAATATAGTCGCCTCGTATCTTGACACTTTTGAATTGTCTCGAGATCCTTCGTTAGCGCTTGCTTATCATGTGCGGCGTATGCTAAAAACCGAAGTATCCTGTCAAGTAAGACACCGGTATCGTTAAACACCACAATCAACGAGGCGGGCGTATAGCACTACCCTGTTGAACGTTCGATTTGACCTTGACTTCATTACAGATGGCTCCGTCCATTACAACCCATTGCACTCGATAGCTAAAGAATTCTTTCATCCAGGAAATTGCTCTATCGTGCAATTCATAAAATAATTATTTTTTAAAGTAGCATTCTATGAGGTAATTCGTCAAATGTATATTTAAAACCAAGAAAAATATCGTGAACATGGAACTTCGCCTTCATCCGAGACTGAATTGTCGTGGGTAAATTGATCCAATTGAGTTTTGCAAGATCTCCCTTTTCTTAATCTGTGTTACGATTTTATTGGCTAGTCCTGCATATCGAGGTGGGTAGGTATACTATGCTTGTCAATGGAGTCAGATGTGGGGTATGTCAGTTGGTAATTCTATGGCTGTTCCATGTCACTGCTTTTTTATACTGGCGGGATATTTGCAATTTTCAAGTCCCTGAGTATTACGAGTTTTCTCATGGATTTACTGATATTTTCAGCAAGTGGGGAGATATTTTTGAAGCTAATCCTATTAGCATGCAAACAGGAATTTCTCCAGGACTTGAATTTTTATATGGACTAAACAATTTCAGCAAATTTATTATTCCATCATCATAACAATCAAAAAGCGGCATCGATCACCGGCAGCGATCGTTTACCGTGACGGGTATATTCCGTGATAACTTAGTGAACACACTTAGAAAGTAGGAATTGAATAAATTAGCTTCGTCCAAATTTCTTGTAAATACATACTTCGTCCTTTTCGTTTCGCGGTGAATATACTGTCAATCTGTTGCCTTGATCTTCCCTTAAGGATTGCCTATTGGCTTTTGGGTGATTCTGTAACTATTATACTAAAGCTGTTCTTCTGAAATCCACAAATAAACTCAGAAACGCCTCCTTCGCTGCAGCTTTAGATAATTTATATTATTCCATTTTAAAGTAGCAGTCATCAGCGGACAAATCTGTATGGAGTATATTGGCGTGGCATTACTCTCTGTCGTCTCACCTTCACAATACATCGTCTTGGCTCGCTGTTCTCTTTTTTACTTTACCCGGGCTCTATTATATTTGATCTCCGAATGTACGATAGAAATAAAAGCTTCCCAAGTTCCCTCCTATAGTCTAACTTTACATCTTATTCTCTGGAGGTCGGGAAAAGTATTTTCAAGATGATCCTCGAAGGAATTGAAATCATCTTTTTGGAAAATGTGGAATTTTTCTTCTTCATTTAAAACTTTTAATGATATTCTAAGAAAACTTCAGAGTGACTACTCTAAGGGCATGTTGATGAAGAGTGGAAGGAGAGGTGAAAGAAATGCCTGCGTCATTAGCGTACTGCCCTTATCGAAACTCACCAAAGGGGTTCAGTGGTAGAAGTAGAGGAAGAGATATGGGTTAGAAGTGAGTTAGGCAAGCAGGACACCTTTCTTGAAAAATCCTCGAGTCATCAACATACTTCAAAAATACTGATATGCAATCTTGATCTTGGCATTGTTTGGAAAGTCCCCTTTGATTTTACCGACTCCCCATTTGTGCAGGAAAATGCCGTCGCGATGGTTCAAAAGTACGACTCATATGGGGATCGGGTTGGTGTGGTGGCCAGAGTACTCGCCTACCACACGGGCGGCCAGGGTTTAAATCCCTGCAGAGGCGGATGTTTTTCAGAGGAAGCCCGCCCGATCTCTACTTGAGTGTCTTGTGGAGGGCACTGCAAGTAGAGTATTCCGTCTCTCGGATGAGACGTTAAGCCGCGGTCCCCTTCGCGCCTTTTGTTAAGAGCAGGCTAATGCCGACGCCGGGTTTCTATCCACCCTTCCTCCATTACCTGTCCCCTATGGCGCAAATGACCTTAGCCGTCGGTCGCCTCCCCAAATATCCAATCCACGACTCCCATCTCATTGTAAATCTATTTTTTAACGATATCTTGTCTCCTCAATTCTCAATCGAAAGCATGGAATAGTTACATCTCTGACGGATAATTGAAGTATTGCACCTGGGAACCATTCATTTTTCAGATAATTTTATGTTTCCAATGTAGCTTTAATTTTCTTTTCGTTTGTAAAACAAATACTGTTTTGGTTTAAACAACCAAAAATAAGTTATAAATCCAGTTACATGCAACAAATTCAAACCAAGGCAGTTGAAATACGTTAAAATTGCCGCGAGAAAAACTCGACCAGGTTCGGGAATCGAATCAGGGACTTTAGGACTGCCGGTCCAATGCGTAGACCACTGCGCTATCCAGGCCTCTTAATCCTCGTGGAAATGTTGGTGGATACAAGGAAACTAGATCTTAGGCCCTTTGCGGATCACTCAAGGGAAAAGAGGGCTTCAAAGAAGCCATAACCAGGTGACAGTATCCTTCACCAGCACTTATGCCGTGTTTGGCCAAGTGAAAGTATTCAAAGCATTGCAGGTGTAATACTACGAACTTTCCATGAGAAAAAGTCGGCCTGGACCGGGAATCGAACCACGCGCGTTTGGTTTTTCCAGACTATTGCGCAGACCACTACGCTATCAACCAAACCAAATGTCCGTGGTTCGATTCCCGGTCCAGGCCGACTTTTTCTCAGGCCGAGTTCCCCTGGAAATTCCAGTTGTATGCAGTTCAAACAAGATTGTCTAACATTTGCTCTACCTCGAGGCCTTTTCTTTTGATTCGTTTCTTCATCCAGTACACTCGCCGATTCAAGGGTGTAATCGAATTCGCCACTCCATTCATACAATAAATTTTCATCCGAAAGTGATTTTGCTTGCCACTGATTAATCACTCACCCCGTCGTGAGTAACTGCGCGTATGTACAATTAAAATCACAGCACGGACAAGCGTAGCTTACATAGCTTACCCCAAATGCACGCCACTGATTCCTTCCCATGAACCTTCAGCAGTCATAAAATCAAGTAATAATTTATAATAATTTCACCGTAAAGAGAATGGACGCATATTAAGCAGAGACATGAATAATGATTTATAGAGTACAATAAAAGGTAATCACTGATCGTCTCTATCCCCTTAGTGCATATATTTAGGACAAAAAATGGGTTTCAACGTTATTTTAATCAGGCATAGGCCGAATTATATTGCACAGTAGGAAAAACTTCAGGTGCGGATATTCTAACAATAGCACCTTCACTACAACACCCTTGAGGCGACTGGAGTGTCCGGATAACGTAATACGTCAACATTCTAAACAAAATATAAAATATGTCTTCCACCACAGACACTACAATCCCATGTGCCTCTGGAGATTAAATGTAGCCACCTATTTAAACAAGCACAAACCACCATATTTCAAAATACAATTGTATAGTAAGCAATCAAGATGGAACCCTAAAAGTTTTAGCTTCTTATATGATAGAAACCGACTGTTGAAGAAGTAGAAATAGTGTGGGTCATTACACTTTATACCCCAATGAACACAAATTCTAGTGTATGAATCAATGGTAAGCATCACAGGAGCCAACACGGAGGATAAGTTCTTCTTAAGGTTTGACAGCAAGGATCACATGCTCGCCCTGCTGCCCACAAATTCCTTGCCCATTTGAGTCTTTTACAGCTACTGTCCCGAATTACAAAGTCAAAAAATGAGAAAAATATTTCCAAGTTCTCTCCAAGGGTCTCAAATGAAGTGAGTTTCCTTAAAACATTTGACTTTCACTTTCTCTAAGGGTGACGTTTTATGTTCTGGCCTTTAATTGAGGATTGCTTCAAATTGAGGACTCCGTTTTCGGGTAAGTACCTTAATCAACGAAAGATGCTTTCAAGCAAAAATATGTACGATTGGCATAAATTATCAGAGGTAACAATTTATGGCGTCATAAGCAATTAAATGTAACCTCTAAAGCAGAATAGGATTCCTTTAAAATGCATGTAACGCCGCCTCCGCCTTCCATAGCTATCATTGATGGCTCGGATGATTGAAGAGTCGTCTGGTATATAGGCTGGGAGGCAAATGATTACGAATGGGTTCTCCCCCAAAACTTAAATGCGTCAGTTTAATGCAGAAGTGACAGAATCTTAAACGATGGTACTCTATAATTTTTTTTATAGGCCACTTTCAGTTCATGTTTTCATTCGTCGGAGTAAGTAATTCATTAGTTCACATACTCAAACATATCTTACCAAATTAAATAAGATCTACGTAAAAGTAATTATATGGCCAACTCATCACTCAGATCCTTTTCAGGGTTCAGCCACAGACAAAGAAATATTAATTACTGGTTTCAAGTTTGGGAACATTTTCGGCTTCACTAATTTATTCATCACCGCCTTATCTTTGAATCCATTCATTGAAATTCTTGCGAGTTCTTTTGAAACCAGAAAAAATATTCAAATATGTTTGGTTATCCTTTTAATAACACAGCAACTCGCCTTTCAATCTTAGACTTTCGACTCCATTAAGCCAGAGCAAGCGCTTAAGCTAACTCAAACCTCTACATGCTTGGGGGTCGGCGTTGAATGATGTTGGTAGTCTCAGGCGAGACTACATGGTCTGTTGATATAGCTGTGCATGAAGCCATGGTCGCGAACAAATTGAGATGTGAGTAGCAAAATAATAATTTCAAGGGATAATTTTTCTGGAACGTTAAATTTGCTCCATCTCCGTCTCCAAAATCTCGAATTGAAACATCTAAAGCACCACTCGCATCCACTATACCCCTAGCAAAAACGTAATTGTTTCCGACACTCTCATCCCGGCGAAATCTCTATTCGCCGCAACATGTTTTTCCTGTCCCCCTGAATGCCACCAATATTTCAAGATATTATGCTGCTGGTTCTTTGGTGATGCATAATGCCGCGTTGGAACTGCCATCGCACGGACCAAAGTACGTACGACAATAAATGGGGCACAGTTTTACCCTCACCAGGGCATCGCGACGAAAAAGTAAAGTACAAGTGAACCAAATAAGGAATATCATATTGTTGTGAAGTTTTGAGGCTTTCAAAATGTTGTTCAAGCAAATGACACATGCATATGCTTATTTATTATATTATAATCATCTACTTACTCAAATTATTTTATTTTTTATCTTTAATCACCATTTTCCGGTTTCTACTCGCGACACCAGTGCTACCACTGTAGAGTGACAGCGTTAGGAACAAAGGATTACCGTGGTACAGACGTGAATTCACATTACGAATCCAGCCCGTCTCGTACAGACCATCGCATGTTCGATAGCAGCCTGAACGAGGCATAATTGGATTTTAAATAAATTACCCCAGCGCTGTTTCATAGATGAATAAAATAATGTAGAATCTTCCTGTTAACTATGCATAAATATATCAAAAAGACCCTCATCAAAAACGAGATGGCACAGTTACAAATTGGCAGTGAACTAGGAAGAGAGTGTACCCATGCGAGACCAGGGCGGAGTTAGGAGGGGGCTGAGAATGCAGTCATTCCCCGTAATTTCAGGTGAAATAGGGTAAATGGCACTATTTAAGCAGTCCATGTTCCAGGACCTCATCAAAGTAGCACCATGCTGCCTCCCTAAATAAATTTGAATAGTGGCGAAGTCATTTTTATCTTAATAAGCTTCCATTTCAAATTAAAAACGAATTAGCGATTTTAACATGGGCAATACGAAAGATAAAAATATTTCCAAATAATTTTATCGTAATGAAACGTTGGTTGGTACGATTGCGTACGCACGGATTGTGGTTTACGGTTCGTACTCTGATTAGCAAGGAAATTTATCAGGGCAAAATTTTCATCTAAATATGAATAGAATGAATAGGGAATATTTACCTTTTTCTGTGGATTTTATCCGGAATTCGTCCTATCTATGACCTACGTCATTTCCTTTCTTCGGTAACTTTTCATATACGAGCCTTTCGTTTTAATTCAATATTACTATAATTGCAAAACAGCATATTATGAAGATAATTTTTAGTTTAAATTTCGACAGCATATACATTACCTCATGTTTACACAGCAAAGGAAATTATTGTTACCTCAGTGTTTTTATATACATTTTAAAATTCCTCACATACGGTGCCAATCGGGCGTAAAAATTCTTAACTTACAATTCTCTGACACTCATAAACACAACCATATCTTCACTTTTTCTCAAAAATGAGACCGGAGGTAAGAATGGTTGGGATGATGTAGTGATGAGGTCAGTTGGATTTTTCTCAACGCGTGTTCTCTGAAACAGTAATTAGGAAGTATATTATCTCTTGGGCTAGCAATGACATATATTAACATACGCAGAATATATGCATGAACCGAGAAAAAGTTTGTTTATTTATTTGTGAAACCTATAAGAATAATGTATACCGTTAATTACTAATTTTCTACTTGGGAAGAGAAAAATTCCATGATGTGAATTTTCCAGGTACGTTATTGGAATTGTGACATGAACCTGGTTTCGAAGTACGAGTAGTCCATTTTGACATTAAAATTTAAAAAATTTAATATAAGCCTTCTTTATATCCTATTAAAGCTTAAACTGTTCTCTCAAATTCCTGGTTTATAAACGATAGTGAGTAATTTTCGATCACTTGCCCTTCAATAATTCTTAGCATTCCAATTTTCCTATTTTTGTATCCAATGTGTCTTATGCATGTAAGCAAGTATGGATACTTTTGCATGAAGTTATCCCTCGTTTCTGTGACCTGTTGATGGATGGGTAGCTGGAGTGTGTTTCAATGCCGGGGAGCAATTACCAGATGATAAACTTGTTCTTAAGTTTCCCACTACATCAACGACTCCATGTTGGCCTAGGTATCGACATATTACTCATATTTTGAGCATAGAGGTTCTTGACTTGAGATGAGACTACTCTGAAGACGATTTCCAATTCGGATGGCGAAATGTTGCCCAGATTTTAATTCAGCGGGACTCCAAAGAAAGGGCCGCACTTAAAATTTGCTGGGAAAGTACCACATACTACTTCACTCTTTGACAGCTTTCGTGAGAATAAATCAATATATATATATATATATATATATATATATATAAAGTAGAATGTTTGTCTGTCTGACATTAATACAAATCTACAATTTTAATCCTATCGTGCTGAAATTTTGCAGAGTAATAGTTCAAGGCAGGAGAAAAATTGTAGACTACTTTATAAAGTTCTCAGGGCCCATTAAGGTCCCAAAAAGGGGCCTTTTGGTGGTTCACGGTACGTATTGGGTTTTGTATAGTGGTTTCATTTTTTGCTTTTTTAAATGACTTCCGCTCAAGATAGAAAGTTGAAATTTTTTCATTAAGTGTCTGAAAAAATGAAGGTTTTAATTCTTTCATTTGATTATCCTTTTCACTTCGTAATTGAAGGAAAATTACGGTTTTAGCTGCAAAAACGCATATTTTTCTGTGAAATCAACAATACCATATTCGCTTGACAACCAGATTTAGGTCTTAATTGCTGTTGGAATTATTATTGCTTAGTTAAGCCGATTAGGAATGCTAAGCATTGGAATTTGTGCAGCGGTTAATTATTTCGCTTTTTAAAACGACTTTAACTATAGATGGAGAGTTAAAATTCATTTTATCAGATACCCGAAAGCATGATACTACTAAAATTAGTAGTATCATGCCCGAAAGAATGAAGTTTCTCACTTTTTCAATCGATTTTCTTTTACGCATTTTCCTTGGCAACCAAATAAACAAACAAAAATAAACATCGTAACCATTATTGATGACTCCCAAATGAAATAAACATAATAATTCTTGGTCATATACAAATCCACTCCGGGCTACAAGTTCATTTCGATTGTGATTATCATTAAATCAAATCTTAATTAACGAAAATGAAATTCTGAATAACTACTCAACAAGTAAGTACTCGAATTATTTACTAAACTATAATGTTCTTTTATCCTGGCTGTGCAGGTAGTATGATTACAGTAAAGGGTTTCAAAAAATTGTCTCTCTACTCATATTAAACAAGTTTTACTAATTTCATTGTTTTTATTTTAACATGTTATTTTTTATCATTCTGTCAATTTTTGAGTCATTTGACTTATAATTATTATTGTTCGTGGGAGATATTGTTACACTGTTTACTTATTATTGTCTCACAATTGTACAGATTCTCTGCAGAAAAAAATGTTTATTTAATATAACAATTACTTGCACTGTAGTCTGTTATCACAACTACTTACTAACCCCTCACCTCTTATATAAAGAGTTTTGAAGGAAGTATGATCCCGAGCAACGCCGGGTAATTCAGCTAGTCCCCTATAAATGTAGTGCAGTGGTAGTTAGGTTACCTCATGTTTACAAATGATCATGTGTACCTGTAGGTTCCTTGGTATAGATATTGAAAATATAACGGCCAATTTCTCTAGATATATAAGGTTGTCCATAATACTTTAATTCGCTTCAACATCCCATCTTTTTACAGATTTATCTACTAAATATGGTACTCTTATGAATCGCTTTCCTAACTGTCATATTCATGAAAATTTGGAAAGCAGTATTCAGCTCTACAAGTCATAGTTATTGTTTTCCCATATCTATAATCAAGCTGGAGCCAAATGGTAGATTTTACAGAGTATATGCATTTGTACTATTGGTTGCACAGGCAAGTAGTTTTCCCGAATCCCATGTAAAAAATTCGACACGACATTGAGTTTTTTGGTGAACTCGGTAAGACGTCTAGGTTTTTGGTGTATACGGTGACGTTTGCTGGCTTTTCAAAACAAACTGAAGTTTCCTCAGTAACTCCTATCTACCTAAAGAGGTTGCCATGATTTTTACGTAAGTTTTTAACTTCTGAGAATAATTACTCGACGAGACGCTGTTTCCCAATGCTGAAAATAAAAAATGACCTTTCCCTCGCAACCATGGCAGCCACTAATTACTTAGAAAGCACCGAGAGGAATTTAAATTCCCGTTGCACTTTCGCTGCTTTTTTCATCATATCTACTTGACTGATGGGAAAGCTTTCGCTTAGTTTGTCTGTTACAATAAATGAAAATATATCTCTAAACATGACCAAATTTACCAAATAAATTATGTCTAAACAGCATACATAAGTTGACAAATATGTCTTCACCCGTTCACGAGGAGGTAAACGAGCACGCTCGCGATTTACTCTCAAATAAAAAGAGTAATCTTGGTCATGGAAAAATCCAAACGCTTAATGCTGTTAATTAGCTCTAATCCAGCAAAAGCCCATTCCGTAAAAGAAATTTCAATTAAATAAAAAGATGACTCGTGATATGGAAATTAGCTAAAATTAAGCCGAATGGACACTAATTCTTTATCTTTTCATAAGGGCTTAAACCTTACCTACTATTCAACCACAATGCACTTAGTCACAGACTTTATTTCAATTTACATATATTTCATCTCATGAATTAGACATCATTAGGAACAACGGAATAATATCAGTCATTTCCGACTCAATAAGCACGTATTTTTAACACTAAAACACAATGTCTGTCACAACACATTATTTCAAGGTCTGTAGTCTAGCCAAAGGGAATATAGCATATATTTATGTTGAAAAATCACCACGAACACACATGCAATCCATCGCGGAGCATAAGTAACATTTGCAATCACTAGTTTGCATGTTATATATGTTTGCATAGTATATACGGTCACTTGAACACACGATACTCAACGTTTTAATAACCTCGCCAATTATGGTACCATTGTTCCTTGCACAAGTGAAACTTAGAACTGCTAGCTTAATAAAAAAGTGTAAACTACACGCTGTAGTCCGAAAGTTTGCTTTAAATCAACACGGCTAACAACCGAAACTAGACCTATTATTTAAACTACATTAAAATGTAATGCTGCACTGCAGTCGAGACCACTAATTGAAATCGAAGTTCAATAATAGTCTACAGTTCATGAAACACCACATCACAAAAGTTATTCAAATGATTGTTTTCTCACATTTATGATCAGGCTGTAGCCTTTACTCAATGATACAACCAAAGCATACCCTATTTCCTTCAATAACGGCCGCTCTGGCTGGTAATTTGATGAGGAAGCCGAGGATTCGAGCGTAAGGCAAAGTACGCTCGAACGTGATTTATAAAATAGCGATCGACAATTGCTTTCAAAATATTAACCCCAATCAAGGGGAAATGACTGTCACACTCGAACTTTCAATTATAAAACCACCCGCTGGCATGTTATCCTTCTCGAAGTAGTATGAGGCAACTTGTATAGCAGAAAATGGGCTTTATCCGGAGTTACACGCACGGCGTGAATAATATTTGAGACGGTATCCTAGCAACATTATTTCTTGAAACGCTCTTATCGTGGAGGTGGGTTGCCAAAACACGCGGAGGCGGTAAAATTGATGCGTCGTCGGGATGAGAATAGAGGGAGCATAACATTTGCGCGAGGGGTGTAGAAGATATGAATGGGGTTTAAAGTGATTTAAATCAAGATGTCGGAGGCGGAGTTGGAGCGAATTTACACGTTACAAAAATATCATCATCTGAAATTATTATTTTGCTACTGAAATTTCCTGTTCACGATCATGGTTACATGCGCAGCTACATCAAGACACCATATAGTCAAGCCTGAAGCTATCAACTTCATTCAAATCTTACCCACAAACACGTAATGATGGTGAGAGTTAACTTCAGCGCTTGCTCTGGCTTAATAGAGTCGAAAATCTTATCTTGGCTGCGAGCGAATTGATGAGTTATTAAAAAGAAATAACGTAAGATACTAGAATACTTCTCTAAAGTCCGTAGAACACGATAAAATTTTAACAGGCAGATTCAATAATACAGTTGTGATGAATAAATTAGTGAAGTCAACAATGTTTCCTAACTGTAAAACTAGACATTAAAGCTTTTTGTCTCTGGCTGACTGAAAAGGTACTGAGTGAAGAATTTGCCTTGCACATATTTGAACTAGGATCTTTCTTTATTTAATAAGATGCAATTGAGCATTTGAACTATCTACTTTCTCACCAGCAGTAATATGTAAGGAAATGCTCAACACGTTCCAAGATTAAATGTTTCCTTCAAAATAATATTCAGATGCATATTTATATAAATTAATTTTTTGAACAGCAATTTACAATATAGTAACCGCAACACTCATAAAATAGAAGTGTTTGATCCACGAATGGTGAGAGTAAACTTTTTGTTGAAAAAGTTATTTAGATTATATAATATCGTCCTGATGTCAAAGTTCCGTTTATTAGCAATTCTAAGAAGCTTAAAAATAATTTTATTTCCCACTCTACTATACAACTAAGTTTTAGTAACAATATTCCAGAGCATATAATCTCTTTTTTATACCGTCTAGGAAAGCATTTACATAACATTTGAAAGTTTAACTCACACCCAAAATTCCTTTCTCAGCACACAGAAAATAATCACTTAACTATAAATGAGTCACATCCTCCTTAACACAGTGCTCACAAAGTCGAAATAACCTCAACATTGCGGATGTCAACCACCAGGCTACGATTGAGTAAGCGTCTAAGAGAAAATCAACGTTGTCTTGTTAATTTCTTATATGATATCTGACGGCTAAATAATTGCGTCCGGTTACAGTTATTTTTCATCAATGCAGCACAAAACCAGACATTTATCACGGAATTAGTAAATACTTCAGAGTCCTCTGGGTTGGTATGTTTTTGCTCATTTGCGATATCGTGAGTCTCCTTGCTCGATTTACCACAAGATTGCTCCCGTATCACTTTGTTTGCCGGCCACCTGCTCCGCAGAAGTAAGCGGGTGTTTGCGAGAACGAAAGATGAAGTTCAATTCACGTAAGACGACGTGGTCTCCTCTTCTCATGGTCCCTGCATCCCTCACGCCACGCCATAAGCCTTCTCCATAGAGTACTTGTCGCCGAGGAGCCCCTGGAAGGGATGTCGCCGGTGATGTCCTCGAAGAAGAGCCTCTCGACCGTATCTCTGCGGACGGAGCACAAGGACACGATCGGGACTGGCGCGAACAGGAGTAGTCGGCTGAACCGCGTTGGCTGCCTCGGAAACCTGCTCCGAACTTAGTCGCCCAGGGGGAACTGCGACTTGTCCTGGAGCATGTCCACCGGGTGTAAGTCGATCAAACCAGGAGTCTCTGCAAAGGAGAGGTTTCTGTTAAGGGAAAAGAAACAAAATTATTTCGTAAATGAAACTTCCACAAAGTTAAGCCTGAGATGATAGAGATAAACAAAATTATCTTCGGATATCACTCTGAAGGTATGAATACTCCCTAATAAGAGCATTAGCCGAAAAGCACCGAGTAAAAATGGAAAAAAGGTTATGTTCGCACTGATAAAGAAAAACAACAGGTGTTTTTCTTATAGTTTTACGTAGGAGCCACTGGTTTCAACCTACAGGCGTCATCTTGAGGTACCTTAAGATTGTACTACCAGTTAGCACAATTCGTATGGGCCAGAAACTCCTAGATGTATCGCCACAATCTTCAGGTACCTGAAGATGACGCATATGCGTTGAAACTAGTAGAACCTAATTAAAATTCAAGGGAAAATTATCGTCATCCATGTGTTCCTTTGAAAACGAATTTCCTCATAGTAACGCCTTAGACCATCGAGTTCATAAAATATTAGTATTTTTAATTTTATTGAATGGCAGCCGTCACAAGAGACTGATTAAACTAATCGGGTTACAAATGCCTGGCGTAATTTTCTCCTTAAATGGGGTGTAGGTTACAGAAAAATTTTGGAAATAAATAAAAAATTGCCAGTTCATCTCGTAGTTTGAGATACCATAAAACAAAAAATAACTGGTATTCTCATTCTGCGCGCGAATTCAAGCTAAATTACGATGTAGTTAATTTTCAGATAGGAAAAAAATACTCAAAATTTAATCCACACAGGTCGTGTAAAAGGTCTCACGATCACTTTTGCTGAGTCCTCTCTTTGAGGTGGAAGGGGAAAACGTATATATCACATATCCCTCATGACAGCTAAAAATTACGCGTGAATACCTCTGCGATTGCTCTTGCATTCCACACAAAGCAAGCGGTTTGAACACCTGAAACGCATTCGAATATTGAAAAGAGTATACCCGTATCGATTTATTGGTAATTTTCAGGATGTCAAACCTGCGTAGTGGAGGTCTATCTTATTGGATATAGTTTCAAATCATAACGACAATGGTTATGTGCCAGCAGTTTAAAAACGTAGTTGACGCCTCTATAGGAAACGCCCTGCTGTTGGCAGGAAGGGTTGAACTCCATCAGACGTCCAAAAGAACCGAGTGTACCATTCATCTGTTCTCTACCTTCGTCCTCTCCGGCATGAAATTCTCCAGTAAGAGCGATTATTAATGCCCCAAACACTAAGGGTCATTGGAGTAGATTTCCGTCTAACTTGTTCCAACTTTTTCCGATTTTTCTAAATAAATCAGAGCATAACTCCTTCATTTTCGGAATACACCTTCCCCATTGTGAGCGGGGAGCAAAGTTTACCGATAGATAGATAGGTATATTTTTATGCCTTTTGAAAGCAATTTGCGACCGCAGCATTGTTGTTATTGTTGTCTATTTCCCCTTTATTGTTCCACATATTCACTTTAATTAAATAAGTTGAGATGAATTAAGCAGTGTAACGAAAATTGTCCATTGAAACTTTGTATTTCAAAGTTTGTAACACTACGATATAATTTCTCTTCAAAATTTTGGAGGGGCAACTGCGAACCCCCGAATGACCTCCGCCTGTATCTCTCAAGTAGATTTTCTTTGAAGGTCCGTGGAACTCAGAAAAGCTGCAAATAGAACGACAAAAACGTAAAATAAACAGAAAACTTCAATGTACTATATTGATCCATCTAACTGCATTTTTAAACTAGGTTCGACTAGATTAGAGACTAAAAAATTATAAGTAAGTATATTTACGTTTTCTTAACGGATTGTTCCCTTCAAATAGTTTCTTGAGCAAGAAAAATTACTTTCTGGGAGGCATTATTAGCCAGGACGCCACAAAAACTTAGGTTTGGCAATTTTCAAGTGATAACGTGACACCACTCAAGACAAGTATAATATAACTAACTGGAGGTGAAACTCAGAATCGTGGTTTAGGCAATATCAGGTTTTGCCAACTTGTGTCTAGTGCATGGACCAACCCTTCACCGCTCAACGACTTCACCGCGATTTTCGGTAGTTTTGTAAGAATGGAGCGGTTGACAGGGAAAAGATCGGAAAGGAGAGCTGCTGCCAATCAATCTTCAGTTTTATGACGATTGATTATGATTATAGAGAATCTAAGTACGATTGCTGGACATTGACTGGCAGACAGTGAGCGTAAGTTTAACTTTTTAACTTTTCCCTCAATGAACGTTAACGGTAATCTACCAGTATTATTTAATCGATTCTGTCGGACTAATAAATGTAGTAAGACATCAAAATGATATTCTCTGTATCGCTCTGAAACTCATATCTTCTGAATTTTTCAGGCAAACTAAGCCTAGCGTGTAGCCTCCGAGACAGTAGCGGCTCCTAACCTAATCCCTCAAAATACTGACAAACACGATATAGATGTGAGCGAAGTGAAAATCTAAAGCTACATCCACACAGGGTGATAATCGCTGGATCATTGTTGCCAGGCGATGTTGAAGGAGTGCCCGGGTACTAAAAAATATTGCCAGCGTTGACCAGCGGTAAAGATCAAAGGATGTTGATGTTGTCGCGTTTCCCACTCGGAATCGGAAACATCACTCTTTGTGAATACATTCCGCTCAACATAAGATTTTGGCAACAAAACCAAGGGAATAGTTTATTATTTGTAGGTTGGAGATTATGTGTTTATTTTATTTTTTTAACTTTTCTTTGCCATCTAGTTTTCTTCCGATTTTCGTGACAATTAAAAACATTTACTGATTGCTGGTGAAAGAATACGTTTTTAGGGATTGTTTTTATTTTTCTGATTTTATCTCTTTTCAGTAGGTATTTTCATTTGCTATACATGAAAAATATTGCCTCGGTACCTCACCTTGATTCGATAGAAATTAATGAACAAATGCGTATTTCTCTAATATTGTAATATATGGACTTCTTCTTGGGATTATGACAAATATTGCAATAGGGATCGATTATTTGGGTTAAAAACCCGTTTTCTTTTTTCAGATTTCTCTTTTTACATGGTACTCCACCAAAATCGGTACCATAATATATTAACTTATTGCACACATGTTGTGACCCGAAAGGTTAATAAAAACAGTATTGGAAGAAGAAATAAATTAACTGGAAGGAGAAATTAATAAGAGTGAGGGGAGCAGAGACCTTCCGCAGACAAAACTTTGTATTGATGACAACTGATGATGATACACATATAATTCACCCCAACACAAGTAATGGGTAATGCATCACCACCGTATCGTAATGATTTATTTGAACACTCCTACATTATAAAAAATAAATGAAACACAAAGTAAAGTTGCGCGAATCTTGAAAAAATGCTACAAACGAACAAAATATGTTCAATAGCTTTAAGAGGGATTAGGTTGGAAGGCACTAGAGACTCGGAGAGGGAAGCTAGGCTTAGTTTCGTGAGAAAATTAGAACAAGTGTTTTCCAGAGTGACACAGAATATCATTTTGACGCCACGCTACATTTCTAGGTCCGATTGAAGCGATAAATGAAATAAACACACTACCGAACTGATAGGTTACTAAATTTGTTTTTTTTCACGCACAATTAGTGACCACAATAACAACTTAGCTCTACTAAAAATACTCCCGTGATACTCTTCACCACTTCTCCTTCCAAAACCATATCCATGATACCATTACACGACTGGTGTCCTAACTCTCCCTGCCACACCCCCATATGGTGGTTCGTAGGGGGATGTGTATATATAGATTAATTTGTGTATATATTGATTAGGGTGTATATATACAGTACTTTGAATATATACATTAAATTGATAACTATTTACCAAAATAGAATCCGTACAAGATGAGATCACATTTGATACAACTGCACCCGAGCGGTAAACTTGTACGACGCCATTTGAAGAAGGTAATCACGTTACGAATCAATGATGGCGACCGTTGTTCAAAGCATACAGAAAAATTCTTTGCTTTTCATATCACCCTAAGTCAAATCAGTGCACTTTCCATAAATTTATTTTAGCGGAAATTTGGAGTCTCAAATGTAAATAAATCACTCGCGTGTTGTCCACCTGTCTGAAAGATATCAGAAAATTATGATATATTACGGTCCTTCCGAAACACAGTCAGATAATTTTAAAAGCCGGAAAGAACATTTCACTTATGGAGTTAAATGAATGTTGAGGATCTAGAGCTGATATCTGAGTTTAAAACTATGAAAATAAATTCTCCGGCGTCTGACATTTGACAGCGTTAGGAGTGGATTAGACAAATGTAGCAAGAGAAAGACATAGAAGAGCGACATACAGATATATTGACGGTGTTTAAAACTCGCCACCCGGTAGAACACCAAATTATGGCAACACCAAACCTAATATGAAGGAATATGCCGCAGTTCTATCATTAGACCAAAAAAAACTAGATAAGTTATTCATAGCGGGGTAGTCACAAAACTTCTTTACCATTGTATTAATTCACAAAAACAAATGACGGGATATCAGAGACGACCATGCATTTAGGGCACTTGTCCTTCGCCATGCGAGTACTATAGCGGTTGAAACCAACGAATGCATTTTCAAGGTGGGAACCGAAACGATCTGAGGAAATGTGATTGGAGAATGAAATTTTGTCGAAATGGCTGTGTAATGCTGGGAAATTGTGAACATGCGCTCATGCAATACCTGTATCATGGGTAAAGTTAAGGTAATCCGAGCGAGATAGCTCCCTCGTCATGATATTCGAACTACACGTTGTAATTTCACCAGCTGTAGGACACATGAATTAAATATTGCATTATTAATGGTGCAATAATATAGTTAGTTTTATACGACAGAAATGGTAAGTAATTAAATGAAAATATCAAAATAAGTCTTTAACTTGACTCATTTTTTTCGCAAGGTGCGTTTGAAACTCCTTCAAAACGGAAGGTTTTTTTGTGATACCCAAGCAATTAATGCGGTGACAGAATGATTAATTTTCAAAAATAGTTGAGAAAACGTACAAACTACACGCTGTTAGTTTTTTTATGGCGTCTAAGAGTTAGAAATTCCTCATTTTGTAAAAAATGTCTCTCCTGAGTGCACACACGTACCATTTCCCATGTTAAAGGGCTGGTATTTTTTTGAAAATATCTCCGAAAGTAATGTAGTAAGGGGTTAAATTTTTTATGCCATTAGAAGGGTGAGATATTTTTCTTTAAAATGAAACCAAATTCCTTGATTTCTAGGTAAAATGATATTTCGCTCTAACTACCTTAAGGCCTATGTAGAAAGGAAAATTCTGATAATCAATTCGGAAATCATTGTGTTCCCAATTTAACTCCTGTAAACGTTTCCGTCACCTTGAGGTTTTTTTTAGTGCACCTTGGCATTGATAATCCTTGGTAAATATCAGTTCTAATGCTTTTTGCTTAGAGAGCAACTAACTTTGCGATTGGGACAATGTTTGCGCTTGACAATCACTGTATAGCGGAAATATTTTATAAGAAAGCATTGTTAGTTACAATTTTAAGGAAACTTCCCTAATTGGTCCTTGAAAGACAACCCACAGGAAATTCATTCATGTCAAATCCGCGGATAGTCCACCCAAGTCAATGGGGAAAGAGTGCAGGGTTGGGAGAAAGGTTTGGAAAATTCCCCAGTCTCAAAGCATATAGAGCGAGCGATTTTAGCATTTACCCTTCAGTGCATTTCCCCCACCAGCTGTTGTAGCATGCTAATCCTCTGAGCAAGCTTAACCACACGTAATTTCCTCTTTTTATCTCGCTTGTATTGCCTCGCTTGTCCTCAGGTGGGATACAGAGCATAAATCACAATTATTTTATCACTGGATCGTTCGCAAAAAAAAACAAAAATATTAAACGCCATCGAAAAAGGCTTTTCTTTCAAGTCAAAGATTTGAAAAAAGGATCAGTTAGGGTGGAATGTTTTTCTCATGCGGTCTGCATGAAGCAAAAAAATATTGTTGAGGCACGAGGAACTAAGATACATCGCTACAAAATCCCGCGTTCAAAGTTCACGTTTACTTAACGAGAAAAGCTTTATGGGATTGGATCTAGTTAAAATTAACACTGAGGGGTCTTTGACCTCACATCGCAGTTGCTACGAGCCCGTCTGCCGCAAATTGTTGAAAGACCGCACGTGATGTGAAAGGTAAACAACATCTTGATCAACGTGTGAATTTGGCCCGGAAAGTACATGAATGGTGTTTAATTAATTATAGAGTTGATAAGTCGTTCAGATTCGGAATACTATCCAATGAGCTCAATATATATATATATATAAGTATATAAATGGGTCGCATTTCCTCGTGCCTTTAGTTCACAACAACCTGGTTAAACACTGAAATCCCTGGTCAATAGCTCATTGTACCTTGAAAATACAGAGCTTTCTGAATGCCTTTACGTAAATAATTAAAATGATAAAAATGTCATCTGATTAATCATTGCTTTGCTATTTCCGGAAACTGCCAGTACGTGTTGAGATAGCCAGTAGGTTTTTATATGAACTTCTTGGGTACTAGCATATCATAAATATAGAATGGTGATCAACACCATTTTTAAAATATTGAATAAGACTGGTGCAGGTCATATTCTCAAGGTTACGCGGTTGATGTAGTTGTTATCATCATTGGAATGTGCCTTGACACTGTCACCGGAACCATGTAAAAAACCTGGACAAGGCGATTGGATGTTGTGTTGAAACTGGACTGACAGTGAACATGAAAATGACCAGACTTATATTGTTTACCAATAAAAGGAAAAGAGAAGACCTTAAACTTGCCAGTCACTACAAGGAAAAGTCGTAACGTACCTCATTACTAGGAAAGGAAAGTCCCTACCTTATAGTGAGGGGAGTTCCTTGTAGTGAAGTAAAATTTTTACTTTCCTCGTGTTGAGGAGGTAGGGACTTTCCTTGTAGTAAGGGAAGTTTATTTATTTATTTTATTTTTTGGAGCAAGAAAGGGATCCCTTCTTGGAATAACAAGGAGCGTAGGAAAAAAGACTAGAGAAATACTGTGACAGGGTACATCTGGAATAAAAGCACCTCAAAACAAGATGCACATCCGCAGATGCAGGCCATCTGGAATAAATCTTGTCAACGATAAAGACTCACGTTTGTCTTAGTCGGCTGTGATATTCATAGCGTCTAGATTCAGTGAGAAATTAGCGCGGAGACGAGCTTTGCAAATATATCTAATCCAAGTGGAATGCCTAATGCTGTACACATAATTCCACGAAAAAATCGGTGTAGCGCCAAATACATCACACGATAAAACGCATTAGACTAAAGAATACACCAAATCATTTCATGTCGAGAAAATGACACACAATAACTCCGACGAAGATCCCGCTACAGCATAGAAAAGGAAATTTCATAGGGGTTAAGGTGGTCCGAGCGAGATAGTTCCCTAGTCATAATAGAGTTCGAATTCGAATTCGAATTATACTCGTACGTTTGAATTTCACCCGCTGTAGGACACTAGAATTAAATATAGCATTTTTAATGGTGTAATTATGTAGTTTTATATGACAGAAATTGTAAGTAATTAAATGAAAATAACCAAATAAGTCTTTATCCTGACTCTTTTTTCGCGCGGTACGTTTGAAACGCCTTCAAAACGGAAGGTTTTTTGTAATACCCAAGAACCTATTGCAGTGACAATATGATTAATTTTCAAAAATGGTTGAGAAAACTCACAAACTACACACTGTTAGTTTTTTTACGACATCCAAGTGTTAGAAAGTCCTCATTTTATTAATAATGTCTCTCTGGAGTGCATAATTGTACCATTTCCTATGCAATAGGGCTGGTATTTTTTCAAATATCTCCGAAAGTGATGTAGTAAGGGGTTGAATTACTGGTGTCATTAGAAGGGTGAGATATTTTTCTTTAAAATTAAACCAAATTCATTGATTACTAGGTAAAATGATATTTCGGTCAAACTACCTTAAGTAGGGAAAGTAATCAATAACTTTTAATCGTGCCAGTATTTTAGGGTCAATTCCTACGTGAAGAATCTTTGTGGTTAGTCAAAATCAATGGCCAAATCGGCGAGCTCATTTTATAAGGTTTCGATCTTTCCAAGAGGAAATGATGTAAGCGGCCTAAAATGGATACCGCGTAAAATCGAAGCTTCACACCGCGTTCGTTGAAGCTTGGTGCTGATATGTATGTAGTTATTCGAAACATTTTTTGGACCGAAATAGTTGCAGCTGCAGCCGTTTCGCTTCAACGACACTTTAATCCACGACTTATCTCTCCTCCCGCGATACCCTGAAGGAAAGGGATCTATGTCTCGCAGAACGTGTACAATGTAACGCCGAACGCATACAATGCAGATGATGGCTAATAGTTTGCAAAGCGTCAATTTATCATAATGAAATTATGAGTGCGTGGTAAACATCTTGGCTGATGACGCTCTTTACTCGCATTGTTGTTGGATTCGACAGGTTTACTACTTTGAAACATTACTCTTAATCCTTGAAATAATATAGTGAATAATGATGGGGCGTGATTCCCGAGTTCTTTCCGATCGCGATATCTGGAAACGCGCCTTACCGAGAAGAACGATCGCGCCTTGTAAAATTGGGTACATAGCCACAACCGCTTCTTCGCGAAATCGCGTCATGTGATACCGCGCTATGTGAGGGTTTACTGTGCTCCGCGTAAATTAGAATCCGCGTTCGGGGACGTGTCACTATATGTTCTACTTCGTCCTTTTCAATACCCTGCACCGAGTTATCTTCCGCTTTTGATGAAAGGAATAAACTTTTTCTGACAATAATGTCCACTACAGGCAAGCATTATGATTACAAGCTAAGAATGTTTATAATTTTTTTATTTTTACGAATACATTTTTAAATTATAAAGTAGTCCCTTATTTTCAAGTGTTTTTTAGGTTGAAAAAATATGTTAGCCGCACGGATTAAAATATTCATATTTAACTTAATAGTAGTGTCTCTATGATATATTAAAAAAGAAAAATCTTACCAAATCTTACATCGACTTGCTCCTCCTCCGTTAAGGACATATAAGAAGGTTGTGCCACGACTCGGCGCAGTAATAGACCACTTCAATTCCTAATTTTGTCTTTGCTCAACTGAATTCTAAATCTCTATTGTTTAGATGTTAGACATTAGGAAAAATTCCATTTATAAAATTACATTAGCAAAGATCGGCCATATGTCCGTTCGTCGTCCTATCTCTCCTAAAGACATATTGAAAGAGGATGGTTCGCCGCGGCCGCCAACCTTCCGTCTCCCGTATGAAGCGAGTGTTAATGACTGCAGAGCGGAATACTTTTCTCTACAGCTCTTCATTTTCATATGGGCACCAGCGTTTTTTAAATTTCAGTTCCATTAAATGAGTGACCTCCACCTTATGAAAAGGTGAAAGACAACGAAGCGGGCGCGGTCATAAACCCTCTAGGCTCTTAGTGCGTTTCCCCGTGCCCTTTGTTTAATCAATGAGCCCTCTTGTGCGCTTGAAGAGTTTGTTTCTCGCGGTCAGAACGTTCGTAAATGCAATATTTGGGACTTGGTGCGCCCAATTGCATTAACTCCACAGCAGCGCAAGCGCATCGGTTTATGCACCATAAGAGATCGCGTAATTGAAACACGTGGGTGTACGAGTTTCCCAGCGGCTTTGGTGGAGGTCACTCATTTAATGGAACTGAAATTTAAAAAACGCTGGTGCCCATATGAAAATGAAGAGCTGTAGAGAAAAGTATTCCGCTCTGCAGTCATTAAAACTCGCTTCATACGGGAGACGGAAGGTTGGCGGCCGCGGCGAACCATCCTCTTTCAATATGTCCTTAGGAGAGATAGGACGACGAACGGACATATGGCCGATCTTTGCTAATGTAATTTTATAAATGGAATTTTTCCTAATGTCTAACATCTAAACAATAGAGATTTAGAATTCAGTTGAGCAAAGACAAAATTAGGAATTGAAGTGGTCTATTACTGCGCCGAGTCGTGGCACAACCTTCTTATATGTCCTTAGCGGAGGGGGAGCAAGTCGATGTAAGATTTGGTAAGATTTTTCTTTTTTAATATATCATAGAGATCGCGTAATTGAAACACGTGGGTGTACGAGTTTCCCAGCGGCGTTCAAAACAATTTTGCCGAACGCTTGGTTTAGAAAACTCAAGCCTCCCTAATTTACTAACTGTGTCAGTCTGATTTTGCTGGTGAGTGCAAAAATATCGAGGTGTTTGAGTTGCGCCAACAAGAATGAGATTTTTTGCAAAGTTCAGCTTCCAACTTAGTAAGAGGTCATACTCGATGGAGGGAGAATATTGATATCGAGCTTTAGGTATGATCTTAAGGATTTATAGTGCGAATAATCGTGGTGCAAAAACATTCGGCTTTGACCTGAATCATCCATAAGCCTGCCAAACTTTGTCATAGAAAAAAATCCATCACGTAATGGAATAATTTGAATGGATAGCCGTTATTTCTTTCCCAATGGACGCCACTGATAGAATTAACAATGAAGTATAAAGGAGGAATTAGAAATTATAAGATTCTTGCTGGACGAGAATCGGTCTTTTGGGATATACGACGAAACATTGCTGTGGAGCAGCGAATGACGACAATGACGGCGAGACGGGAGACTTCTCCAATCCTTAACTTTCATCGGAAATTTCTGCTACGTAAATAACCACTTATGGCCAATAGCATGAACGTTTAGTTATGGAATCAATAGTTATGGGATCTATGAAGTTACAGATGCCATAAAAATAGTCGGATTGCAAGAACGTATCTATTAGTCACATAACTTGTTTTCCAATAGTTAATGCTTCGAAAGTTTGATCTAATCTCCCATCGCCAGATAAAATTTGTGAAAGTTTAGCCAATGAATAAATGCTAATAATAGTTAGTCATTAAGAGTAAATAAACTTGTCAGTTGTCTCAAAACAACTCTTTTATCGAGTAATTGAAACTCCAAGCAATTCATTGCGCATCCGCCATCTTGGTTACCTAATGAACTCATAACACCATACTATAAGTTATGCAACCAACAAATTTATCAAATGTAGTTGCAACACTTATTCAGTGGTTGCCTAGGCCTATCGGTCCCATAACTATATAGAATACAAATGTGTCGTTCCTACAAGTGGCCACTGGGCATTTAAATTTCGTTCTTCTAATCCATGGTTAGAAATAGGCGCTACCATTAAAACTTATATTACACAGAAAAATAGTCGTTGAATTCCTCCATCCAGGCATTTGCAAGAAACTTACTCAAAGATTTTAGCCATTTTGAATGCTAGTGCATTTCAAATTAATTGAACGGCTCTCAACGACTGCTGCTCTCCCATTCTTGCCCGTGAAGTTGTACCCGAGGTTTAAGGAATATTTTTGAATCTTTTCCGAAGGCTGCTTCTCAGTTCCAACCCGATAATATCATCAACGGATTTGCCGGAGAATCCGAGCAGGAAAGTACCCAAATAAGATAGGAATCAACTTTTTATGGATGGACTAGCAGAATCAAACGAGGATAGCTACAAGAATAACTCAGATAAGGACCAATTTTTATTGTATTTATTTATGTGCTTGATCACTTCAAATCCAGCAGCATAATGTTAAAAATCTCATGACAAAAATTTTCATTGTAGTAAATAAAACTGTGAATCTTCCAGTTTTATTATTAAGAGCACAACCGGTTTCGGCAGTTACGCCATCATCAGGTACACTCCTGTATGGCGTGTAGATGATGATGATGGCGTAACTGCCGAAACCGGTTGTACTCTTAATAAAAAAACTGTTAAAAACACAAAGTTTGATTTACTACAGTGTCGACCTTCCACCAAGGGAAACCTTCAACTTTTTAAATCAAATGATTTTCATGAAATGTTTTCATGAATTTTTAAAACCAAATTCTCTTACCTGAAAAACAATTCTTTCCTAATTCCTTTCATGCAATTCAATCCTTCCTTTCAATCACAATTCTTCGTTATGTGAACGGGTTTACCAGGGAAAGCAGTTCACAGGTAAATTGGCTACTTAATTTCAATAATTTTGGAATGATAAAAGACACTTCAATCAAATTCGACCGACCTTAGCTTAGTTGAAGGAGAGTACTTTTCCGTTTTCACCATTTTTTCATGGAGATTCCTAATTTTTTCGCGTGAAAATAACATTTCATTTGGATCAAGGCAGGAATAAACTTTAGGATCGAAAATCGGTTTCACCATAATAGTATGCAGTCCTGCAGCTCTGTCTCCATAAATTTTGCGTGACTGATTAAGAGAGATATTTTGTGGGTATAAATAAGATGTTTATTGCACAGGCAAAATATTGAAGTAAATCCACGGATAGGATGAATTTTTCCTAGTACACAGAATGAAATATGACCACTCGAACGAAAATCTGATGTGTAACAGTGACTCTCGGAGACTAGAGTTTACGGCCAACTATTTTCGGATTTCCGCCCACAAAGCGTCGCCAACAATGGCAATATGTTCATCGTGCACACATCATTCGGCTCTACTGCCATCCCTAAATTACTCCTCGGTACTCTGGAACTTTGAAAACTCCCTTTAATTCCTGCGCTGTGACGAGCCTTTTGACCACTCAGAGAAGTCACTGCATTTCTCGGTGTTAAGGACTTCACCGTAAAATAGCTAAGTTTCCATGAGGTGAGCGACGGTGCTGCTACCTGGACGAAGATTTTCTTCCCCGTACAAGTTCCCTGTCCATGGTGTAAACCAGTCTCGCTGCACTGTGGAACTCTTATGAAAACTTCGGTCAACCTCATGATGTGAAACTTCTCGAAATAACTATGATCGATTGTAAAGTTTTAACTGATCACTATTTTCGAGAGGCGGCATCGCACGGAATATTTTATTGTTCAAATGAATGCATGAACTCTTTTATGCGAAAAATTGTACCGTGTAAAACAGCAAATTGTGTGAACCCTTGTGCGATTGACAGAGTGACTGATCGGAAAAGAAAACCCGCTCTAATTCCACTCAAACAATTCTATTTCGTGTTAGCATGCGCAGACTATGATACATTCGTTTGTACAATATAATGCACCGTCTAAAGCAGCCGGAGGATGGGTTTCGTCTTAATGCACCTCGTACTTACTTACTTACTCCTCGGCGCTACAGCCCTTGTAGGGCCTTGGCCTCTCCGACGATGTTAGCCCAGACATCACGATTCCCGGAATGCGTTCTCCATCTTTTAATTCCCATATTTCTCAGATCAACCTCTACATCATCCAACCATCTTTTCCGGGGTCTCCCTCTCAATCTTCTACCACCAGGATGACCACGAAATATCTTTTTCACCATCCTATCCTCAGGCATTTTCTGGACATGTCCTAACCACCTTAATCTATTGCTCTTAATTTCTGTCACTATGCTAGGATGCTTGTGGAGTTCTTCGAGTTCTCTGTTTCTCCGTATTTTCCACTGTCCACCTTCCTTTGTAGCACCATAAATCTTTCTTAGTACTTTCCTTTCCCATATTTTAAGTAGCTCTTCTTCTGCCATGGTCATGGTCCACGTTTCTGAAGCATATATGACCACAGGTCTAATCACTGTTCGGTAAATCTTTGTTTCCAAGTTCCGAGTGGGGTTGCGTGATGCACTTCATCCTTCACCAAAATTCATCCCGTCGTGATGCGAACTAGGGCCCTCCGCTCATGAAGCCAACCGGGCCCAAATCTGGCCTCTTTTCAGATGGTTGGTTTCCGTTCCAATGCAATGCCTAGTTATCACACTCGCGCGGATACGTTTCGGCGTCTTTTTATACGACCAAGTTGCATCCCGGCCAAGAGGGACGCTGGGGAAGCCAGGGACGAGAGATAGGTGGGGTGTTAGGGCACGAGAGGAGGTGAGAGGATCGGAGGGAGGGGGTGTGGGAGGGAGAGGTGGAGCGGAAGAAGGTGGAGGAGGATGAGAAAGAAAGAGAAGTGGCAGGGGGAGTACTCAACTTCGAAATGGCTTTTCTATCCCTTCCGGCCCCCTTCCCCCTCTCTCTCTCCACCCCCCTCACCTAGCCTTCCTTTCATCGCTCACCCCTTCACCTCCCATCTCCCCTTCCACCTCCTCCCGCACACCCTCCCCAGAGGACCGCCCACCTCCTCCCTCTCACCCTCGTTTTAAAGGGGACCTCACGCGGCCGCCTCCCAGCCTCGCCGGCCGCCTCAATCTCCTTTCCCGCGCTTTCCCGCCGGTAGTCGGCCATTTGGAAAATTCTCCCGCGCGCGGCGGCTTGCCGCGGCGTGTACTCGCTCTCGTGCGCCACCTATCGATTGGCTAATGCAACGCGCGCACGCAACGTCTTAAGCGCGGCTCCCCCGGCTGCGGTCCCGTCAGAGGTCTTCCTACGGACGCGACGCTCTCGGAAGCGGGCGCTCACCGAATGACTTCACAGGGATGCACGTAATCGAGAGCATTAATGGATCACTCAACCAAAATTGATCGATTTTTAAAAGGTCTGATTTTGATGGGTAGTCGAGTAATTGAGGACACCGCGTCCAGCCATGGTATGAACTTTTCTGAGTCACCCGCAAGTGCACTTAAATCCGAAATTCCACGGAGGAGAAATCATTCGACTTCACGGGAACTAGAACCTGGATCTCTCGGTTGAGCGCCGAGTGCTTAGGAGTTACCTGCATTGCACAGGAGTGCGAAATTCCACTGAGGAAAAGTCATTCGCCTCTACCGGGTCTCCGGTCTGGATCCCTCGACATCGCGCCGCGTGCTTTAGCTAGTTAAGCTACCGAGACGTCCCCATCCGCTGAGGATTTTTGTGGGCTATAAAGAAACGATGTGTTCAGGACTGCCGGACATTCATCCTTGAATTAAGTGCGCACTTAACTGCCCGGTGATCTGGAACACTTTCTTCCTTTAAAGCCCAAAAAATCCACATTAGAGGAGGATGCCTCGGTGGTTTAAATGGTCTAAAGCACTCGGCGAAAAATCGATAGGTACGGGTTCGAATTCCGGTCAAGATTAGTGATTTGAACATAAATAATCACCAACTTTCTGGGAATGAGTACTATTGAGAAATAAGAAAACGATTTTTATGATATTTATATTCTTTTCATAAGAAGTTACAGTCTAAATAAAGAGCATAATACCCTTTGAATGATACCATAGTGACTTCTATTCAATAGGCTATATTAAATATGTCCAATGTCTTGTTCCTATATCTAGCATGTTGCGAGACTACATTGTTACGCTCGTGATAGAAACGTAACTGCTAAAAAATTAAAGTACTAATTTCTCATGCTGGCCGACTGGATTGCGCCCGCCTCGAAGAAGTTCTGTGATAAGTTTTTCTGATTATCCCCTTCGATGGCCATGGCAAAATGGTATTTTAAAACAATCCTTGAAAGAAACCTAGTTTCTTAAAAATTCGCGTTATCCTTTGTATGGCGATTCCTCCAGTTGGCTCCTCATTGTCTGAAAAGCGTGGTATTTTCTTACCCTTTAGATGACGAGAGATGATATGGATGCGGAGGAAAGATGAATCCCTGAGATCTAAGCGTGAGAATCCGTTGACGCTTTGGTTTCCTGGCTATTATTCGAGGATTGAGGTGAATGCTAGACTGAAATGAAAGGAAAGCTCGCACTAACAGACGACGTAAATAGTGCGTTAATGGATTACTTAGCCTCCAAATTAATCGGTTTTATCAATTAACCAACTTACGTTAACAATCGATAACAGATAATCAATTGCTGAGTGAAAGGTTGGCATCCTTACTTTCGAGGTGACAGGGTCAGTGTCAGCTATTTTTCGCCTTCCAATCGCGACAAGTATTATAAGTTTTAGCCACAGTCGGGCTGTCAAATGTTTGCGCGATTCTTGCCTGGCATTTCTCTGGTGTTATGATAGTTCTAATGAAGAAGCTCAAGCGATATTTCGCAGCGAAATGGCGAAAATGAACGTGGGACGTACTCATGCGCACAAGTGTAAGATGCAACACTGATTCTGAGGAAGCACACCGTTAAAAAGAACTAGAATTAGTTAGGATGAGAGCCTTAATCTTGCAGTCACCGGTCCATTCGGTTAGCAGGCTGTACACCACCGATACTTATTAATCAAACGAAGAGACTACCTACTCCAAACAATGAGTAGCGGACCCTCATGATTTATTCTGCTTTGCAAGATTGTGGGCAGATAACAAACTATGGTTTTTCACGATTCGAAGTTGTAAAAAATAAAGTTGCGTCACAAGTTATTCCAAATACGCGTCATGTTTACCGTGTTGAACAGCTAGATGAGTAAATTAAGCCTAAGTCAACCGCTCCCACCGATACAGCACTTGATGGAGATGATCATGTGGGTCATAAATGTGTATCATATAGAATGACACCCTCTCTGTGAATTCAGGTCTTTCAAATGAGAATATTTTTGATACAGTTGGAGCAATCTTGTAGAGCGTGACTCATGCCGCGCTGCTTCTTCGGCGCAATACCACCCTGGCAAGGCCAACGTCAGCCAGGTCCTCTGTTTCAACCGCCCATTTATTTATTTTTTCCGCTCCGAAAACGGCACTATAGACTTATTTTATCGAGTTATATTCACATCAACAAAAAACGTGCACCAACTTTGGAGTTCTGAGCGTCGAAATATTCCACCCAGGCGGGACTCGAGCCCGCGACCCTCGAATTGGCAGGCGAGGACCCGCCCCCGACGGCACTGGGGCCAACCACTTCATCTTCGACGCATAACTCGCCCTACCCCCTCCCCTGCCGACACCGGATACTTTTTTTTGGCTTCGCATCGAGCTGACGGTACTAAATCACTCCGTGATGATCGGGGGCTGACAGTTTCCTCCTTCCCTCCCGGCTCATACTTCGGTTTCGGTTTATTCGTGACATCATCCGGGATCATCCGAGGGTTGCTACTCCCGAGGCTCGCGGACTCGAAAGGCAAAGGCCGCGGCCTCCCTTGCCTGCCCCTTGAGGCTCGCTGACACGAAACTAGATCCCTGCAAACCAGCCTCCGCACTTTCCTATACTCGGTTGCTTAGCGATGATTCACAGGCTCCGCTACCTTCTCGACGGAGTTATCCTGGCGGAGTTGTCGGAAATCAGAGGCCGGGTGTTGCCATAGTCGACGACGTATAAAAAAAACATATCGAGCAAGGTAATAAAGTTCATCTCCGATTATTCCAGCCAGTCATCTTTCCAGGACGTATTCTGCGAGAAAGGGGTGGGTGGTAACCCGAGCAGATCACTCCTTCATCTTCTCTTTGTTTATCCATCCTCTCACAGGTTCACTTTCACCCAGGAGGCTTCCATTAGTGGGTGAGAGGATGGACTTCCCCAGACTACACTGAGTTGCCACGGTCGATGCTCGAACGAGCTGAAATAATCCGTCATTTTGGTCGATTCAAATGGTACCCTGTTCCCTTGGGGTAGTTTTAGCAACATTTATCCGGACATTTCATTTTTGCTCAAATAAAACGTGAAACGAATAAAGGATAGGCTGTTATTTCAGTGAAAATTTTATCAAAAAAAAGGAATGTAAAAATAGGAGACCTAAAAACTACAAAAACTGCACAGGTTTCACTCCGGCTTAAGGTATAAATTGTCGTTCATCAGAATTTTTTTACCGCAGGAGAAATGATTCCATCCTTTGGGGGAAAATGTCCCTTTAGATAGCATACTCTGAGCAAACTAACAAAGTACAGGCCATGGCTGAAATAAAAATATTTTGTTTGTAAATTAACTGTGTACTCAAGGGAACAGTGTGATGGTCAGTGGCGTGCGGTGACAATTCGCCTCGGGTAAGCTCCTGCACGCCAAAATTATATGCATCCCTAAAGACACAGACCATTATATATTTGTGAAATCCTCAAAGTAAAAACTAAAAAGGTAATGCCGAGAGTAGCTTGAAATTCTGATTATAAAAATCGTAAATAAATTTCGGTTAATTGAATGAATAAATTCCCTGCGATGCTCGAATAGCCATTTTTAAAGATAAAGTGCTTCAAACAAAAGCATTCCAATTTTTTAAGGTGGGCAAACATTCTAGGCATCAAACAAAATGGTAAGCACTCGCAAAATATTTCCCCACCTCGAAGTTCCTGCGCAAAAACCACCGAATGATTCAGATGAAGCATGCTGAAACGATAAACACGTCGAACGTGACGCGAAATCGAGACCAACTTACAATAACCTTGGTGGACAGCTGGTGTGGACGACGAAGCTGTTGAGCGAGAGAAAAAAATCCAGAAATTTGCCGATTTGTGTCTGTGCGACATCGGTATAAATCATATACACTGCGGGACATGACACAATAGTAACTTTATCGGGGTCACTTACTGATCTGAACCTGTGTCGATCACCCGTGCAGTTCCGGTGCCGTGTCGCTTCCATACTGTCACACCAGTTCCGGAGCTATGTCAATCACGTGCCTGTTCCAGAGGGGGTGGATTGTTATCTTTCTGTAGAAGTTCCGGAGCTATGACACTCCTGTGATTTTTCTCTTTCCGGGGCCGTGCCCATACGGCGATTCCCCTGCTCGGTGCGAAATGAGGAATGAGTGCTTACTGGAATAATATAAAGTCAATAACAAAATAACAACTTATAGCAATACAATATTTAAAAAACTGGACGAAAATTGTCAGGAGATCAATAAAGGCTAGTTAAGGGCTCGATTTAAATCAAATAAGCACTGCAAAAAAACAAAGGAAGTTGCCTCCAAAACATCTTTCACAACTAGAGAATGTGAATTTGCAAGTGAAGCGTTTGGAATTTTCTTTCTGAATGGTGTATCATATTTTACGTCATCCTTTTCGAAGAGAATGCACACTTGGAAATTTCACGTTCGGCTAAACAATTCCCTCTAGCCAGAGAAACTCCCACAATGGGCTACTTCTCATGGATAGAGTTGCCCTATTCCAATGTCTCAAAACCGAGACATGTCAAGCCATCAAGGGACTAAAACGAGGGAAAAATGGGACGCTGACATTAAATTAAAGCTAAAGATTATGTTATTCCTGGATATGCAGATATGATTTAACATTAGTACTTGAAGCCGCGACGGCTTGCCTTAAGACCAAACTCAGTAATACCGAGTTTCAATCTCGTTACTAGTAGGGTGGCTAAACTCTTGTTAACCCCCGCATTTGGGCACCATGGGAAAGCAGAAAAGATAAAAAAGGAAATATATTTTCAGTGATGGTAACCCCTTTTCCAAATGGTCCCAATATGTATGCTTACCATTTGTCCCAATTCGACCGGGCTAGTCTCGGTTTGAAGAGTCGGTCCCGGGGTGACGCATTGTGGGCATGAATGCCTCGGCCGACACTGTTATGACCTGCAATTTCACCGTTACGGCCACTGTCCATGACAAGGAGAAATTCAAGAAAAAAAAGTATCGCAAGAAATGTGAAAATAGAGTGAAAATTGACTGCATCTGAATCACGCATCCTCGAAGACTCTTGATAAATTATTCAGGGTTAATCAATTGGTTGATTTACACCTGTGTCAGAAGCCAAATTGAGCAACGTTACTTAACAAAATTTCCGTGTCACAAAGAGATTCCTTGGTGGGGGTCAAGAAGAGGCTTATTCTGCCCACTAACAACAATACTTGAACCTAGTATACGAGAGTTTGGTACTAAAACAAGATACTATTCCTACGGATCTCGATTTAATTTTACAACTTATATCAAAGAATAAGATCATTTTACGCCTTTAATTAACTCCAATAAAAAACCACTTGTTCAAATGAAGATGTTGGCCATGGTTAGTGGGTTATTTGTGGACGGAAGTAATAACCTTTTTTCGTTTCTTGGTTGGATATTAGAATAAATAAATTGATGGAGGAATTGGACGAAGCGAAAGAAACCCGAAAAGGAAGAGATAAGCGTGGAAGTAAAGATAGGTAGAGATTTATGACCAAAGGACAGCGATATCATCCATTCAGTATTTATCGCATTAATATGAATCAGTTTTTATGCTAAAACAATGTCAGTGTCGGTAAATGCATTATTGGTGAGAAAAATTACGGGAAAATGTGGTGGTTGTGCTAAGTTATTTAATAACTGCGTTCTGTGCGATGACTCTGGCAGTAATTCAGAAAACTCGCTGAGAAAAGTGTCTGGAAGCACGAGTTACTTTTCTTCCCATAAAAATTCCGTTTGATTGAAAATGGAACTTTTTTGTTTTATGCATTAAATGAGTGAATGTCTTTTACTTACCGACTTGTGTGCATCTATAAAATTGTGGGACAAAAAAAGAACACCCATATGGTTATTAATGTTGAATATTTTAACTCTGGAAATTATGTTAACCAATGTTGAATATTTGTTCATCTGGAAATTATGGAAAGGGAGCTATTTCTTTATAGAATTCTTATATTTTAGACCTTATAAAAACAAAGAGATTAAATTCTGTTATAATGATAAATTATGTGAGATGCACGATTGAGATATGAAGATCAACGTGAGAATATGTGAAATGATCTTAATATTAAAGGTCAATTAAAAAACTTATTAAAAATTATGTATCCAAGGATTAATCACGCACCGGTAATGGTATGGTAAAGCATTCTGGTTTCAATGATAATTTTCTAGCCCTTAGGAAAACCGAAAAAAATTCTGTTGATTCCGTATGGCATTTATTAAACGCAAACAGAGGATTTAGCCAAAATGAAACTGACGGCAGTTCCAGTGGTTCCAAAAGTTCAGTAATTCTCGTGCTCCTGCACTGAAACCATTGGATTGATTGAAATGATTGTACGGAATGCTATACATTTACTTCAACGATTGTAAACGACGGAAAATTTGAGAAATTATACAATCGTGCCGCAATGTGATTCACTTGCCATATGACAGTGGTATACCATTTAGTCTCATGAAGACGCCTACAATAATCTATCCATTCAATTGTATTCAAGTCAAGGAAGACCTCAAATTAACGAATCCAATCCCAGCTAATAATTATATTAGACAATGCAACCTTTTAAACCCCCCTATTATTCAGTATGGTTACGAATAAGAAAATTAATAAGGTTAAAAGCGGAAGAAGGGAACAGAATGAAAAATTATGAAATAAAAAGTCTATGCTAAACTGACAACGCCGTTTGATTGACAGATGACAGGAAGACATACGACGAATCCTGCCCATATTTTATAACATAGCAAGAAAATGTAATATGGTTATCTCCTCCGGAAAAGAGCAAAATGTATGACTATATCAAAAGAGCCACTGCGCTGTAAACTGGAGATGGAATAGAAAGTTATTCATCAAGAATGTCCTTTAAGCATCTAGGAATAGAGCTCTCAAAGTATGGAGACATTGAGAAGGAAGTTGGAGAGCAAGTGACGAAAGCAAAAGGTTTGCGGTATGGCTGAATGCCACCATCTGGTGGAACAAACACATGAGGATAGAGACTAAGGATAGAATTCACAAGACGGTTATTGGACCAATTTTATTACATGTGGGAAAGACAATACCGGATACCTCCAGAACTAAAAGACTTTCAGAAGCAACGGAAATCAAAATTTTTGTAAGGATTGCAGGAAAAACGCTACGTGACAGAATGAGGTGGTTAGAAGAGGCTGTGGTGTGGAGGACATTAACAAGTGGGTTAACGGAATGAAGCAGAAGAATGGAATGAGCACATGGACGGAATGGATGAGCAGAGGATTGTGAAAGCAGCGAGGGACAAAGAGGTGTGTGGCGACCGAAGAAAAGATGGAGGGACGACCTGAATGTGGAATGAGTGGTGATAAAGAAAACAGGCGTGAGACTTGGCACAAGGGAGGAAGAAGAACATATGATTTAGCGCAAGATACATAATTTGTATAATTTCGCGTAAAACCCCTGGCCCACAGATTTCAGCCAAGTGCATTGTCCGCCAAAAAACCGCCAATTCTCTTGCGCCTGGGCGTTATTTCTGCTTCAACCTCTGTTGCCAAGGATTTACGGCATAAGAGACCAAAACGATGCACGTGCATTTTTGTTGCTGGAGCGAAGTCGTTTTTTGAGCGGTAAGATTAGGTATGGATGTAAGTGTCTATGAAGCCCTTTAAACGAGAGTCACCCTCGGCAGTCGATGAGACACATTCTCTGGCAACAATTAACGTCAGTCAGGAAGCCATCTCGCATTGCAGCCTTGTCTGCCAAGTAATATGAATGCATAAATGTCCGACTAATGCTTTATAGCTAGCTTATATTTTACTTCATTCTGCGAATGTAGCAACCACGTATATCTTTATCCCTTCGGACTTTAATCATTTGAGTACCATGCACAATTGTTTCATTTCGTGCGAAAACTGCCAGGCTATTTTACTGAGACATGGCAGTGTATGAATGTAGGTATGACGGTGGATGCATTAGCATTTAAATAAAAAATTAATTCATTATGAGAAAAAATACATCATTTTATACATTTAACCACAAAAAAAGAGAATTTTTCAGAAAATTACGAATTATTTAATTTTTATTGACATTAATAGTCATCGAAAAATGAGTTGCTCAGAGCGACGCAGGCACTTTTAGGGTTAATATTGTGCTCATTCCTGTGATTGGCAGAATTACACAATCACGAGTAATCATGTAATAAATAATGCTAAACTTTTGAAATGTGTCACATGAATAGAAAGGTATACAATTCTGCAAAATATTATAAATATAATGTGCAGTTTTGAGTCGTTGAAAAGTGTCGTGAAGTACCAATTACCAGTGAAAACGAAGTGGGCCTCAGAAAATAGGCCAAATTTAATGCCGTTTTTAAAGCAAGCATCGAAGACTGACACCCGATCGGTATATTTCGCGCCGTAATACACCGTTTGTTTTCGCACTACGGGACGCTCAACACTCATTAATGCCTGCATCGATAGCTTGATTGAACTTCATCAGTTTCCGCTCGCTCGCCATCCAGCCACGCTTCACAGCGCCACCATATGGCTTCGCGGACTTTATTTAGCAAACAAGGTGGGTCCCTGCATTGCCTGGAGCTGGAAACTCAAAGAGCCAAATGCTCGTTTTCCGACCAACCGTATCCGCCAAAGATTTGATCGCTGATTGGGTTACACTCGAAATAGTTTTATTCACCTGAACGGCATCATCGCCAGAAATATTCCGTTTGGCATTCAGTTGATTAAAATTTAATTGCATATACGCTCGGAGGTTTCCTTTTGATGGGAACATCCGACAAAATACTCTCACTAGTGGAGATTGCACGTATGACAACCTGTAATATGTACATTCAGTTTAAAGCTCTATAATACGAGTACCTCTCACACTTTCCTAGAGAATTAAAGAGTATCACTCTCCATTGATATAAGGTACTTAACGATAACAATTTAGGAGGTACAATCTTTATATGACTCATTACCAATTAAATAGTGAACACATTAAACTAATTCTGATAGCACCCATCATTGGTCATTGATTGCAGCTCTCCATCATTACTATCTACTGCTTGTTTCCTTACCAATGTGCATGCCTAATCCATATGATTCTTCCCATCTGTTCGGTGACCAATCTGGTCCTTAACTGCACTTTGAAAAAATGAGCAACTTCCACTGTGATAGGATTTATTGCGATCGATTTCGCTTTTTACAGCATATTCAGGTGCAGACCTGATCATTCAGGCCTGAAGATACTGTAGAAAGCGAAACTGGCCGTAATAAATCCTATCACAGTGGAAGATTCTCATTTTTTCAAAGTGCAGTTATATTCTGTTTCCACTCAATCAGGCCTGGAAAAACATATTATGTTCCTTTGGTCCCACTATCTTCAACTTTTACGCACTATTCTTTGTTTTTAATTTAATCCATTTATTTTCCAGAAGCCTCCTTCGAATCCATCCACCGAGCTTCGAATGCATGTAAACTTTTCATAACAAACATAGACATTATTCCACGCAGTTTTTCTTCTTATGATGACGCATGATTATTTCGTATTGGGCTCCTGAGACTAGATTCGAATTATCGCGATTAAATTTTTTTAAATTCTTGCTGAAGTTTCCGGAACTCATTGAAGTGGCAAGATTTGCCACCAAGGTATTCCTCTCACGCACGTAGCTGAAACCAATAAAGCTGTCGTTTTTGACAAGCTGACAATTGATGAGGGGGTCTGAGTAGAGATGTAAGGAAATGGCTGGTGAAAACTCAATTATTGAGTTTGGCGCTGTATAGGTCGGAGACTTGGTAGCTGAGAGGATGTATGTTCGAAAACTTGAGGCGTTAGAGATGTGGATGCGGAGAGGGATGGAGAGGGTGAGCTTGGTGGCGAGAAGAGCGAACGAGGAGGTATTGGAATTGGTTAAAGAGGGGAGAAAGCTAGTGGCGCAGGTTTGGAGGAGGCGGAAGAGGATGTTTTGAAAAGAGAGAGAATGTTGAAGAGGGTAACAGAGGGGAGAACTCTGGGGAAGCGTGGAAGAGGAAGGAATAGGATAGGAATTCTGGACGAAATAGGAAGAGGGAGACAATTTGAAGATTTTAAGAGGGACATAATGGCGGATCACGTATAGGAGGGGAAACAGAGCATATGCCAGAAATTAGGATGTTAGAATAAGTACTGTTCATAAATTAACCAATCAGCTGGTAGAGTACTCACATGAAATGACACTGAATGATCTGTTGATACAGGGGAAGTCAAGTCAGTCTCCCTCCATCAGGTCTGAACCATTTTGCTCCCAAAAGCCTTCTCGCTCAAGAAAATAACTCAGTACATTTCTTCACGAACAAGACTAAATTTATCTCTATTTATGCAGTTCAACATCTCACCTGAAAAACTCAATTATGATTTTCATGTTTCTGCAACTATTGTGCGAGATGCTTCGTATGTTTATTTTTTATCGTTTTTTAATATTCTATGGTCTGTAAAAGCTACAAAGTTAATAAACTTGCGATGGAATACCACAAAGTGAACGAAGATAAAGTTTTATTCTGAGATACTTCGTGCTCATTTTAACTATTTGATAGAGCAAAAAAAACATCGTGGTTTTACGTTGCAATTTTTTTCTTCGGCGTCTACATGTGGGAAAATTGCATGTATTACTCGCCGAATTTCGGCTTTTTCCAGCGCCCATTGCAGCAACGCCAAAGCATTTAGAGAAAATGTCTCTGGATGAATGCATTAATCAATCCTTCATCTAAGAGAAAAGTCTATTGACAAGAGTTCATATCGCACAACCAGCCAACAATCATGTTAATCACGAACCCTTGAAATCGCTTTTTTCGAGGTCTGTTCTCGCTCAAGTTTTTCCCCGTAGCTTTCCCCTACTTTTTTCCGTTCCATTGGCTCTCGCCTCCAAAGCCATTAAGTTTCATCATCGCTAGAGGAAGAAGGGGGAAGACTATCCTTCCACCTAAGCCTTTGTTCTCGCAAGGGCTGGAGGGGAGGAGGCTCCAGAAGGGTCTTTGTCAGCGAATCACCTTCTTTTTTTCGGTTGGGAAAACAAGCTGTTTTTCCGGAGAACATGGCTGAGGTTTTCCGTCTCGAAGAATTCTCCGGAGCTTCCGGAGGAAGGCAGCAATTGCTTCATGTTTCATTGCACATTTTTAAAATCCCTCCAACCTCGCATTACTCACTTTATTTCCTCTCAACGCTACCTTTTTATTAAGTTTTTAATAAGTTATCACTCTTTTATTTAACTGTATAATTTTGATTCAGTGTAATATATATGTCGACTTCGAACATCCAGCAAAAGCAGTTTTTTGAAGGTAGGTCGAAAATCTTTTCGATCTTCTGGAATTTGAATACTTCCACATTCAAGACTTCAAGCCCGACAAAAAAGGTCAACGACAAAAAAGCCTACCACCAAAACCCATGAAACTAAAACATATGACTCTGACGTCAATATGTTTGCTGTATAAATGATTTTTTTATTTATCTTACCTAGCACATGCTCTCGTTTTTATGAATGGAAAAAGGATGTGAAAATGTAAACACTTATTGCAAACCTATTTTGTATGCAGTTATACTCAACTTGAGAAAAAAAGGTTCATGCAATCTTGGAACTGCTGGTCAGAATAGAAATTGAAACCGTATACACTCAGTGCTAAACTAAAAGTGTTGGGAATGGTTGGGTGCAAGATATTATGGAGGAGTTAAAGCGAAATACCTGCTACTTATTCCAGGTTTACAACTATAAAAAAGTTTCAAATTCGATTATTGGTAATAATTAGTTATAAAACATAAGAGAAAGTGGTCATAGCGTAATTTGTGTTTTACTTAGGTGTTTGATGATACCGAGACTCATAAAGTTAAATTCATCTCATGCTAACCTAGTTCCATCAATGAGGGTAGAATATGGAGGAATTAGAGAAGCTACCTGCGGCTTTTGGCAAACTGAGTCAAAGAGAGCACTTGTTAAATAATCATTGAAGGAATTGCACTAACGGTCGTACTTCAACAGAAAACGAATTTTTTTAGGACCACCATGGTCATCTCTGCTATTAAAAATTATTTTCAATGGTGGGGTACACATCCTTCGTGCAGCCTATTTGAAAATCTTGGCAGACCTTTATCGAGAATCTCAGAAACTCTTGACTGTAACATAGATAGTGAAGATAAAGGGCTGCTTCGAGAAATACCCAGAAAAATAAATTGATTGTACGTACCTAATACGTAGAAAAGGAACTAATGTGTATCCGATGAGCATTCAGAGGGGAGTCGTCAGCCGTTTCAGGCTGGTGCGTAGAAGATGCACAAATAAAATACGCACTAGCACCAATTGTTCTCTTCTCTCCTTTTTTTAATGCATGAGCAGCTTTACATTCATGATAGTTGTAACGAATCTTCCTTTATGGTAATTTTTGCCTTTCTATGTTTTTCGATATGAAAATGAAACTCTCCATAAGGACCTTCAACTGTGTAGGTATTTCTGGGTATCACTGCGTTGCTTTGTCTTGGCGATGACGTTTCGTAGCACATGTAGCTGCGTCTTCAGAACAGGCCTGCATTGGCTATGAAACGTCATCACCAAGGAGAGACAATGCAGAAAAACCCAGAAACTATGGAAATACCTGAACTTCAGCACTGCAAAAGGCTCAAGCAGAAATGCAATGCCAATCGTGTTAACCTATCATAATTGTATTTCCTTGGCGATTCGATCGGGACAATCTAATTTAAGATGTCTCTTCAAATGTTCCGTAGTATTTCATAATTTAGCAAATATTATTACAACTTATTATCCACTTCAAGTTACTTCCCTTGTAAGTACTGCTCCAAATCTCCTGTATCTTCCGCCTTGCATCATGTAATCGTGTGCTATCTTCTTTCCTCAGATATACCCCAGTCATACGATTGATTTTTTCTATTCTTTTCTCTCTCGGTGGCTTGATTGGCAAGCCGCCATAACAGTTGCAAATATATTATCCAGAATTGTAATAAAATAAGTGAATGACGGCGTTAATCATATTTAATTTCAATATACGCTGTGATTTATTAAACTATTTCGGGAAATATTTATATTCTTTTTTTAGTAAAATTGCCAAAAATATGTACCAAATTTCTTATAACGGAATATTTTCACTAAAGCTACCTCCAAAAACCTACAGAAAATGATATTAGAGATATTTTAAGCAAATCTCGCAATTTCAGCGGAATTGTAAGTATATTTGCTTGGAACGAGTGGTTGCGAAATCTAGCGTCAGCGTAAATATACGTAGCAAAGTTCAAAATACGGCTATACTTCATTAATCAAACGAAATATTATTTCTCTCAGGGCCAGTTGCAGGGACGATACATATGTACTCTATAAAGTTGTGCCAATCATTCAACGGCATTCAATAGCAACCCATAAGCTATGGCAACCATTTAATATGTATTGCAGTATTATTAGATAAGTTTATTGATTTTATAACTTATGACATGGAATTATGAGTTCCTTAAGTAGGCAAAATGGCGGCATAAGTAGGCTAGTAGACGGATGCGCAATGGACCGCTTGGAGACTTAAATACTAGATAATAGAGTTTTTTAGACAAATCCCCATTTTGTTTACTCTTATTGACTAATTAATATGTGCATCACCAATTATTCATATGCTAAACTTTCATTAATTTTATCCGGCGGTAGAAGATTAGATCAAATATTCGACGCTATTAACTATTGGTAAATAAGTTATGTGACTAGTAGATGTGTTCCTGCAACCAGAAAATTGTTATGAGATCTAAAACTTAATAGATCTCCTCTATTTATTCCATAACTAAATGTTCTTGAAAGTTTCAGTTTTGTAAATTAAGAAAAATATATATTAAACCAATTTCAAATATATTTAAAACTATACAAATGAGTAAACTTATTTATAATAGAAAAAATTAGATTTGGCTTCTGATATTTACAGTTTATTGTGATTTGCGTTTTAAGATAAAAGCTATCTTAAGCGAAGTTGTTCTGTATAAAATCGCATGTCATATGTTAAAGATGTGTTACATCATGTACATACATAGGCTGAGTATATCATTACAGTATTACATGAATATCCCTGATTACTCACCTCACTACACGTGGCCAACCCATATCATTCCTCTTGTTCTTGCGCTCGCCTCAATGTCATGGTCTTTGTAAAGATCTCTTACTTACTTATGGTACTTGATTCTCCACATCCCGTTTTCATTTTTGGGGCTAATGATTCTTATGATATTATTTTCAAAAGTTTTCTATCTTCCTTCTTTTTCATTATCCATGTTTCTGCACCGCACAATACTAGAGGGAGAATTTTTGGCTGGTATATTCTTATTTTTGTCTTCAGAGATTTTGTATTATCTTCGAAGTCAGTATCTAATTGCGCGCATACAAACTTATGCCGACTAGAATTTTTTCAGTTGGCTATTTCAGGTTCTTCGCTATATTTGTTTGATACTTTTACTCCGAGTTATTATAATTGTTTCATTTTCTCAAAACTGTGCCATATACATTTATTGTTCCTGCTTTCTGATGTACTTTTCGTGTAAATTGCATGTATTTTGTCATCTCATTATTTATTTTCTATCCCACGTGTTCCATCTTGTGAAGAAAATTTCCTGCCAGTTCCTCTAGGTGTTCTTTGTTTTCAGTCAGGAGAATCATACCATTCGCAAATGCATGTTCATTTTAGATCCTAATCATATTCCTAAAATTATTTTTCGAACAAGTTGTAGAGTATCTTCCAATGATCTCTGAAAAAGTAAAGACGATAGCCTATCACCACGCCTTATTCCCACTATAACTTCAAATATCTTTTACATTTCTCCATCTTGGCCTTACATTTTAACCCTTCTAGTGGCGGTATTGCTTAATTTGTCAATTTTCTTGGAATACCAAACTTTTCCATCTTCCGCCATATTCGTTGCCTTTTGAGAGTGTCATATGCTTTTGAAAAATCATAAAAAGTTCATGAAATTCTCTCTTGGACTCCTAGAATTTGCTGATTGTTTTCAATAAAATGAAAATCTGATCTGAGGTGGAACGGCCTTTAATAAATCCAGCTTGGTGGTCCACTATAATGGCACATGTGTATTGTTATGCCAGTCTTTTTTCCTTGTTTTCCTGAATTATTCTCGAGAGGACTTTATATACATTGCCAAGCAAAGATTCCCAGAAAGTAGATTCCGTAGTATTCACTGGGCTGGGCTAGGCCAGCTACAAGAAAGGCGATAAATAAAGGGAAAATAATAATCTTGTTCAAAACATGTTTTAATACTTAAACGATATAAATGTAAATTCATCCGTGATGAAAATAAATAAACTTTGTATCGTCCACACAATTTTTTTTTATTTTAATACACCGACCCGGGTGTCATCTTCACCGTAGACATCATCATGGGTGAAAAGTGACAAATAGCAAGCTCTAATATATGGGAAAATTTTGGGGGGGGGGTGGTTAAGGCGGGGAAGGAGGGATATATGAGGGGGAAGATGTGGAAGGAGTAGGGATGAGCGTCGAAAGGAAACCATCGATATTTTCCATCGATAGTCCATCGGTGTTGCACCGTCGATGTTGAGAAAATATCGATTATGAACCATCGATAGTTGATTATCGATGGTTAAACCATCGATAATATGGAAGATATTCTTAGATTGATTTCGTGGTCAATGTTGTACTAAATTACACATCAAAACCATCTACTTTCTCACCGAATAATCTTTATTTAAGTTAACCATTAACACATCATTTATAATAGATTCATAAATGCTGATACAATGTCCGTGAGCCAGAAAATAATCACTAAATTAGATATTCCACTAATCATATTTTAAGGTGATACGGTGCGAAGTTTTTATGGTTTTTCCGCAGTGAATACACTTCGCGCTTTTATCGGAAAGTTTAGAAAAGTGCCTCCAATATGAACTCTTCGGTGGCATCATGAAATTTTAGCAACACTCAACGGAAACACTCGAGGAAAATATCGATGGCAACCATCGATTAAAACCATCGATAGTGTGACATCATCGAGGGAAAACTATCGATGGGGAAACCATCGACCATCGAACGCCAACCATCGATATTTCTGAAACATCGACCATCGATGCTCATCCCTAGGAAGGAGGGCAGGGAGTTAAGGGAATACTGGTCAGGAAGAACTAATTGTTATTGTCAAGGGCAGGGTTCTTTGGGAAGAGAGAAAGCTATGGAGAGCAGTGGGGAATGAGACGGAAAAACGAATTCGTTTAAAATGTTTACACTATGGTCATTTGATACTTTTTTTATCTCCAATTGTTCAGGGAAGTCCAACTTCCCTCCTTTTTCCTCCTTGTGGAGTATTTCAGGAGTGAAATCACCCTCATGGTCATTCTCAATGAGGTGTTTGGCGAAACTCGATCTTGTGTCCGCTGTCAACCAGCACCTCTAATGTTCCTGTACACGGTTATCAATTGCCCGGCTACTTTTTCCAAACTATTTCGGTAAAAAGTTGGGAGTGTTGCACTTTAGTGTATAAACCCCACTCCGTTCGCACTTTTAAAACTTATCTTTGGAGTTTCACAAATTCAGCCGTCAACGAAAAAATACAGTGTGAAGTGCGGGCATAATAAATATATTTAACATTATGTTTTATACACCTCGGACAATGTGCATGACCGTATTCTGACCGTATTTTGACAGAGACTTGGACATTTGCCAATTCAAAATAGAAATTCCGATGAAAGAATTATATTTGAGTGGAGTGGCAGACGCTCTCACATTTTTACCAAATGTTATGGTAGCTGCAACACTTAAGAGAAAGTGAATTTTCTCCTCTATTAATATTAATTGATTTTTTAAATCTGTTCTATTAATTCCAATCGTACACCAAAGGATACTGGATATTATCGTCATTTTTCCATTCGGTGGACGTCTCTTTCTGTCAGCTGAATTTATTTGCTGAGTCGGAGCGCGATGCGTTCAATGCATCCACTGCAGAGGCAGCCCAAGGTTTGGACCATCATCTGATCGATTGTTTGCATCCATCAGCAATTAAAACCAAACAATTAGAAAATCTATGAGCTTATAGTAAAAATAGGGGATGAGCTTCTTCATCAAAGCTAAGTGAAAGTTTATCATCACTAGAAGCGCAGCCAGCAATGGATATTCGACGCTTTACATAATTTTCAAATGAATATCGAGTCCCTTTTCTTTAAGAGTCACTAAACCCTCTATGGACGGAATTATGAATGAACAGCATGAAATAAATACCGCTACTATTTTATTTTTTTAGGCGCTATTTAAGCATTTAAAAAATATAATTTATTTGATATAACATTTATTTTGAAGTGTTAGATATTTGTATTGTACGTTTTTAATTTAAAATGATACCATACATAATAATATTTGCAAAAGATATACTTCAAAATTACCTTCATAACGTTCCTTTTTTAAACTTTTTTTTCTTTTGATTTTTTCTTCATCTGAGCTGAAACTATTTATTTCAGAGCTCCCTCAGACTCTTCAGTGATTAGCGTCACACATTCATCTGTTCAAATTGTTTAACAAACCGCCGAAAGAGACGCAAATTTACCCTCATTTAATCTGAAGCACTACAATTCTGTCTAGCGCAGCAACTAAATGTAAAGCCTCTTAAAAAGCAGATATTTCGATGATTTTGAAAGGCAAAAAATTTGACTCGCTCGTCCATAGCGGGTTAACTTTAGCTGGCCAAGTGACACAAAAATACTTATCACTTTATCATGGTGATGATGAAAAATGTGTATTCAAAATCTGGATAAATTTCTAATAAATTTACGAAGTCTTATCATTTCATAAATTCATAGTTCCATTCACTGGTATTTCATGGTACTAAATTTAAACGTTCTATCTTAAATCTCTCTGCTTTTGCGCTGCCGTGGCGACGAAACTTGACCTACATTGGCATCTTGATGAAGATGAAACACAGTGAGGCAGGCATTGTGCAGCAAATAAAAAGCTCGAATCGATGGCAGGCATAAAATGAAGAGAAATAGGTATTGAGAGCAGTGCCTTTCACGGAGCCACAGAAGGGGTAAGGGACAAAAAGAACGGCTTTATTTCCGGGGGAATAAATTGAGCCTCATCCATTATGTCCCATTTAAAAATATTTCCGCATTCTTCCGAGCGGAAGCCGCTTCCCGCTGCTCATTAGTAAGACCATCTCCGGGCTCGGCGTTGCGCCCACAAGCACCGAAGGTGTGTTTTGCGCACTCCACTCCGTCCGCTGCGTATCCGGGGGCGGGAGTGGAGGCGGGGAGGCGTCTGGAAGTGAGCAAGAGCGCACATGCATCTCCTCTCTCTCTCAGTCGAACCAATCAAAGCAACAGGCGTTTCTCTCACTCTCTCCCTCTCGCTTAGAGCGTCTCCATTGATGCCTTGCCAAACCCTGGCCGGACAGGGAAAAACGTGAGGGACGGCACCAAGTCGAAAGAACGAGAGGGCAAGGGGGGAGGGAAACTCTCCGCGGATGCCTCTGCTATCCCAGGCCGCCGGCTTCGGGGGCGGAGGAAGTGGAAGGAGTAGATTCAAAACCGCCTCCGGCCTCCCACTCCCGCGCACCTCCGCCCCCGATGGCCGATCCGGTCGGAGTTCCGATGCGGCCCGCCAAGGGGTCGCGGGCCGCATCCGTCGTACGGCCCTCGACCCGCCCACTCACCATCCCCTCCACCCCACAATCTCCGTACGTGGCCGATGAAAAACCAGAGAACAGAGAGCTTACCTCCAATACGCGCAGTGGAGGCAAAGCGTGACCATTTCGTTGGCACCATATATATATATGGCGCCAACGAAATGGTCACCTAATATATATATATATATATATATATATATATATATATATATATATATATATATATATATATATATATATATATATATATATATATATATATATATATATATATATATATATATATATATATATATATATATAGGCGCTAGGCGCCGAAAGATTAAGGAACTTTCCGTAAGTGTTTTCATTTTATTGTGATTCTGTGTTTACCGTCTGCCTTCCTGTGTCTGCCTTCCATTACTCTGTGGTTGATTTCATCAGACACTATATTTTCATTATTAAATATGACTCCCAGGTAAGTGAATTCCTTGACTCCCTTAAAATCATAACTTCCAATTCTTATGTTTTGCAGGTCTCGGGTGGCCTGTGAAGATGACATTTTCATATATTTGGTCTTCTCTCAATTGATTCTGAGTCCCATTCTTTTATCAGTGTCTTCTAAAGTACAAAAAATTTTCCTCAAGATCAGTTAGATTACGTGTTACTAGTGCTATATCGTCTGCATATGCAAATCCTTAATTGCAAACTCTGTGTGATGGGGCACACTAGTCTAGCAGTTCAGTCAAGACCTGTCCGGTAAGGGAGGCTCTACCAGTAGGTATGCTACCGCCGACATAGTCCTTGACATTACCACACGCAATCTTCCCCGCCCGACACTGAAGATGCCTTCGGAAAGGTGGTGCCCCCTGGGGAGGAATTTCGTTGCATGGTATCTGAAAAAAATCAAACATTTTAATCAAGTGTCCATTTCGACGCCAGATGAGAATTTCGTCTTTCAGTGGGATTAAAATGAGGAAACGAAGAATGTCTCTTCAGAGAAATTTTCATTCGCTCATTAAAATATGAATAAAGGCATCCACGACAGCGAAACTTGGACTTTAATGTGCCTGAAAGATAACAATTCGTTTCTTTTGTCTAATTTTGACGTAGCAATCTACAAACTGCGAACATTTGCCTTAAGCGTGCATATTTTACGTTTTTCACTCTTTTTCATGAGAATAATTATAATAGCGATGAATATTGGTCTCAAGTACTCAGATTTGATTACAAACTAAGAGTACATATGCGTACGATTAAATGTTTGAGAAAAAATATTTTAACTATTTAAGAAAGTTACATAAGAGTAATTAGTTTGTACATTATTTTAGGCTGTAATTTATTCTTTGTACTCTAGGTTCTAGCCGGATAAATAATCTTATAATTTAATAAATATTAGGTTATTTTGTTTATTTTCTGTGACACCCGAGGGTTGTCAGTGATTGTTTGTTAACGCAACGTCGTTAATAAATTAAAGGTATGATAAGGAATACTATCTAGGTGCTAAGTCCATTCATACATAATACCTAACCGTGTACCCTTATTTGTTTTTAATACAATGAAAGTGCGTGGTTTTTATCGGAGTTAAAATTTACCTCTATTAATTTCACGACATCGCAACAAAGTTTCCTCTATCCTTTCTCTTCTCTTCTTTCTATTTCTCTTCCATCGCGTGGTCTTAGCCACACTCGAAGCCAAAGCTCATACGGTGATTATAAGTAGTTTTCAAGTTATTTCTGTTTAAATTGCTTCCACGAAAAAAATTATGTTCAGAGAAGTCAAAGTTGTAACATAATCGCGAAATGGAAAAAATCTCCCTAATTGAGCCAAAATGCTGCTGAATGGATTCTGTAACGAATTTTTTGTGTGATATCCTAATTGAGGAGGCTTTTCCGTGGTTAAATTTGTCACACTTTTAATCCTCATGTTGCTCATGGGACGTGCTTTGCATCTAGTAAACTCTGTAAATGACATATCAAGGCACAGGAAAAGTACCATAATGGTGAGATTCACGCGGCTGCCAAAATGTGAGCCCGTCATCAAACGAGCACCTTTATGGAGGAGAAGACGACTGGAAAATTTAGAAGCCAAGATGACGCCGGCAAGATAATCAAGGATTTAGTGAGTGATGATATACATGAGGGTATAATTTCACTCTTATTATTCGGCGCCTTTCATGCAGTCTCGGATACGACTATTGCACACTGAATTAAACGTACTGCTTACCAGTAAGCAGCACGAGGTCGATAAAGTGCGGGCATTCACCACCGCCAGGAAAAAACTTCTCAAGAGGAGTAGGGCCGTGGGGGAGAACTTAACCGTCTCCTCCGCCCATCCGTCTCCGCCGACCTCCTCCACCTGTCGTCAAGTCTCCGCCAACGGTCCAAGTGGTGGAACGTTTCTAGAAGGAAGGATGTAGAAAGCGACGACGCTATATAGTGAGAACTACTGCCAGAGCCCTCTTAAAGGTAGTTTGAGCACGATATCATCTCTCCTAGAAATCAATACATTTAGTCTCTTTCTAAAAATAATATCTCGCCCTTCCGAAGATACCAAAATATCAGCCCCTTACCGCACTACTTTCCGAGACATACCAGCCATTTTGCATGGTAAATTGTACGTCTAAGCACGGTAGACAGACATTATATAAAAAAATTTGGAATTTTTAACACCTAGATTTCGTCAAAAAATTTATTTTCGGTAGTTTTTACGTTTTCTCAACTATTTTATAAATAATTTATATGGTTACCGTGGTATTTTTAGAATAAAAAACAGCTTCCGTTGTGCAGGAATTTAAGTGTACCGCTTGAAAAAAATAGTCCAGTTGAATATTAACAAAGATACTTTTATTCAATTACCGAAAATTTCATTCAAATTATAATATATTATGGTGCCATTAATATTAAATTATTTACTTCATGCTCCCTACAGCTGTTGATATTAAAACGTAAAATTGAAACATTGTCTCCATTACGACTAGGGAAATATCTCGCTCCAATTACCTGAAGGAGTTTTGTGACCACCACCTATAAAATGCGGATGGTCCCCATTAGGGCTCGAAATGATACGTAAATAGTGCTTTATGGGGCAAAAAGAACTTCTCCGTTGCAGGAATGGACGTGAATAACCTCTGATGCAAGAAGCTCACCCCCATTCATTAACGCCTCGCTAGAATATTCATGTTCTTTATATCAGGCAAAGAAACAACTCCAGCCCGACTGTTTGAAGGCCGCATGGTCTTCACGCGTAAGACGAGAGACTCGTTTTGTCCTATCAACTATCACCCGATAATAAATACAGTATATAAAACGTTAACTACGAGTTCGGTCGACCTTATCCTCCCCCAGGTCCAGCCTGAGTGTGGGGAAGTGTATGAATGCATTAGGTCAAAGCGAGAATCCGTGGGGTTCTTGAAGAATATAAATCAATGAATCAACGAATTTATTTCCATCGATAAATATAGCCACAACATGAAATAGGCGTGGAAATTTACTGATCACGTTTTCGAGTGGTGGTCAGTATACAAAAGAAAATTTTTGTCATACAGAAACAAGGTCATTTCGGAAAATGAAAAGTAAAAAATACAAATGAATTCAGTCTTCTTTACATAACTCATGCCGTTTCCTGTAGTATTTTTAAACTTATCATCATAACCTTTACAATAATCATGACTAACTTTTACAAAAAATCTTTATAAACAATATTATGCCATGATGCTATCCGTTTTAAGGGATAAATGGTCGAATGGAAAACAAGACATTCATCACCACTTAGCATGAGCTACACCTCGTCATGCTGAAGACGATGATAGTCCATCCATAAAATTGCAATGATCCAACGCTAGATACAATAGCGGAAAAACTGTTTTGTCTTGACTTTAGGCATAAATGTTGAGGCGAGACGGAGAGAGACAAGACTTTGGATCAGTATCGCCTCAGTTTCGTTTTCCACACACCTCGTCTTCCTCGCTTTGTGAACTTCAGCCTCGTTTCGGTCTCGAGTCTATCACGAGGCTAAGAACATCAAGTTCTATTATTAGCTATCAGTAATTATTTTTAAGAAGAGCTTGTTTTTGTTGTGAATATACTTACTTGACAAGGAAAAAAAGTAGTTCGCGATCTCTACATAACCAGACTTCTATATGAAATAAAAAAGTTTATGATGTTGACATTATACTGAGAAAAATAACCAAGTTATCAATCAATGCATAGCCGATTTAAATATGAAAAAATAAAGGAACTCATAACTTTTGTCCATTGAAATCATCAAAAGAAATGCAGCGAAATAAAACGTATGCTATTGTCTGTTGTTTTAGTAATAAAAAAGTAAGGTTAAGAAAAGATTTTATGGTTAATCACAACTTCTGAGGCTCTAAAGACGAACTTGGGCTACATTTTTCATTATACGGCTTAATTGAATGAGGTTACGAGTTCAAGTAAGGCAAACTTTCTCTGTAGTCATCATGTAATCACCGTGGTCGCTGACATATGTTTTTGCGGGAATCAAAATAGGCACTAGGCAGACATTATTTAATCATTTCCAGAGCTGGAAATTAGTTCCTACTATCCTCGCAACACACCAATATGTTAAATTACAAACGATCAAAAGCGCTGAAAATCAACATTTAGAGCCCATTCTAGGCTATTTATATTACTACGTAAAAAAATCAGTGGCTTTTCCGCCGTTTTTATCAATAGTCTAAGTTCTTCATTGAGAGCCACCTTTTTGGGAGGTTCTCATTTAGTGTGTCGAAGTTAGCGCTAATTAGACCACATCAGCGAATTTCAGCGTGAACGAACACCATTTAACCGAACGATATGCGCAGAAAAAACATTCAGCAGACTTCCGATGGGTATCACTCTGTATAAGCACAATAGTTACTGCCGTATGTTTTGTTTGAAGAGATGGAATTCGTTAAAAATAAGAGTAACAAAGGCAAAATTTTTTCAATGGACAGCTAAAAATTCTCTTTCCTTGGACACATCCTTGACGAGGTGGATAGCTTTCGGGCTCCAATTACACCAGCGCTGAACTGACAGAAGCAATTAATTACTATTGCTCCTGGTGGGGCCACTCGTACCAGATTGGTCGAAGGGTAGGAACCAGATGGAAGGTTGCTCACGTAATGGAGTCACGTTACAAGTTCATTAGGGCAGTGAAACCCTGCAGACTATCAATTCCCCTGAATATGAGGGACTTCAATTGGAAATATGAGGGACTTGAGATGGAATTGAATCCTTGCAACGGCGGAACGCCGCCTTCTGGGGCAGGCGTAGGGCCGGTTATCGCGGGATGCAAAACCTCCGCTACTATCATCACACGTAATGCTTGAAAATCAACGTCATCTTAGGATACAGGGGAAAGGAAAAGTGAAAGAAAAATGAGAAAAAAAAGGAGAAAAGCAGTGGTAAACATCGGAACTTAGAACATAAGAAAATTTGGGCTAGAAAGCTAGAAAATACTAAACGATAAATGGAAAAAAGATGCTTTGGGGCTGTACGAGGTGAGATGATGGGATAGCGGGGACTATTGGAGTGACATTTACAGTGTACTTCACAGTGAGTGAGCCTACCTAGTTCCCATTCATCTTGCTAGCATGCTAGCCAGTAGTCTATGAGATGAGGTATATGAACAGCATGAGGCATGAGGCAACATGAGGCAACATGGGTAGATGAGGTTTGATGAGGAGATGAGGATGATCGGGAGATATGAACAACTAGAGGCAATCATTAGAGAGGCCCCGGACAGGAACGCCTAATAATAGTGGGCAACTGGAATGCAGTGGTGTGGAAATTTAGAGGAGTATTTTAAGTACCGGAAGGTGCGAGCTTGTGGCACAAATGACTGCGGTGGGGAGGCAGGTAAATTTGTTGGGAGAAATGAATCATCAGTGACAAAATCTTGATATTAACATGTGCCCAGCCTTAGGTACACATTAAAATTCCGGGTGATACAGGGAGATATCAAATTGATTATATTATGGTAAAGCAGAAGTTTAGAAACTGGGTCAAAAACTCGTGTAGCTATTTGGGGGCAAATGCGAACTCACATCATGACTAAGTTAATATAGGCTGTGGTGCTAGAACTCAAAGTCTTTGGAAAAGTAGGAGGATGATGAGGTATAAAGCGGAAGCACTGAATGGGCTGAAATGGAGGGAATGCCCTAAGCTAGTGGAAAATAACTTTGTCTGAGGGAAAATAAATGGGAACATTCGAGAGAAGATCATAAAAACAGAAAAACAGACATAGTAAAAGCTCGTGGGACAGAGGAAGTACAGCGGATATTAAGCGAAGAATAGCCCAAGCTAAGAAAGCGTTTATAATTAAATGACAACTTCTGCGTTCAAAGACGATAGGCTTTCAAACTAAAAAACAGTATGTGTAAACATTTGTCAGCAGCGTGTTACTTCATGGATCGGAAGAATGAACCACTGGAAAAGCAGATCTGGAGGCCTTCAAAACCTGGTGCTAAAGTAGGATTCTGAGTATCAAATGGACGGAAAAAGTTAGAAATAATGAGGTTTACATAATAATACAACAGGAAAGAACCATATGGAACATCATACCGAAAAGAAGAACCAGATACATTGGACACACTCTGAGGCACCATGGGTCCATTAAGAACATAACTGAAGGTAAAGTAGAGAGGAGAGTCCCCAGAGGAACACCCAGGAATAAGTACATGTACCAAAGAAAGAGGAAAAGTGCATAGGAAAAATTTGTAAGGAAATAAGGAAACAAGCAATAGATATGGAAGGGTGAAGGGCTGCAGTCAGCCAATCTTAGGATTGAACGACCAATAATGATGATGGTAAAAGCGTAAGAGAAATCAACATGATCAGCGGGAAAGAGAAATGTGAAGAAGCAGTCGGTTTTGGAAGAAAGGATTGGGAAAATTGAGGACAGAAAAGCAAATAAAACGTCAGCATACATAGACAAGATGAAATATAAGGAATAAAATAATAAATCCCGGCTAGCAACCAATCACGTGAAAGGAAACTAGTCAAATGGCAGTGCGAGGAAATGGATAATCTACAGAAAGATGCAGTAATAGACTAAAGTGGAAATGGTGGTATGAGGGTGCAAGCGATACCAAATGTTAAGAACAAAACAGGGATGTTTTAATCACACACGAATATATATATATATATATATATATATATATATATATATATATATATATATATATATATATATATATATATATATATATATATATATATATATATATATATATATATATATATATATATATATATATCCATGCAATAGGTGGAGTTATTGGTAGAGATTGTTAAATTACCGTAAATTTCATTTGAGGTATATTATCGTGGTAAATTACGGATATTTGCAAAAAATACCGTAATTTTTCAGTGATTTATACTTTTCATCAATTAATAAATACTGACAGATTCAATAGGGATGAGAAATTACCGTTCAAACTCTTCAAACGATAGCCCCACAAGTGTTCAACAAGTAAAAAGATTCCAAAAATGAGGAGTACGTGCCTTAATTTTAATTTATCCTTGTGAAATACATTCAGACTTGCCTTAAAAGAATGTTTGTGACACATAGTATGAATATCAGCATGAAAAATATCTGAAACAGAGTAAAAAATTACTGTAATTTACGGTAAATTTCAGGGGTTGCTGGAAATTATGAAAAATAGCATGGTAATTTATGCAGATTACTGGGGTAATTTTCAAAATGGCCTATCTCTAATTATAGGTGATATATGTGGAGGGGATGTGAGGAAGATGTATGTGACAGCAATCCCTGTGAATCTATATAGAGAGGAGAAGAGAACAATAGACGAGCATAATCTCGCAACGGAGTTTCTTGACAGCGAAAAACCAAGAGTTTTATGAGTTATGAAGCCAGTAAAAGCCGTGGGAGTTTATGATATACCTTCGACTTTACTGAATATTTCCGGTTATAAGAGATAGCGACCTTTTTTTTTGAACTTATTCGTAAAATCACCGAGAATGGAGGTTTGCAGTATTGGTACCAATTCCTAAAATCCAGAGAGTATCATAACGGAAGGAGTATATGGTAGTAAGCTGAATATCACATGCAGCAAATTTGTGCTTAGAATAATTAATGAAAGGTATAAGTGCTACAACTTATGCGGGGACCAGTTTGGGTTACGGAAGGGATGGTCGACTCCGAATGGGACCTAAATCTGCACATTACCCTGCAAGCCATTTCTAAGGTATTTGGAAATAAGAACACAAATAAAGAGGAACATAAAATGCACATTAACCCTTTTAAACGCTGCCCAAATGTGTCACATAATTTTACTCCTGGGCAGCTTTCCATTTTTATGCAGGACGTTGCTGTCGATGCCAAATAATCTAAGAAAATGTTGAAAAAGTTATCAAATCTTTCATTATCACTTCCATGTATTTCACTTTATAATGTGATATTACTATCGTTAAGTGGGACTATCCATGCAACGTTGGTTGCGTATAACTCACACAACAAGGGGTATCCTTTAACTTCGTCTTTTATAGCAAAAATTATCATATTTAGCCAAACAAACACTTTTAATTGTTATCCATACTCATTCATATAATTATATAATAAAAAAGGGTGAAAATCTTATGTTTTTGCTTTTTTAGGGGATTTCGAAAAGGCTCTGGACCGATTGAAATGTGAAAAACTAATGCCAATATAGACGAAAATGGGAATGCATATGTGGGATACGAGACTAAACCAAAACTAATACATGGTCCAGAAAGTATAGGTTAGAGTGGCGGATGATAAATCAGTGTGTGCAGATATAGGTCGCGGGTAATGCAAGGATGATCGCCATCGCCTTTGTTTTTAGCACATTCCGAAGTTATGCGCCGGAATCGTAGTGGGGAGCCTGTACACGAAGTAATTTAGATTTGCAAACTACCAGGCGTTGAATACTCGATCATCAAAAGGATCTACCTCACGCATTAGAAAAGGAGTGCGGGAAATTCTCTAAAGAATATAATCGATAATATTATAAAAGTAATGAAAGACTCTAAGCGGGGCAAAAAGCGGTAATAACAATAAGAGATCGGAGAGATAGGAGGTAAAAACTGGATCAAGTAGAGTAAGTAGAGTAATTTAATCACTTTGGTAGCACACAAGGAGAAAATGGGTATGTTTGCGACAGCATAAGGAGGATAATACTGTAAGCGATGGAAGCTTTCAATAATAGGAAGTACCTGCTTACTGGAACCGTGTGTAATGGTATGAAAACGTGGCTGGTGAAGAGCTTGATATGGAGTGAAGCGTTGCAGGGGGATGATATGTAAACGCTGAGAAAAGAGGAGAAGAATGGGCTGCAGGAGTTCCATATTTCGGTTGCAAGGAAGATGCAGGAGAAGCGGTGAATGAAAAGGACGACAAATGATGAAGTCATGGCTGTTAAGGAGGGGAATTTTCTGGATGATATCAGGGGGAGGTAAAGTAGGTGACTATTAGAGGTAATGAGGGTCGGTGGGTTGCTTAAGACCGTAATTAAGGGTATGTTGTTGGGCAAGCGGGGAAGGATATGAAAGACAATACGTTTTTGAGATGGGATGAAGAGGGGTAGGATGCACGCTGATGTTAGGAAATGAATATAAGAGATAGTTAGGGCCCCGCGCATGTAAAAATCTGTAGGATTTTTCTGCTCTAATTGAAGCCTACCGGCAACCAAAAGATTACTTTGACCAGTGGTTGAATTTAAAACATTACAATATACATCTGTGTAGCCTTTCCTGAAAATCAACCGTGGATGAAATTATCGAAACCCTTTTCTAGTCTAGCGCTAATCAACTCTGCTACTAAACTCTTTGAATGTGCTTTGGCCATTACGTAGACTCTGAAATAAACAGAGAGCATGCGCATAGTTTTATTGTGAAGAGATCGTGTTAGAAATTTTGAGTCATGTCATAGATCCTAAGAGTCACTTATGAAGGATCGTTTTCCCACTGCGCAGTCCGCTCTACGTTCGCGTATATTTCCATCCAGCCGAAGTGGAAGTGGGTGAGTGAAAAACCTTTTGATACATGGCGATAAGGATTCGAAGCATTTGACTCGGCAATTACTGATTCCATTCCGCTCAAAATGACTGGAAAGCTTGTGAACGCATTTGGCTCCCAAATTTATAATTTTTTCGATATTCCCCCACCTATATATCAGGGTCGCGGGTTCGAGTCCCGCCTGGGTAGATTATTATCCGCCCAGGACATGGGTGTTTGTGTTTCGTCCGTTGTTGCTGTTATCCATCCGACGTAAATTTTCCCATTTTGCTGTATTCGGGATTGTGAAGATAAATAAAATAAAATAAAATAAATAAAATGTCAACAACTTCTTGAAAATAATTCGAAAGCTTTGTGAGAAAAAAGCTAAACTCTATCCGCTTTTACGGAGGTACCAATTCCTAGTTTTTTTATTTCTCTCCCGTACTATACCTCATTCTTCCAACAATTTATTCCATCGAAACCAAGAACTTACTCTAGCACAGGTATGAATTACTATTAACTAGGTATAACTTACTATTAATACCCCGCTAGAGGAGAGAAAAAATTTTCTCAAAACATAATAATTTTACTCAATGTATATCGCAACATTTTAAAGGTGCTCCTTATAGCGGCATCTTTCCAATATATTGCATACGTGTAATACTTGGATGGAAAAACGCTCTTCGTAAAAGGAAAACAAAGACCATATTTTTTTAATGTTTAGGATTTTCTCCTAACAGCGTGCCAGTATGATAATCCCAATGACCTACCCTCAGGAGTTGATTTCTTAAGCTATACATGTGGCCGGCCAAGATTATTATTTACTGCGGCCAACCAAAGCGAAAGGAAATATAACCATCGCCTTCAAACTATCTTCTTTTACCCATTCCAACCGTAAAGAAACCTTGAGATAAAGGCTATTATTGAAATTACATAGGGAAACCGATGTGAAGTCATTATAGCCACCTCAAACACCGAAGGCCCCCGCGCAATACCCTTCTTTTGAAACTTCTCAACGCAATTATGAAAATTTCTCTGCGGATAACTGCTTATTTCATAAGAAGTCATGAGTATTTTATCAAAAATATTATATCTTTAAATTTAAATACTTTTCACCAAATAGTTGCCTAATAAATAAGTAAATTAGCTGAAGTTATTAGTGCTCAGAAATATGCGTCGTCTAAAAAGCATCAGTAAGGGTCATTTAATGTGGGTTATAAACTCTTGAGATTTTGCTGGCCTCTTAAGTACGCTGCGGTCGAAGCCAACAAGTGTCAGCCTCTGGAATTATTTCTTACTAGATAAGCCTCCATGTATCACAGAAATGACTTTTAACGATCTCATCAAGCCGCGAATGACAATAACACTAACATTTATAACGATAATGAGTTTTAGAACTCAAATTCTTTTAAGTTACTCTCATGGTGTTAGTATTGGTGTCAATGGGTGAGACTTAAATTTTTCCCAGGAGAGAAAAGCGTTTGGAAAATTTTTTATAACCTTATAAATGCTGGAAAGCCCCAATAGACATAGTGAACTCCAACTTTAATTATATTTCTGAATTCTTCGCAGCGCCGAGTATTGATTTTGTCACCATTTTCTTACGAGACTTTCGAGAGCCTCGTGGTGGTGGTCTCGTTTATCGGCATTGACTTGAGTCCTGTCTCGAATTACCGACCTCGGTCTCATCTAAATTCGAGTCGATTTACCTATCCGTCACCTGTTTTGCGGCGACAATAGGCAATCGGACCGTTTCATCATAGTTAGTAAGATACCACTGTGGTTTCTTCCAATACGATAGCTTAAGCCACATCTTTTCTTTCCTTCTCACTGACTCACGGCCAGGTACAGCTAAATTTCCAGAAAAATCTAGTTCTGAGCTGTCTTGTGAGAACAAGTTTCTTGCCGTAACACTGTTTTGCACATTTGTATGCACGAAATGGAACGTCAACAATTGGCAGTACACCGCACAAAAATACGAAACGACACCTCAGTAGGTAAAGGATTCTTCTTATATTTCGGACCCGGACTCAAAAAATAGCGAACTTCGACCGGTGTAGCAAGAGCCTAGATGACCCTCCGAATTCAAAAAGAAAATGATGACTGTTCATGACCCTTAGGATTGCTCTAGACTTGAAGTTGCGGGGGGAGTCACTCCGATGGTGGCTTAGAGATATTTTCGTATACAGACAGTTTTGCATGAAAAATTAACATATGCGTTCTTATTATAAATATGTATAGATACAATTGAAAAATTTCCATGGTACCTTTTCTGGTTGGTTTCTTCACAATTTAACGCTTCTTTGAAACGCATCCAAAGGTATTTGACTGAAGTTTCGAAATTATTCGATTCAATAAGTACAGATTTTCCTATAAACGCGAAATATTAACTTTCATTTTAGTTTAATGGTTTCCAACAAATTTCACGGCATTATGCCTAATAAAAAAATCGTACTTTTAACATGTAATTTAAACTTAAAATTCCGTATCGTAAACCCGTCATATCAATGTTTTAATTATGACGAAAAGGATAAAATATAGTTCTTGCGTCATTTATAAGTACTTGTAAAGATTTTGACATCTCACAAACTGGTGTACTTCGGTGGAGTGTGGTCCAACATTTTTCCCGACTCAATAGAAAACCGCTCCAGCCACCTCAATCTCGGATGCAAGAATAATATCAAAGGTTTGAACTATGTTCAACGATGAACAATACATTCTCCAGTGTATAACTGCGTAGTTTATCGTACACGCTTCAAATGGTGAGTGGAAAAAGGCGAGAGACGAAACACTCATCACTTCTTTTTTATGACATCAGGTTGTTTCGGCTAGCGAAGTGGAAATTTATTTCCTCGACTGAGAGCGTGCAAGGATGTGCTTTATGAATAAAAGCCAAAATAAAGCCGTCATGGATTTAGGTCGTACGAAAACAACTATTTAGAGTGAAAAGAACCTAAGAAAACAAAGTTAACTTAGCATAAACACCAATGGAAGATGTTTTATTCACGGGCACATTGCTTAATAAAACCACCGAATTACGATCGAACAAATTTTCCCCTAAAATGTTTTAATCAATATACTACTTTTATTAATTTTTTATTTTATCTTTACTTGCCCGAATACAGCGAATTTGGCCAATTTATGTCGAGTGAATAACAACGACAACAACAACAACAGATGAGTGCATGGTGATAACTGCAATGCCCTGAGTGGTGATAATTCCACCCAGGCGGGATGCGAACCCGCGACCCTCTGTTTATCAGGCAAGGACTTTACCCGGCAGGCACCTTTGTTCAACTGTTGGAAATTGTCGCTATGTTTTGATTCAAATCATAAAACTTTCCGAATATCGAAATAGGGCTGAATCCCCGGTTTTGATACAAAAAATCTATCCCATTATCGCAACGGCTTTGAGCCTCACTACTAATTCTAAATCTAAAAAGTGTATTTTTTCGGGTCCACGACCCGTTTGAATGCGATTCCCGTTGAAGTTGGAAGGCACTGCCGGCTCTTCAATAGATATTAGCCAAGTTTCGAAGAAACGGAATGAAAAACTTTCACATCGCCCCATATTTGTTTTCATCTACAACCCCATGACCGTCTTTCGCTCCCGTTTTCCACAGAGGATCAAGGTTAATGACGGAGGCTCTTGTTTTTGTTCGTTCGAGCTTAAACTCGAGATGCGACGAAAAGGGTTTTAAGGGGAGCGCGGGGGAGCAGGACGTGGATGTGTATGTGGATTGAAAGGTATTGAGGCGGGAGGAGCCTTGAATATCTCCCGTGAGAGGGCGTTCATTTTCCGTGCCGTGATGGAAAAGGCACATCGGAGCTCGAATGAAGGTGGGGGGGTGTCCGAGAGTGGGGGTCGAGGAGAGACAGCGGGAACATACCCGTCCTCTCAGCGGCAATCGGGTTCTTTTCTGCTTGGAGGAATTTCCATTTGCCCCAAGAACGATGGCGTCCTTACAAACTTTATCCGTAAAAAGGATTGGGGGGGAGTGGTTGGGGGTCTATCAGCAAGAGCAGTGAACCTTTCGAGCAGATTTCTTTTGTGTTTCTTTTTTAACCATCCTTAGGCAATTAATAGGCGAGAAAGTGGGAGTAACTAATGGAAAAGAGTTCGAGCCATTGGACACAGAGTGACTCAGGAATGAATGAAATTGAGGTGTATATTTTGAGACAAGATAGCCTACTGAAGAACAATGCCGAACTAAAAAATTGCTGCCGTAAACACGAACCAAAGTTGGCAAGGTTAATGAAATATTAGAGATAATCTATATACCTTAAAACCCATGATTAATGCTTGCAATGACGATATAATCCTTTTCATCATTATCTATACTCAATGATGTTTAGGTACTAGAGTCGCATATAGAAGAAATACAAAAGTTTGGAAATCACAAGTTACCGCATTAAATTGAAAGGACAATGCTAAGAGGAATTAGTAAGATGCTTTGAGTCAGTATAAGGGAAAATATCATTTAGCGCATTCCAGAGACGGCCTATCGAAAGCTGTCACCTCCGACCGACGATTTATCAACAAGAAAATTGAACCTTTCACGTGGATTTCTCTTACGTTTAATTTATAACCAACCTTAGTCAATTAATGAAAGAGAAAGTGAGTATTTCTATGAATTGGTCAACTACATACATGTGTTAGTTAATCTGGTTAACATAAAAATTATGGCCATTATTTCACGGATAAATTTCGTCGAATATTGGTTGCGATGTAAAATATATTTCCCCAAATTTGCTGAAATTCAGTAAGGTTTCCTTAACTAAAGTTTACCAACGATTAAGAAAATCTCGAAAGCTTAAAATCTTATGCAAGGAAAACTTGCTGGACTTCAGCCAATTTTTCTGAAAATTTTAGGACTGAAGATTACTAACCTAAATTTCGGATAGAGGTTCGGATTTTAAGACTGAAAATTATTAATCTAAATTTCGGATTGGGTTTTATCGCAATAGAAAGGCAACAAAATAACTTCTAGCAATACTTATTTAACAGTTAAATATGTGCCTTTCAGCTTTAATGAAAACTTCAAAGCAAATGTTAAAGAGTGCTGGATTCAATATGAAGACAATCAAATCACCAAAATCAAAGAAGACATATCAAGACGAAAAAATAGTTCCCTCGCACTTGGATTAAAGAGTGGTTAAATGAAGAAGGGCCACGAACGCATTTACTCAAATATTTAATAATTTTTAAATATGGAGGAGTAAATATAATGATAAAAATGGTAATTAAATTAAGGTTACTGTATACAGCGAGACGTTGTGGAAGGGTATCATAGGTTTACTATTTAAAAATTATTAAGTCTTTGGGTAAATGTGTACTTGGTCATGTTTCATGTAAACACTCTCCAACTTAAGTACAAGAGAATTCTTTTTTTTGTCTTTATATGTCTTGTTTGATTTTCTTACCTTTGATTTTGATGATTTGATTGACTTAATATTGAATCCAGCACTCTAACATTTGCTTTAAAGTTATCATTAAAGCAGAATGGCACATATTTTAACTTTTAAATTGTTATTGTTGGAAGTTGTGTTGTAGCCTTTTTATTGTGAGAAAGACCCTATCCGAAATTTAGGTTAATATTTTTCAGTCTTAAAATTTTCAGGAAAATTTTCTGAATTCCAGCAAGTTTTCCTTGCTAATGATTTCATTCAATTTTTAGAGGCAAATAATGTATACGTTTGCTGATGTCTAAGACTAACTTTAATTCATGCATTTTGCTGCATTTCAAAAAGTCTTTTTTACTGAAAAAGTCTGGCTTTCAAGGATTGGCTGAATTTGAGAAATTTTACTAAATTTCAGCAAGTTTTGTATAAACTGAAAATTTCTAATTTTTGCCGTGGACAGAATAGCAATTTTCATTGACGGGAAGTAAGTAAAGATTTCAAAGTGACTGATTTCGCTGGCGCGTCCTGACTAGCAAAGCATAAAAGCACAACTCTGGGAGCAGGGGGAGCGCGTAAAAGCGAAAGTTCTTCAGGACGTGGACGAGTCACCTCTTTCAACCTCAACCCATGGCTCTAGTTTGACCTCAACTCAAGTGCGAAGGAAGTATTTGGGGAACTTTTATATCACATGGCTAACGTATTGCGATATTCGCGAACAAACGGTTACCTAAGATAACGGACCGCAGATATCGCGAGCCTGTGTTAACAAGTCGAAGAATAGCGCTGTTCAACTGCTGCGCCAGTCGTAATTTGGAGCCGAGTAGGATGGCGGTGGAAAAGAAGCGGTGGCGCGGATGATGTTGAAAGCGGAGCATGATTGGAACCCGGGATAGGCCCTTTCGCTTCCGCCCGGGCAAGCCTGTTCAGCGGGAGGAGGGCTCGCCGAGCGAATGGAAATGTAAATGCCTCGGGGTGGGGTTTTGATGGGGACCTTGAATGCATCGTGCGGAGAGCGGCTGCAAGTGCCTTCACTCGGAAGAGACATTGGTTCTCCATTCCCTGGCGATCCGGCGCGAGCGGCCTCCCCGAACGACCCACCCGCTCGCTCCTTTCCTCGCCATCCCCCGAAGGTTGAGAGCCCATTTCTTACCATCTCCTCCTTCATTGATCCCCCTCCCTCCTCCCTAAGCCGGCTGGTAGCCTACATATCGGGTTGGAGAAGGGCGGAGGGTAGCTGTTCCATGGCTGCACACAACGCCGGTCAATAGGCATTGGGAACTTCCTACAATGAAGTACCCGTATTTAAATGATGAAGTATTTCGATGCATTAGTTGTACCCGAGGTGATACCGACGTAATATTATCAGCATATCCATGAATTTTATGGTTACTTTTATTAATTAATGGCATATTCCCGTAAATCTGACTTAATTAGTCTGGTTTTCTGTAAACTGGGGTTTGAGTAGACACCGGTACAGTAGACGTTTGAGCAAAAGTCATCATCTATCATTTATATAAACATTTAATGGTGAGTAATATACGAATAGCCGCGAGCAGCCTCTTTTCGAACTTATGTAATGACGTATTATATCATGAATAATATATCGAAGGTAGTTTACCTTACGAATGCCAGACGGCACATTTCAAATACTCTTCCGCTAGAAGTGCATGATTATCCATCTTGGCCGGTGCTATCTCAATGATATTTATATCAGTGACACGTCTCTTAACACCTCTCCGGTCAATGGAAAGAGTCGAGCTTAGAAAACTATGGATAATGATTTAAGTGTTTGCTCTTGTCATCCAATTGAAGATTAATTCATGCTTAATTGCATTGGTGTTTACCTGCGATCAATTTAGTTGGTGTAAATCAGCGTCAGATATGGTATTATCATCCGAAGTGTTTACCTAACTACGATAAAAACATGGCACGAAATCCTAGCTCGTAAAATATATTATTATTTATAAATTTCGAATAAATAAATTATAATAGAGACTTACAAAAGTAAAACTGGAGTGTCATACCTCCTCATGCTCCCAGTTTTGGGATTAATGGGAGGCTTAAGTGAAAACAATGAAATAAGACTTAAACGGGAAGACAGGAAATGAACTGTGCATTCGAAAATTTGTCCATTTTATTGGCTTTTGTGGACATTTTCCGACATGCCTAATCGGCCAGATAGCTTAACCCACATTTTCTTCTGATTTTCTGATTCCCTTGTTGTCGAACCTTTAACCCAAGTACCAGATTATTCTGCCGTGGAAGTAAATACGCTAAGTACACGACATCAGCGGAAGCAACGCTCACAGAAATTTGGAGTCGCTGGTACGAGGACAACCACGATTACTAACGTGAATCAACATTATTAATTGCCAAAATTACGGACCTTGCACGGAACGTCTTAAAAGTGGTTTGCCTGAGTGAAAACTGACTTGTTTCATCGTTTGTGTACCATTCAAAAAGTGAACTTCGCTCTCTTGACTCTAGGCAAATGCGTCGTGAATCATAACAAACCTTTGATTAAGATGAAATTTTTGAAACATGTATAATTCGGGCATCATATGTGTAACTACGTTTAATTTTTCTCGTAAATAAGTACACTCACTAGAAAACTTTTAGAAAAATCGTTGTGGAACATTTAAAGCATTATTATTTCAACATGTCTTCCATTCCGCTCAATTTCGCAAGAATCGTCGAATTTTATAGGCCTACGGGTATGTATCACCTGAGCGCAATTCTAGTGGCACCGTCTGTTAGCGGAGTAAGTCAACTCTTAGCATGCACCACCTCCACTGTCGGAGATCTAAAACAAATATAATTTCACGCTGATGGCGTAGGTGGCGGTTAGCGGACCTATGGTCCGAGCTGAATGATTCGATGCCTGGAGCCGTGGAGATTAACCTTCGTTAATTAAAATGAATAATTCCTTTTAAATCGTGCGCTCGCGAACTACCCTTCTACTTTTTAATACGTTCAATTTTAAATATACATCGGCCTATTAGCTCTCTAAGACTGAATGCCATTTTTTAAATCCTCTTCTCCAAACGGTGGTGAACAAGTCAGCATATTTTGCCCTGCTTTGCTTCATTTGCATACGTTACAATGATGTCGCAATTCATCTAGAACCAAATGCAGCAAACTACGAATCCGATTACTTTCCGTTAAATATTTTCTTTTTAAAAAAATTCGTATGAAAAGACATGTCTCACACGCGGCTATTTGGGTTCCTCTGATGGTTATAATTATAAATAATTTCAAATAAAAAATTGCTTAAATTTTTAAGACGAATATAAACGATTGTGAAATGAATGATGAATTCAAGAGTAGCAAAAAATCAATGGAGAAGTCTAAAAATATTTTTAAGAAATAAATACACAATATACAAAAGATGCGATTATTTATTTATTTATTTATATAAAACCAGAAAAAATATGCTGCCCTGGCTGAACTGACATATTTTATATTTTATTTCTGTTCCGAGACCGACATCCCCCCACAATATTACTCATAATCCTAGCTTTAAGGACAGTAATCATGCTCGGGTATTTTAAAGTCTCTCCTTCCCGCAAACGCCATACAAACACACACGCCGACAACACCAACAACACGTGAATGCGCATTTCCTCGAGTTCTTTTTGAGCGTTAAAGCAAGCGTTGCATTTTTCCGGCGGGCCCTCGTCCCGAACAGCGTTTAACTCGAGGCGACCAGCGCGACGTCGATGTACGCTGGGACGTGGCTGGAGAGCAACACGGGCGACGGGTTGATCGACGAGTGGTATGACGGAACCTCTCCCTTCTCCCCCCTCCCACTCACAGCTCCATCCCAACCGGAGAAATTCATCGGAAATCAATCCTCATGGGGAAATACATCGCGCGGAATCAATTCTACGGGTGTTAATTCGCTCGAAACGGAGCCGAGTGTCGCGTCTCTTCGGAGAATGAATGCACCGAGAGAGCCGAGGATATCCGCAAGACACGAACTTACAGATGATCTTCGCTTATTTTTAAATTCCGCGTCGCAAATCTAAGTCGTAACAAAGCTTTGATTAAGGCGAAACTTTTAAATGTATAATTCAGGCATCGTTTGTGTAACTACGTGTATGATTATTTCCACCGTATAGTTGTGGTTGAATGTGGCTGAGAAAATTCTTAGGAGGAGGAATATTAGGAGTCTTAAAAATAGTAGGGCGTGTATGAAGCAGTGTATTGGAGTAAATGAGGCAAAAGAGGTTTGCAAGGATAGGTCAGTATGGAGGAAATTATTGAAGCAGAGTTAGGTGTACAAATATGTATTTATGAGTGAAACTTGGTGACTGTGTCTACCCCGGAAGGGAACGGCGTGATTGGAGTGTATGTGTATGCATGTGAAAAAAGGTATAATTTACTGAATTGTGGTTCAAGAGTTTTTTTTCGACTTGAAAAGTTATTAAAGTGTACACTCAAAGACTTGCGTTACCGCACCAACCACCTTGATGTATCCAGTGCATCCTGACCGCTGTCTCAGTTGATTGTGGTGTACTCTGGAGAGGGCATGTTTCGTAATGGAGGAGGAAGAGACGAGTAACCTTGGGCTCTGGATCAAGCAGTCATACGGATAATTCCTTCGGAATCAAAGTATAAAATTTTGATGACCTCAATGCGTATCATAACGCATCAACGCATCATCATAACGCATATCAAACGCGTCGCGTAACGACGCTTTACGCGTTTGTAATGATCTACGCTAATTTCTATATCCGAGTTCACGACGTTTCCGAAACAAATTTCTCCCAAGAAAAACCAATCAATGATGATAATGCGAGCGAATACATTTGCCTGGATCACCTTTCGAACTCATATTATCCGAATTTGCTCCGGAGTATCCTGAACATATAAAACGGCTAAGGCCGGGAACAACCGCGAAAGCCAAAGGAGCAATATTACTACGAACATGATTCCGCCCCAGGAAATCATCTCCCCAATAAAGTCAATAGATTTTACCACTAAGTTGAGATAAGAGCATGCGTATACATAGAAAACGCTTTCGTAGAAAACCGCTAATAAACCATCAGGGAAAAGAAGGTCTGCATACCGAATAAATCAATCGCATAAATTTCCACATATATGAGAACACCCACAAAAATTATTGGAAAATTGAAAGTTTTATTATTTCAACATATCTTCCATTCCTCTCAATTTCGCATGAATCTTCGGATTTCATGGCAGGTCTACAGCAACACGTATCAAAGTGAGACGGGAATCGGGTTGACGAGGTGGTTAGAGTACTGGCTTTCCCTTTCTAAGTGACCGGGTTCATTTCCCGACCGTAGGTGAGGTTTTTCAGAGGGCGTTTATATTTCGAGATACAGTGAAAATGATTTCAAAATCGGATTGGACAGCCCGCAGACCATTAGGACAACCATTACAGTCGACAAGTACACTACAATAACAGTAAAAGTTAATTGTGGTAAGAATTATGAGATTTAGGACAGACCTCTTTCCTGTAAGAATCCGTTAGCTCAGCCTTAAAAGAACCGCGTAAGTCAATGGAGTAATATTGCTACGAACATTCCGGGGCGAACGATTCCACCCCAGCAAATCATTTGGCTCCCCCATAAAGTCAACAGACTTGACCACTAAGTTAAGATAAGAGCATGCGTATACATAGACTGAGACTCAAAAATACTTCTGCTTCCCTTCTTTCAGTTTGTGACCGCGGCTAAATATCTAAACTGCAGAATGAAACATACGTTGGGCACTTGTTACATTTATTTTCCCCCTTGATGGATCCGATTCGTTCAAACGCCCTTTTTCTCTCATCTTCTAAGAGATTTTCTGGAATTTCGATAGCCGTCAAAAGTTTTCTCAAGTTGTAGGCTCAAAAAGTCTATTTATAGGTGAAATATTTTGAAAGACTGGCTCTTTTTTATCATGTTGTTCATCGTTGCTCATTTATTTTATCCCAAGCTAATTATTTCCCCAAATCCGCCAGGAATATGCCTTAAGCTGCGTCCATACCAATAAAAATTTGCGCCGAATACGACATGCAACATAATTTTTTTTTGCGTGAACGGGAATTTGTGTTATGTGAACGTGACCACGCAAGCAAGAATCTGCTCCACGTATAACGCTCATGATCCGGAGGGTGTCTGTTTTTTAACGAACAATAATGGCTTTGGGCCATATTCGGCTTCTCGATGGACGCTTCTGCCGCGCGAATGCTTATCTGTCACCCTTGTCAACCCATCTTGAGCACAGACACACGCAAATATGTGTGTAAAAGTAATTTTTAATGTGCACCGAAAATAATCTTGGAGAACGCAGTCGGCACAAATTTTTGACGCGGCTTTACGTTTGGTTGCACACTCGCCGATGAATTCAGTCGACGCGTCATGCAAATTCGCCTTGGTTAACCACTATTTAGACGCTGAAGAGTGCAGCGCTGAGGGGTGCTTTTCTTCGTTCCTATACATTCCATCTCCTTGAAGCAACACATTTTCATGTACTTTAAAATAATCTACCTTTATGTAACCAATCGTACATATATGTACCTTTACCGTATATATATATATACATATAATCATATGTATACATTTATTTCTCTATGACGCTACCGTTTACTGCAAATAATGTTTGGGATTGAATAATAATAATATTGTGCACACATCTCCCTGCTCTATTATTTCTGCGTTGGTCCTCAATACGCAGTCATAAAGTCAATTCGTCTAATCAAATGTTAATGTAAAATGCAAAACTTAGAACTCTTCCTCTAGTTTGCAATGTATGAGGGAGAGACGGACATATTCTTTCATTCGTCAGAAATTATGACAAATGGCTGTGAGTTGGTTCGATATAATAAAATGGATTTTAATTTAGAGAAATGCACATAAAACCGACGAATTAGCCTTGTTTGATAGTGAGGCTGTGCGTATTGCTTATCGCAGTCAGGTAATAAGACTACAGGAGTGTAGAATAGAGCTCTTTTGCTCACGATGAATAAATAACCCACACCGCGTTTCCTCACGCAAGTCCTCCAAGAACTCGAGCAGAATCCTGGACGCTCGCGTATGCAGTCATCGGATTCAAGTTTCCCTCGCCGCCGGGCCTTTTTCGATTCCCGTTTCCATAATCGCCTTATTATCCAACCCAACCGCCATCATTCTCCCCACCTGCAGGCGCATTCATCCATAACCCCTCCCCCCTCCCATCACCAACACCGTTCCTTGGGCCACCACCTCCTCCGCCCCCAACATTACCTTCGAACCGTCCCCTGAATGCATTCATACGATCCATTCCGCGGCCGCCACATTCTCATCATTCACAGCCATCTGTTTGAATCTCTTTCTCTGAGCGTTACACATTTAGTTCACATTGTGGGCTTTTGTTTCTGGTTTCCTGTGTAAAGCTCCATCTACATCCACATACTACCCTGCGAGCCGCAAAACGGATTGGAATTGGCGACAAGGGGGTGTAAGGACACCAGCCGTGTAGAGGATTAAGTTTTGGGAGGTGAAATGGCGAAGTGTATTAAGGAAGTGTTTAAAATGGAGCTCACTTTTTATTACGGTCACTTATTGTGCGTTGAAAGAAAAAATATGTTTACCTATTTCTTCCGCAATGAATACCTCTTATTTTACCGCATCTGTCGGACCTAGAAATTTATTGTGGCGTCAAAATGATATTCTCTGTGTCACTCTGAATCTCACCTGTTCCGAATTTCTCAAGCAAATTAAGCCTGGCGCGTAGCCTCTGAGTCTCTAGGGGCTCCAAACATAATCCTTCTAAAAGCTGTGAAACACTATACGCACGCTCTTAGCAGTTTTTAACGAAGCGCGCAGCTTTCCTTCGTATTTTTTTTGGTTGAGTCTTTCTATTTTATTTATTTTTTTGGTTGAATCTTTCTATTTTATTTATTTTTTGGTTGAATCTTTCTATTTTATTTATTTTTTGGTTGAATCTTTCTGTTCTGGATCCCGAATGCTCGCGGCGTATTCGAGGTGTGGCCTAACCAGAGCGAAGTAGCACCTCTCTTTTACTATTTTATCCGAAGACTTTCCTATTATACGTTTGATAAATCCTAGTTTCTCTAATGCTGAGCCGCATATGTTTTGTATGTGTGTACCCCTCCATATGACCGGAGGTGTGATGTTGCCAACAGCTGGATTGGATATTTTGGATTGGATGTGCTACAGGGGATAGGCAAGGGAGGAAGGGTGGCTAGAAACCTGGCGTAAGCATTAGACTACTTTTAACTAAAGGCGCCAAGGGGATCACGGCTTAACGTCTCATCCGACGGAGTTCAGTACTTGAAGTGCCCTCCACATGGCATTCAAGCAGGGATCGGGTTCCCTCTGAAAAACATTCGCCTCTGCAGGGATTTGAACCCTGGCCGCCCGTGTGGTAGGCGATTATTCTAGCCACACACACGCGAGTATTCTAGCCACCACACCAACCCGATCCCCCTTACCAACAGCTGAAGGATAATTCATATCGTGTGAGTAATTTATATTTAAAGCGGTAACTGAACTGGTTTCCTAGATAACCTAGAGGTGAGTGTGTGGAACCTCAGTTTGGCATCACTGTTCTCCATTAGGCCCACAATGTCAATAAACGTGGAACACTCAATAGAAAACTCATCTTCTCCCGCGACTCCTCAAATGCCTTCGTTTTCCAACAACACACTTGCACCAGCTCACGTCGTCCCTCTCAACATCTTCCTCACCCGAGGAATGCATATATCTGTGGCGCGGACGGGGCGCGCTCTCTTAAGGCGTTGCCGCCTCGGGTGGGCGGGAGGACGCGATATTACTGGGCCTCTCGCATCCTCCTCCTCCTCCTCCCAGATTTCCGAAGGCCTGGCCCAGCCCACGCCGTTCCTGCCCTCCCGCATCCCCGCCCCCTCCCCCTGTCCTCCGCCCGCTCTTCCCGCCCACCACCCTCCGGGGACCCACGTCCGCTCACACGCACACAATACGGCTCTCCCTCCCCGCACGCACTTGTCTGCACATCCCGGTCCTCCTCTCTCGGGAGACTGCTTTCCACGCGCCGCCCGTCGCCGACCTCGGAGGACGGCGAGCGTTAACTCCGAGTATGATATAGGAGACTGGAGAAATTAGCATACTCCGCCCGCTTCAAAACTGTAAATAAAATAATTTCAAATGTATATATAATTTCAAATACAAATACTTCTTACACGCTAATACTGAAGGTAGTTGAGCGAAATATCATTTCGTCTAGAAATCAATGAGGTTTTTCCTGCTCTAACGAAAAATACCTCACCCAACCACAAATATATCAGCACCTTACCGCACTATTTTTCGAGATATTTGACGAAAAATACCAAACTTTTACATGGGAAATGGTACGTGTATGCACTTGAGAGAGACATCATTTAAGTAACAAGGGATTTCTGACACCTAGATCACGCATAAAAACTAACAGTGTGTTGTTTAAGTGTTTTCTCAACTATTCTTAAAAATAAATCATTATAACAACGCCGTAATTTTTCCAGGATCACAAGAATCACCTTCCATTGTGATCAAAGATCACCTTCCATTGTGATGGAGGTTTAAACGTATTGCGTGAATAAATTAGCCAAGTTCAAGATTTATGAGGTTATTTTTATTTAATTATTTAGAATATCAGTCATATTAAAGTATATTATTGCGCCATTAATAATTCAATATTTTTTTCATGCTTCCTACAGCTGCAGAAATAAAAACTAATTATTCGAATATGGTCTCAAATACGATTAAGGTTCTATCTCGTTCGAAACAACCTCAAAAGGCTCAATCATTCCAAAAAAGATCAAAGTGTATTTTAAATGAGGAAAGATAATCGTATTGGCAGTGATGCCCTTGATTAATTTAAAGAGCTAAACCTCAATAAATGAATTATAATAATTCAGAGTCTGCCCAATTAAAAGCGTATACAAAGTTATCATTTTTAGAAATCTCCCCAATTTTCCTTGGAACCCTGTGCTTGCTTTATTGCCTCTCGTTAAGCAGATTTCATATTGGAACACCGGTAGCTATATTTGGTTTGATATAATATTGGTTGGTCACGCACTTGTTTGAAATTATCAATGGAAAATAACATTCGCCTGGACTGAGATTCGAACCCAGACCTCTCAATTGAGGGACGAGTACTCTTAAACATTCTATACACCCGGGCGTCCTCTTGAACAGTGAATTGCATGGTGGTTTTAAAGGAGCTCTTGTTGGAGAGCGAGAGAGAGAGCACTTGAGGAGGAAAGTTGTCCATTTGTATCCATGAAATTCAGTGGGTTCAGTGGGTAGCTTAAGGTGGCTTTTGCCTGATTCCAGATTTCCTGTAAACTTGAATAAAGCATCGGAAGTGAGGGGTTTTCGGGCTCTCTTCGGCGTAGTTCCATTGCCGAAGACGACAGTTTCGATGGCGTTGCAGCTGTCTTCTTCAGGTCTGAAGTGAATATGCAGATTGAAATCGTGACAACGATGGAAAACATCAACGGAGAAGATTGGTTACACCATCTCCAATGCTTTGAAGAAGGTTTTCACGAAGAATAAAACAACAACCGTTTAGAGCGCACCCGACTGAATTGGCGGGAACCAACGGCCTTTATACTAGGCGTACACGGACACCTGCGTCTTCACTTCAGACCTGTCGAAGGTAACGGTGATGCTTTCGAAACTGTCGTCTATGACAATGGAAATTCGCGAACGAAAGCGCGGAAAACCCTCACCGCCTTTTTAACAACTCCGCGGAAGCCTTCGAGTGGAATATAGCATCTTTGAAGCGAGTTTTTTATACTGATATGAAAATAAAATAGTACTTTCGGGCTAGTTTCACAGTATTCCAGCTTAGGAGTGGAAATTTTAACATGGGTTCTTATGGAGATTGCTCAAATTTCTGAAGAAAGCACGTTCAAGCTATTGATTAAAACTGTTCATAAGAAACGAAAAGACATTAGAAATAGAATTAAAATAAAAAAATAGGCGTAATACCACTCATTTTGTTAAGTTATTGACGAATTACTGCCGTGCTCGAAGTCAAAATGCGGTAATTCCATGAGAATGTCGCTGCAATCAGCTCCTTTGACTGGGCATATGTAGCCGTTAAAAATATACTTTAGTATCTGCATATTTGTACCTTAATTTTGATTTTCAATCGGTAACCTATTTCATCAGCGATATTAGGATTTTTAAAATTGCATAAATTACTGTCATGGTGAAAAAAATGTCTTAGTAAATTCCTCTCTTAAAAGTTTATTTCCGACCTAGGTTTCGACTGGACAGCAATCATTTTCAAGTTTAAAAATTTAATTGTTCAAATTTCTTCAAATTTTTTCGTCATGTCGTCGGAAATAAACTTTTAAGTGTGGAATTTACTAAGAAATTTTTTCGTCGTGTCTGCGGAAACTTTCCGCTAAGTTACGCCTTCAACCATTAGATTTTTGCCTTGAAAAACAGCACATTGTAAACGGTTAAGTGGAAAACATTGGCAAGGTTCCGTAATACATTTAAAATGATTGCTGTGCAGTCGAAACCTATGTCCGAAATAAACTATTAATTGTGGAATTTACTAAGAAATTTTTTCGTCATGTCTGCGGAAATTTACCACAAACTTACACATTCGACCATTAATTTAATGCATCATTAGCTATGTGTAACTTAGTACTTGACTCGCGTAGTCAAGTCGGAGCCACCTTAAATGGTTAGAGCTCTCAGCGCGGAATCTAGGGGCCTGAGTTTGAGTCCCAGTCCGGGAAAATGATTTTTTCCTCAGTGAATTTCACACTATTTTGTGATCACCAGCGGTTGACACCGTTGAAGTAAATGCGCGGCCTGTTCCGCAGTTCTTTGAATATAGAATGTTATTAGTTAAACTAATACTTTACTGAGCCAAAGACAAAAACTCTTGCGTCTTGAGTACCCCAGGGTAGAGTCCTTGGACCATTTTTTAAATTTATTCATAAATGATCTTCCTTCCAAAACTCATGCCCTTTGTTACGAATTCATCTATAAAAATGCCCTTCAACCACTCAATATCCCGGATATAATTTCATATGGCAATATTCTCACAGCCCTAAATTTATTCGTAACTGTGCATCCTCCCTAGCCCTAGCTCATTTGGAGTAACGTATTTAATGGAGAATAGCGGTCGCGACATGCTGAATCGCAAGGTAGGCCTGCTTTCGCGATATCGCAAGAGGATATATGCCCGTCCACGCGAGTCGATTCACGTCCCGGTGCCGGCGGATGCGATAGGTGCTGATCTGCTCAACGTTGCCCGTGGAACTCCATCCTGCTCCGCGGGACGAGTACTCCGGGAGGGCGGGCGTCAACGATGGGACTCTCGGGGCTCGCGTTGGTGTGGATGTACCCACGATTTGACCAAAATTAGTTCGAATTGACCCTCCATGGGTCCGGTTGTCCCTGATTCGATGACGTACTCCGGCAGACCGCACGACGCCTACCCAGAAAAAGAAAGGGAGTCGGGGGATACCTCCAATCAAAAAAAATCCAAAAAAATCACGTCAAGGTTTCCCAATATTGGGCATTATCCTTCCAACCGCCATATATATTAAAAGATCGCAACTCCATTTGCAAAAACACTTTTATTACTCGTAATGACAGAGACACTGGTCAACTCATCTCAACAGATATCCAACTACTTATACTACAAAAGGCGCGAACATACATGTGTCACCAACAACACTCTTGATACTTCTATAAATTAAATGGATGACACCTCAAATAACTCATTATAACTAAATTGCAATGTTTATTCATTCCTTCAATATATTCGTTTCAGAACGACTAATTTCCCTTGTGTCTCTATGGGCAGTTCAACCCAGGGTAAATGGATTCTTTTTAAGAACCGTTCAATGAGAAGACTTTTCTGAAAATTTATATAACAGAAATGACCGTGAAATGGTGAAAACACACGCCATTCATATTTTGTCCTGTGGAAAAAGAATGTACAAGCCATTAATGTTACGCGTGTGATCTCTTCGTGAGTAATCCTTAGAACGCGAGGAAATACGAGCGTTGTGTTCCTCCATTAAATTGAATTTTCAGGAGAGCTCTAAAGATTGGACTCAAAGATATATACCTGACATTATTTAGCAGAACTTGAAATTGGAAATTTATATTGTTAATAGCATCTATGATCAAGCTTTACTAATATATCAAATCGCTATTTTTGGCGTATATTATTCTATATTAGAACGCCACTATATTAAAGATTTTAATTACATTTCAACCGTGAATTATAGCGCATGGCTAATTTTAAATTCCCTTCTTCGTTTAATCTATTCTTTCTCCTCAGTCAACGCCATTTAATTTTTTCACTGGGTGTAGCAATTTTGTCCTCGCACTGCATTTATCTCCTTTTAAAACTCATGGCGTAATCATACCTTTAGCGAGAGCGTGAATTTCCTGCGGCTACGACTGTAATCGAATCTCTACAACAGAAGCACATAGAGGTGAAATAACAATTCTGCCACTCAACGAGCATAGGCCTACCAGTCCGAGGGGAATTCTCTTTTCTCTCTCGTCGATACATCAAGGCTGTGTCCTACTGAACTCCGCCGAGGCATCTTTTTCAGATGCAATTTTTTTCCCGCGGAGTTACATAGTTTGGTTTTTAGCCAGGACAAATGGTTTGGGTGAGTCGAAGTGACGGCTGGAGGCTCAGAAGCGGCCCAAGGGAGCATCAAAGCTGTTTCAATCCCAACCGCCAGCTACGCTCCGAAGATCGATGCTGTGACACCTTTTTTGGAGCCTTTTATGTGGAGAATGAGAGACTCGGATACCGGTTCCATTACCGCACAAATGTGCTGTGCAATAAGATTTGCGTGGAGAGTGTCTATTCCAGCGTATTATTTTCAATTTCATTTCCAATGATAAAATATAATAAATGAGGAGAAAATTAATATACTTGCATGCGGAGGAGGAAGGACCTCCAAATTAGAGAAGGGAGTATCAGTGAGATGATTCAACAAACTCGGAAGGAGTGCGGCATGGGTTGGCAGATGTACCAAGAATATCTATTGAAGAATTGCTCGAGCAAGGCAGGCATAAGAGAGAGTTTGCTGAAAGATGGAACGAGCATGGACGAAAAAGCAAGACGTGAAATCTTCAGTTTGAGCTGAGCAAGGGACCTGAAAGGATTTAAATACTTCTGGGTAAGCGGACCGTAAAATATAGGAAGTCTCTGAAATCTGATGTTTGGCAAGGATGCTACAGCAAAAATAGACGTACAAAGTGTGAAACGTTGAGGTGTTCAGAACCTTTGAAGACGTTGGGAGTCGTTGGAAGTAGAGCAACGATAGGTAAGATACGCCATGAGGCACGAGTGCTAGCAAAGCACTATAAAGACCGTCAGATTTCAGACCGTCGATTGAAAATTAGACTCAACCTTTTAAGTAAATTCATAACCGAGTAATTTTTCGACACAGTTATCAACATCTTACGAACTCCTACACGCTACGGTAGACCAGATCATAAAAATAAAATAAGGGAAATAGATTGTAGAACAGAAAGATTTAAAATGTCGTTTTTCGCGCGATTGATAAGAGACCATAATGGCTGCGTTTAGTTGATTCGTAGTGTAGCTGATTAATTCATATGCACCCTAATGCATGTTTATAAATCTGCCGATTAGTGCTGACTCCATATTTTGCATGTTCCCTGCGTGACTCTTGCGTCACGTTTTCATAGTTACATTATGGATTAGTTTAGTTGTTTCCGTATTATTTGAAGCGGACCCATAGGGTGGTGCATGTTGGTGAAAGTTAATTACTTCACTCTAGTTCATGTTGGGAAAAATTCACCCCCTGCTAAACACCCTTGCGGTGATTTGCAGGGTAATAAGTTGATGTAGATGTAAAGAGTAGTGACACGACAATGGACAAAGTACCGAATGAAATACCTTGATCTTCGATAAGGAACAAGGTACAGAAGAACTAGCACAGCCGAAGACATTATTTGGACAAATTAGGCATAGAGTTGTATACTTAAGGGGTTAGAATAAATAAATATATTTCGACCTCTAATTCAATGGTATCTCATGAGCATCATTTCTGACACATAACTCGAAAACTACGTCAAAAATGGATTCATTCTTTTAGGTGGAGAATGGCAGTTCTTGTCCATAAGTCATGTTATTACTCCTCCACGTCTCACCTGAATCTACCCTATTAGCTAACCTCAAGTAGGATTGAAACTCTGATAATCATGACCTCAAATTCACACATATACTATGCTGTTTCTTGTTAGGTCAACAGACTCAGGCGTAGTATGACGGAGGCTCGTCACAATGAGAACAGCAATCGGACTTTTCCAACGATTTTTAATAACAAATACCACGCGTTACGGCTCGCAGAGTCATCATCAGGTACAAGATTCTGAGAAAAAGGAGATATCATATTTATATGGTTGAAAGGAGGGCTGAGTATAAGAAACAGGAGTAAGGTAGGGGAAGAGAGAAGGTGGAAGGCTGTGACGGTCATGCCAGGAAAACCATGAACATCGGAAAATAAGGAGAGGATGAGACAAGAGACCGTTTCGCCTTTCTCTAAACTCCTATACCGGAAACCTACCACCTTTCCCTTGAAAATGACCTCGTTTTCTTATCCTTTTCCACCCCCCCTCTCTCCCGGCGTATTTTCCTTCCCTTATTTCCCGTCTCTCTTGGTCTCCCACGTTCCATCGGCCCCTCGCCTTCTTGTTTTCCGATGTTCTTGGTTTTCCCGTCATAACCTTCCTTCTTCTCTCTCCCCTACCTTGCTCCTGTTTCCTATACTCACCCCTTCTTTCCCTCAGGGTCTTGTACCTGATGATGACTCTGTGAATCAAAGCGCGTTGTAATTGTTATAAAAAATCTGTGGAAAATGCGATTTTGTTCTCATCGTGCTCTTTCTTAGTTTTGTTTGGCGTTTTTTGTAATCGTTTTCCCCTTATTGCTTTTTCTAATTTGTTCGATGGTCTAATGACCCCACGTTTTCGCCGAGGTCATCATGAACATTCTCCTCTTACATCTCCGCTGTACCATCATGCGCTTTTATTCCAAGCACCCCCAGTTCACCTCAGTCCATTTCTCCGTTCGTGTCACTCCTCGCCACCGAGGCGCAAGAGCGAGCAAATGATAGGGCTCCAATTTCATTCATTTCCTCCGCTCTAACAAGAACCCGATGCCTTAATAACCAATCGATTACCAATTTCAATGGCAGACACTGTGGTTTCATCTTTCCATCTACTTTATCTGTAGGTAATACCTCTGGTACGGAAATAATCAGTCAGTCTCTTATTCTCATATTTCTCATACTTTTCCAAAATAGTCGATACTGCTAATCCTGTATCTACTTCCTTATTAATGCCGTATTAACAGGGTAATTGTTGATGCGTGCATCAACAATTACCCTAGCAATCCCTCGGCTGTTTATTTTCCCCTGCAACCTGAACTTTGTCCATCGAACATGGTTAATCGTACATTTTTATTCATATACCACAGAACCTTGTATCCATTGCCTTGAGATACCCAAATTTATTACAGATATCGCATCTATACGTTCGATATCTACTGGGTCCAACGGAACTAATCCAACAGATTATATCTATTCCACAGTGCTTGTTGTCCTCATAGATGATTCTACTGCATTTCCAATAGTATAAGTTGATTAGTTTGATCTATAAATCCCTCCGTTCTCGAATAAACTTCATAGTTGCCAGCTTCACTTCGTTGAATATATGAAAGTTCGCGTTAATAATTTAGGAAAATACAAAGTAACTTTCTACAATCGTGTAATATCGTATAAAATCTTCATATATTGCAGAAAAGTACGAAGTATTTTAGTTAATTATGACCACGAACCCTCCCTTCTCGCTTAGATACTGTTTAGACTACCTCCTAGACATTTCTTAAATATTGGTGAGAATATTTGTTTTCCATCGCCTGGAAGAAGCGTCAACCCGTTCTATTGGGTGAAAGCCGGCATTTACCCTTTACCAAACTCATAAAATTATAAAATTATTCGTTATTTAGTCCAACCTGGATGCTTGCGCGAGCTGAATCCAAAGGTCGCCAACGAAGGGGCGACCTACCGTGGCGGTTGAAACAGGCGAGTATGATAAAAATGAAGAGATTAGATTTCCCTACACCTCAGTCATTCAATGCACAAGTATGGAAATAAGGATTACTTACGAAGCATCCAACGGTGATGAAGGTTGGCGCATCACTTACTTCGTTACTTCCGAAATAGATCCCAAAGTTGACGATGCATCTCAACTAAATCACCACAGGTAAACAATTAAGGAAATAGTCTGTAGAACCAATGGATTTAAAATGTCATTTTATCCATTAATTAATTATAAGGGATCATAATAGTTTCGATGGAACAGTTTTGGGAAAATGTGACCCTCACTCGGTAAAGTAGGTTTTGCATTTGGGCTAAATGTCTGTACAGCCGGATATTTCATGCGGGATTAGTAGTTAATAATGATGTACAGTGTACATCATTATTAGCTACAGTGTACATCAATATTAGCTACTAATCCCGCAAGAAATATCCGGCAAGACATAGCTCCTGCATGGCTTAGTACCTTGTATAACTATTCTTTAGTTGCATTATTAATACAAACCAATAGTTGTTCATGATATAATGCATGGTAGCATGTTCTTTAACGCAGCACTATCCTAGTTCCTGGTCTGGTCGCGTATTGTCATCCTGACTGCTTTTGGCTTGCACCTGGCATCTGGGAGAGCGTGCGCGGTTCTTATTTCAGCTAGGATGAGTGTTGCATACCTGGTGTGGAATCGCCCCTTGCCACACACCCAAGTGATGGATTGGACGGTATTTCGTAGTTGTATATGCATGTGAACAAAATGAAGCATTTCTGACAAATCGCGAAATTTTCTCGAACATAGGAAATCCAAAGACAAGTTGCCTGCATGCAACGGTACACCGCGGTATACCCCAGTAAGGATGAACAGCGACTTTTGTCACTCCATTACCAAAAAATTTCGATAATAGCTAATTGTGGAAAAAGAAACAGCTGACTATCACCAAGCGAATACCAAGAACCTAGGGGCAAGAACTAAGGGGCTTATAGTACAGTTCAAAGAGTGTCACCAAAGCAAGTCACCCCCAGAAATTACTCCCTAACCGCCTAGGGGGTTGACTCGCTAGGCGAGTGGTGACTACCTCCGTAAAATCGGGGGGCGAGGACTATCCCGCCCGGTAAAGTGTAGTTCGGAACTGAATAAAAGTGCAGGAGCATTCAAAAAATTACTTTTTCCTAACAGAAAGTCGAACAATGCACGGTCATCCTCCATTGATTGGCGCACGAGGTGACGCAGTTTATTTGTTTCAGTCCTTACATAGAAGCTATTCACGAGGGCTCATAGAGGGCTCTGAAAAAATCCAAGACTGAAGGGAATAACATGAAAACTCCAGAGGGAAATGAGGCAAAAATGGCGTTGTATTCCGATAAATTCTCTGAATCCGACGAAGCCAGAAGGTCGAAAGCTGCCCGCACCGTGCACCGTCCGTCCAGTTGAGGGTCAGCGGTCATCGGCGTTCCCAAGAGCACAAGAAGAGGTGACACGTGGGTACTTTCGCGTCCCGAATAAAAGCAACCTCTCTACTCTACCACTCCTTGGCTGGAGACCCAGCATTTCCTCACAAGAAATACTCTTCTTGCTCTCATTTCGGGCAAAGAGAGGAAAAAAAGTGCCGGCAAAAAAAAGAAAATTCCCACGCGGGTACACCAGACAATCTTGCACGAGATAATGTGACAAAGTCATCAATGACTCATTCATTACTCTGCATCGGCTTCTCAGGGAATGATCAAAATTCAGTTTCATCATAACGAACTGAGGATGTGCAACGCGGGATAAATATATAATCATTTAAGAAACTAATTTTCAAACCGATACACTTATTGCACACAATTCAATTAAAGAATTATTTCAATCACTATATCTTAAATGTATGAGAAATCCGCCTTCATGAATTATGATGACGTTAGTATTCATAATTTGCAATTATTGCATTGCACTTTTCTAAAAATTTTTAAATGTTGTGTACAAATTGTTGAAAAATCGTGTGCTATATTTTAAGCATAATTGCTAATTGTAAGACCTTATTCGAAGTGAAGCCCAAAATAGCAATGTTTTGACGACGTAGTTACCCACACAATTATGTATATCTAATCGCCAAATGTTTGTCGATGCGTAATTTTAGTGACAAACATGGTCAAATTATTCAAATCAAAGAATCATACAAACTAACATAATCATAAGCTTTAGCATAAAGCACAACCAAAACAACGCCTTGCATAAAATACGGCGCTCCATTCTAATATCTAGTGAGTGTTCCATGAGTGACCTACGATCGAGTTAGAAATGTGAAAAAAAAATATTCCAATTCGATAATCCTTTTCACTTATATTTCCATAACCATTATTAGTCAATCTCTTACATTCCTCATATTAATCACTTTTTTCACTTGACTTTTATATTATTTTCTATCACTTTACTTACCATAAAACAAAACCTTGAAATGGATTTTTTTTATTTCCAAGTTTTTCCTTGTTCTCTTAAACTACCCTCCATTCTTCAATCTCTGTCTCTATGGAAAGAGGTGGAAAGAAAATTAATATTTTATACTTGACCATCTCCATCTTGGAGAATAAACACTCCTTTTCGATTTTTCGTAAGCAGTCCTTGAGGGATGTCATCCCCATTGACTCCAACCACCGTCATTGCCACAAACTCGCGTAATTTATTTCCCTCCTACATCGACTCATTAATATTCCCCTTAGTGACCGTGATTTTTCAACGGAACTCAATGTTTTTAAACACATCTTCTCAGGTAACGGCTATAAAGATGACCTTATTGACAAGTTGTTATTGCGTCATTTACGCAAGAAAGCCATATTGAGTTCCACCCTCCTCACCCCCATTTCCCCGTACAAAGCCAGGAGTTGGTGCACGTTACCCTTCATTAACCAATTAACTCATAAACGTAGCCGTGTCCTACCTAAAGACAATTGTAAATTGAGTTTTTACTACACTGTGACTATTGGTAGACCTCTGTTTAGTTCTAAGAATCCGTATGACATCTGGAGAGAAGCGGGGTGTACTCCCTTGGTTGTGATTCTCCCGAATGCAATTGTTTTTACGTAGGCCAAACGGGCCGTAAATTTAAAATAAGAATATCTGAGCATTTTAAAAGTTTTATAAACCATAACAACAATTCAGTGTTTGCTAAACATCTGTTTGAGTGTAATCACTCATCTAATTTAAATCCTAAAATTTTATACTCTTGTAGCAAAGGTGCGAAATTGGATTTTTTTAGAAAACTTTGAAATTGTTATAGCTTTTAAAAAAATCTAGTCATAGGGTTTCAAATGATTTTATCCCGGATGAATTGTCACCCCATTTTACTGTGCCTCTCCCCTCCTCTTTTAACTTTTGACGCGGTTGGTTTTTATGTTTCCCGTGTCCTCGCTTTGCTAATACCCTCCCCCACCCTCTACAAATATCCTTCTCCCCCCCCTATATTCCCTCCTTATTTACTTCCCCGTATGGTACCCTGCCTATATATAAAGCCACCAGCTCTTGGCATTCTGCCTCTGAAGATAATGCTTTTACACTGAAATCGGTCAGGCTCCTTAAACAATGAAATTGTGTGGAAAATTACAAAGTTATAATTATTATACTCCATTGATAAGATTTTTTTACTAATCGGATTTTGTTAAAATATGTCCAGGACTTCAGTAAAATTAATAAGGGCAGATTTATCAAACTTGAACATGATAGGCGTAACGGGTGCTGAAACGAAGCAATGATAAAAGTAAAGAAATCTGAATACTCTCCCTAAGGAAGTCACCTGCATTTGCAGTAGTCCGCATTTTGCTATTCTTCCTACTCTGCCATCGTTCACCGTAAACTCTTCCCTGGGTGAATGATACGGAGTAACATTGACAGACTTACCGGTAATTACTCTGAAACATCACATCAATTGATACCCCTAAAAATGACTTAAATGTTATAAAAATAAAACTATAGTATATACTGGAAAGCATTATTGTCCAAAATTTTGGCACTGATTGGTGGAAAATTACGACACTCGCTCACAGCTCTCCTAGTTTTCGACCGTATTTATTTCTTGGACTACTCGTCGAGTCATTGACGGTGTAAAATAAAAACACTAAATCATAAAAGTTTTTTCAAAAAATTTTGATATTAATATACAAAGTTAGGCTTGTTGTTGAGGTCTATGCGATACAGTGACACGTAATAAGTTGAAACGTAAGTATGACGCGCACAGTGCCCATACGACCCCTCACAGAATCAAAACACCAGATTCCGTGGATTGGCTAAACGAAATGACTGTTTGTCCCTTCTTATTTCATTTTGCCCACTGACTACCGAATTTGGAATGCTTTCCTGGAGGATTGAATGAGGAGTAGGGAATGAGGGGTCGGTGTCTTCCCGACGGATTTATTCCGAGGGGAGGACACATTGCGTCATTGGGGAAGGGAGAACTCTGAATGGGCTCCTTGGATATCAAAGATGGAGGTAGAAAAAGAAGAGCTGAAAAAATGAAGAGTCGAGCAAAAAATATGCCCTCTCACTAACAGATAAGCGGTTCATAGCACTTCCGTATCTTCCAACTTCAATTAGCACACTGCAGTCAAAAACCATCATTTTTGAGTTCTGTGGTTTTCGGCTCAGCTATGTGGAAGAATTCATTTTCACAGATAATTAGAAAACTTTGTTTCATTCCACCAATTTTCGTTTTGGCACGACTAGTTTCGACACATCACTGTCATCATCATGTACCTGATATAATCATAAGAAAACTTTTTTAGTTCACTAAGTGATATTTTAGCACGTCTTGTTTCGGCACATCGGTATCATCATATACCCGATAAAAGGATAAAAAAACTTTATTTTATTTAACATATTTTTTATTCGTTTCAACTCAAGTGTCGACTCAGTTAGTTTCAAAGTTCCAGTCGGTGACACCGATGCATCGAAAATAGTCGTACCGAAATAAAGTGCAATAAAACAAAGGTTTTGTACTCTTGCGAAGGTTTTCGCGGAGTTGTCCATTAGTGTTCCGTATTTTCGGGTTATTAATCCGCGTTCATTGACTTTGGGTGACAACAATTTCGGTAGGAACGGGGAAACATTACTCTCTATTTTTCAGCTCAACTTTTTCTATCACGGAGGCAATAGAGATTTGAAAATTGCCGGAAAGTGTCAACAGAGATAATAGCCATCCTCTCAGCAGCTCATGGAGAAGGATCATCCGCTCCGACCAATCGCAGTGCAGCACCAGGACGACCAGCACTATAAAGTGCGGTCAAAACAGCTTCTTTCCACCTTTAACCTGAAGACGGTAGCAGGATGGCTATCGAAACCGTTGTCTGCCAAAGTCAACCCACGCGGATGGAGAACCCGAAAATGCGGAGCATTTAAGTTCTCCTATCATTTGTGTTATCATTATAAATTGGCTTACGTCGAAGCTGCTCCTCCTCTACTGATGGCGCCGGACTCAAAACCGCCGGTGAAGATCCACGGATTCTCTCTCTCCAGCAAAACGCGGCCACACTACCCTGCGGCTGTCACTCAGCCGAGCCGACACGAGGTTGACGACGAATCGTCGATGGATGACGCGGCACCGGCTCCGAGTCTGAGGATAGAAAAGGCTTGGAGACGCGGTCCTTAATTAAGATCGCGAGAGGCACCGAAGAGAAATGAAAAATTCACTCGGTGACACATGGGGAGGGAGGGGAATGCGGTGGCGGAAGAGTAGAGAGAGGGAGAGACGGTCGGCCCAATTAGATGAGGACGGCGTGGGGTCTCCGCCGCACTTCCTCCCTAATGAGATGGAAATTTTATGAGTGAAATCACATGATTGGGATAGGTTTCAACTCGGCGCGCGCGGGAAATAGGCCTAAAAATTGCTGACTGGCTGTAGGAAAGGCGTGCGGGAATGAACCGGCGGTGGTCGGGTTGGGTGGCGACGAAGAGGTTTTGGCTCCGACTGTTGAGATCAGTCGCAAGAGCAGGGAACAAGGAGGACGTATAATTGGGAAATAGATTGGAAGTGGAGGATGGTTCGGTTGGGTATGCTAATTGAAGGGAAGGGGGCGTCGTGGGGGAGGGAATTTTTTATGTGGTTGAGGAACACGATATGGGTGTGCAAGTGATGTTTCCCGAGGCCATGCCACAAACATAAATAACCCAAATTCTCCCGGTTCCGCCTCCCAGCCCCGCCTCTCGATCCCGCGTGCCGGTCCAGGCGTGGTCTCTTCACCGCGGCGCGGCAAAGGGGTTTGGAAGGCATGCGGGTGCGGAGCACTAGGCAAATCCGACCGGGTGCAGCGGAGTAGTTTCATGCGTGGGTGGTCGTTTTCCGCTCGTCGAAGCGCGTTTCGGGCGGGCCGAGAGTGAAAACTTTCGGTCAGTGGTTAGGGCGAAACACTTAATGACGTGCAGCAGCGTTTCTGAACCTGCATTACAGATATTCGCGAAAAACGGTAATTTTTGACGAAAATGCGGAAGAATGTGTCGAGGCGGATGATTTTTCTCCTGCGGAATTTTAGCACTAATGGTACTAACGAGTGACACCGTATTGGTAATACTGCAGGTAGTTTACTGTATCCTAAAAAAATATATTTTACTTACTCTTACATTCAAAATCCACTAAAGGAAGAGAAAGACTTTTCCCAGTTCACTAAAACAATTTTCGATGGTTTCGGGTTTTACTTTGTGAAAATCCATTGCGAAAATTCAAAATGTCTTGGTAATTTTTCATTTTTTTCTGCACTCGGGTACGAGAATTGATACTATTTATTTATATTAAATGCTCAGCTTTTAGGAGCAACGTTTTTGTATCCATGCAGTCACTCTGATATGTTCTCAAGTACTTGAATGAATTACTATTGAATGGGTGAAACATATTTTAGGGCCTTATCTCTAGAATTTGTCTGTGGTTTGTAAAATTTTGCATAAAAATAATGTGACATACCAGTTTTATCGCATATGTGACATCTTCAGGCGAATAAGGTGCCACCAATGCGATGAAATCATTCGTGTAAAATTAAACTGCGTGAAAAATTGCAAAGTCATTTTAGATTTTCAAAAAAAAAGTTATTCACTTCGCCAAGCAATGTTCGAAATTTTCAAGGCAATTGTTGTAAAACACCCTACGAGTGAATATAGCACATAAGCACAATAAAGAAGAGGGATGTGAAAGCTAACGAAAAATTGAGGGAAAGTGCAAATTGGGAGGTCACGACACAAGGTGCGGAGGGTGAAAGGAGTACGGAAAGCAGGGGCGAGTGGATGACAAAATGACGCCATTAATGTAGTGCGAGCGAGATAGTTCCCTAATCATAATAGAGACCATATTCAATATATACGTTAAAATTTCACTAACTGGGAGACACACGAATTAAATGTTTCATTATTAATGGTGCAATAAAATAGTTTTACATGACAGAAATTGTATGTAATAAAATGAAAATATCTAAATAAGTCTTTGACCTGGCTAATATTTTTACACGCGGTACGTTTGAAACTCCATCAAAACGGAAGGTTTTTTGTGATTCTGAAGAATTTACTGCGGTGACAGTATGATTAATTTTCAAAAGTAGTTGAGAAAACACACAAACTACACACTTGATTTTTTGACGCGAACTAAGTGTAGGAAATGTCTCATTTGTAATCTAACGTCTCTCTGGAGTGCATATACGTACCATTTCCCACATAAAAGTGCTATTATTTTTTAGCAAATATCTCCAAAAGTAAAATCGTAAGGGGTTGAAGTTTTTATGTCAATGGAAGGGTGATATATTTTTCTTTAAAATGAGACCAAATTCATTGATTTCTAGGTACAATGATATTCCGCTCAAACTACCTTAAGTCTAACATTTCGTAGCAAGTATCGTTCACGGAAATTCGCTAAAAATCAAGTAATTTTCTGACGAACTAATTGATATCTTACAAACTCCAACATACTGCGGTAGATAAGATTATGAGAATAAAATTAGAGAAATAGACTGTAGAACGGACAGGTTCAAAATTTTGTTTATACCGTGTTCGATAAAGTCCATAATGCCTGCCAGTAAGACTTTGAAGTTGGTTAGTCGACAAGTCGTGTCACTGATTCCTTGATGTGCACTCTAATGTTTGTTTCTTAATCTGTAATGTAGTACTAACATCAATTTTTGCATGACCTCTGCATGACTCTTGTATCTCGTTTGCTCGTTTTCAACATACAATTATACAAATAGTTTCTGTAGCATTGGTAGCATAACTATCGGCTAGTGCATGTTGGTGACATTTTTTTGAAAGTAATCGTGGATGTTATTGATAGCTCACCCCTACTAAACACCCTTCTACATCTACTTATTGCCCTGCTAGCCACCACAAGGGTGTGTGTGGCATGGGATGACTTATCACCAACATGAACGATAGTGAAGAAATTTACTTTCACCAACACGCACCACATAATGGGTATGCAAAAAATGCTACGTAAGCCACTAACTTAATCTATAACTTAACTACGTTCACGTAACACAAAACTCATGCAGGGAAAATGGAATTAACTCATGGAATGTAATGGAATAAATGAAATGAATTGCAGGGAGAATGGAATGAGTGAATATGGAATGCGAAAACCCTTGAGGTTGCTTGCATTGGCAATATGTAGATGAAGACATAAATTCGCATCCTAAATATACTCCAATTAGGAACATTGATTTCTCCATAATATACTTCAAGGATTCTTACAACATATAGTTTATAATCCTCATGAGTGACTCAATAGAAATTTTCAAGTTTTGAATAGTATTTGGTGGTGTCATAGAATTGGTTGCATACGCGGCCGGGATAAGAGCGCGCATGTAGGGTAAATTTTGCAACACTGCGTTTTCCACGAGAGTCAATCCGTCCACTGAATATGGGATGCAAAAAAATTGTCAGAAACTCGAGCTTGGAAGCGAGAGAGCCCTTCGTCATATCTAACAAATTCAGCATATTCGTACATGGCAGTGAAACTTATAATATAATTGTATCGGAACAAAGACATTTGGAAGCCGTGGAACTTTTTCAATGTTGGGGATAAGATGGACGGAGAGAATGACAAACGAAGAAGTCCTGCGAAGGTCTTGAGAGACAATGTGCTTAATAAAAGCTGCGGGGAAGTAGAAAAGTCAAACGTATTGTACCTACAGCATAAGAAAAATGTAAGGAAAAATGAATTGGATTAATTACCAACAATTATCGAAATGGAAAGTAGAAATTGTATTCAGAGGGATTCTTAAACTATGGAGTTATCAGGTTGACCATTATAATGGCAGAAAGTGCCAAAACCTTGGTCGGTTTTCAATGAAATAGTGAACATTTAAATTGTGTCCCACCGACTTGAAGATGAATATCCATCCTTTCCAGAAAGTTAGTGTCAATACACTTTCATATAATTGCTGATAATTTTTATAACGTTACTGATATAAGAGTATGCCGTACGTTTGTGATGTGTTAGGAGAGAGCAAAAGGAGATCTGAAGCATGAATATAAGGCCAATAAACACTACTACTCTTTTATTACGTCCGACCAATTATCGTCACTCATTGTTCATCGTTCAACCTAATTGAATTATTCCCATCGCTCGTTGCATTTTCATCCTATCTCATCAAACGAACCAAATCGAATGTTTTTGTAAATTAATTGGCAGATTTTTATTTTTTCTATAATTCCGTTGCATTTTTAACTCGTTAACATTATGTTCTCATTCTGTTTTTTCATTCATTTTCCCTTCGGTACATTCAGTTCCCCTTTCCTGATTATTTAAGGAACTTTTTTCAAGATTTATTTCATAGTTCTCGAGTTAAGAGCGCCACCAATCAGTGTAAGGGCAATCTCTCATGCCTTTAATTGCTACCATTACGATACCTGCGGCGATTTATGAGCGTTGTGGTCCACACTCCTAGGATACATGACGCTAAGTCCATATCAAATGTTACGATTTTAAAACTGGAACCAGCCTCGGAAATGTTATTCTCCAAGTCGATGAGAGCATGCTGTTACCCCTTTGGTTACGTACACCTTTGAGTATGATGTATCTTTATAACCGACAACGTAATGCAATACCTCAACTATTTGACGGAAATTCGTCTCCTTTTCTGTTTGCAAAATACGTGTCGTATTTCGCAATATACGTTTTGTATGTGCGATATGTATTTTCGCCAAATACGTATCGTACATTATCGGAAATGCACATTATATTTGGCAACTCCTGAGGATTTTACACCAATTCAATTAAAGACAATTGATACAGAAGTTATATTTCTGGATTTCAAGAGACGGTCCATCGTAGGAAATAATTTGTCATGAAAAAATATGCAAAGCAATTTAAGTCATGTATGATCTTAGCGCAAGGCATTAGTAAGAAATGCTTTATTTATTCTTCTATCATCATGGGCGGCTGAACACTATACGACTATTATGTCATATAAAAATGAATTGGTGTAGAAATTCCTTTGTTTTGCGCTTTGCTGAAGTCATCTTGCAAGTGCAAAGTCATTTCACAATTTATGCATCAATGAAAATTTATTTCATTTAACCACGTCTTCTTAAAGGGAAAAAAACTGTTTGTCATATTATTGCTGCAGTCCCTTCTCAGCGTACGGAAAATAATATTTAGCGGTCGCAAGTACAATAATATCCCACCTTTTTGAACCGCACGAGTACTCTAAAGTAATCAGTATTTCACCATCAGGTCTTGGTTCCTCATCCAACAGCAATATAGTCCTTGGACTCGGTTATTTAAACTTATCTATAAATTTTATCACGGGTAGAGTAGGAAAACACATCAAAAAAATTTTCTCTATATTACTGCACAAAGTTTGGTTCTAGCCTTATAGTAATTGTCAAGAAAAAATACTGAAAAGTTTACAAATCACAGACAAATTCAAGAGATGAGGCCCTAAAATATGTTTCACCTATTCAAAAATAATTCAGTCAAGTGCTTGAGAATATATCAGAGTGACTGCATGAATGTGAAACCGTTGCCCCAAATAGCTAAATATTTAATATAATTAAATAGAATCTATTTTCATCCCTGCGTTCACCAACAAAAGAAACTGCATCGGGATAAATTCCACTTTGATGGGGATTCTTAACACGGACCACGAGTATGCGGCGCCGATGTGTAGACCCTCACGCTACCCGAGCTTCCAAATGAAGAATGCTATTTTGGATGTATTCAACTGATATTCAAATTGAAGGTCCACGGTTTGATTCGCGGTCCAGGTAAGATTTTTCTCAAGGAATTTTCAACGTATTTTCTACGCAGGTTAAGACAAATGAAAATATCTTCAGACGTTCTCAATATTCATCAGTTAGTGTTCTAAGAAAGACAAGCTAATTGTAGTGCTGGAATGAAAACTGGTTTCAAATATCAGAGATAACTTCTTTCAGTAATGATAATATAATGTATTCAGACAACTATTCTGGCAACTGATATGACCTTGGCACAATTTTTTTCAATACTATGTAAGTAGTGGGTAACTCAAACCAATGAAATCCATCAACTCCATGAAATCACACGGTTCCGATGAAATTCACATCCTAGATTATAGTGAATTAGCGTCAAATAGACCCACCGTACGTACGGCACCCACCGCACAATGAAAATATTAACTAAAAAATCTCTATCAATAAATCTAGCTCCAAAAAAAGGGGAAATTGCGAAAGTTACGCCTCTTTAACCCTCAAACTACCAAGGGGGTAAAAAATCCCCAGATAACATTTTTAATCGCAGAACCTTTGATTTTTTTGGTGATGAAGTGATTCCTAGTGATTTTTCTCCGACAATTTTTAAACCTAATTATAAAGAAATATTTTTTATTTTCGATTATTTGCTCGGAGAAATTTCCTTTGAATTTACGAGATTACTAAATCATGTAACAAACGTATCGAAGCAGTTTCGTAATTAATATTCTTAATTTAAATCATGATATGCGTTCGGTACAATTCATATTATTTTATAACTTTCACTGATTCCAGAAAGAGGGTCAATTAATTTTTGAGAGTTTTTGAGTAATTGTAATGATATTTCTTTGAGTTATTATATCGAATTTTTCATAATGGAATGTATATTGTTTTTATATATCTTTTAAATGAAATACTTTTATTATTAAAAACAAATATTCTTAATCGTTAAGAGAGGTACTAAGGGCCATAGAAACATGACATTAAGGATTAATGACGAATGGCTTAATTTTTATGGTATATAATTAAGGGGGTGACCAAGATACCCCACATGTTAGTGAAAAGGTGTAAAATATCTTGATAGTCTGAGGGCTAAAGATTGGTTATAAAGAACAGCATAGAGACTATTAAACCATTTCCCTCACGACTATCTCGTGATAGACATCGGAACACACAAATTACAGCTCAATAATGGAGTCCATACTTCACAATAACATATCTTGTACTTTTCCACAGATTTTATGTGGGTGAAACAACGCGTTTCACCGGCTTTTGTCATTATCAGGATAACATCATCAAAAAAAGGAAAACTACTTATTTTTTCATAAATTATATTGCGTCGATCTAAGTTTCGGAGACTTTCCCCATTATCGAGGTACAAAGGTTCAATTTGCGTCCTTTACATGTAGTTAGAGGTATAATAAAAATAGAGGGGGAATTCTATATCTACATGCTACCCTATACACACGGGCCGTCGCATTGGAACCGCCACAAGGGGTGTGATAACATCATCAAAAAAAGGAAAACTACTTATTTTTCCATAAATTATATTGCGTTGATCTAAGTTTCGGAGACTTTCCCCATTATCGAGGTACAAAGGTTCAATTTGCGTCCTTTACATGTAGTTAAAGGTATAATAAAAATAGAGGGGGAATTCTATATCTACATGCTACCCTATACACACGGGCCGCCGCATTGGAGCCGCCACAAGGGGTGTTTGGACACCAGCCGCGTAAGGGTATAAGGATTTTGGGAGGTGAAATGGCGAAATGCATTATGGGAGTGTATTGAGTGGAGATCAGTTTTTATTGCGGTCACATATTGTAATGCATCTCTCTTATCTTACCGTACCTGTCGGACCTAGAACTGTATTTTGGCGTCCAAATGATATTCTCTGTGTCACTCTGAAAGGCACCTTTTTTGTACTCAAGAAAATTGATCCTAGCGTGTAGCCTCCGAATCTCTAGCGACTCCCAGCCTAATCCGTCTGAAAGCTGAGAGATATTAAATGTTCCCTCGCAGCAGTTTTAAACGAAGCGCGCAGCTTTCCTTTGTATTTTATATTTTTTGTTCCATTCTTCTGTCCTGGGTCCTATATATCGCGGTATATTCGAGATTTGACTTAACCAGAGCGAAGAAGCCCCTCTCTTTTACTTTCTCATCCGAAAACCTTCCTATTATACGCTTGAGAAATCCTATTTATTTTAATACTGTGCCGCATATGCTTTGTATGAATATTCTCCACAATATGTCTGAAGTTAAGATAATTCCATGGCATTTCACTTTATCTGGAGACTGTTTACTCCATCTAATGAATAGAGATGGCGTTGGTGTGATGACTTCCGAAAGAAGTATACTGCGGTGCATTTACCACGATTTAGTTCTCGTCCCCTAACCTGACACTACGAATGAACGTTGTGTCGGTCCGATAATAGAACTTCTAAGCCCGCGTCTCCGTCTATTTCGCCGTTTATGACCGCATGAGATGTCATTTTTAACACCTCACGCTACTTGAAATGTTTGCTATAGTAGTTTTTCTACATGAATTAATAACTTTTAGTATTTTTTAAATAATAGTAATATATATACTGATTAGTAACTGTATCTCAACTAGCACGCTGTATGTTAACTAGTTCTCGTGCGTTGCACTCTTTTCTGGTTCCACCGGGCATTGTCCTACAGTCTGCTTTCTAGTCCGAGTCTAATGACTGAATGCAAACACGACGTTCTGATTTGAACTGGGGCGAGTGCTGCATGCCTCGTGTGGAATCAATCCGTGACTTACACTGTAGTGGTGGCTTGCACGGCACCTCATAGATGAAGGCATAGCAGTTTCTGTGGTATATCCTCACTATTTATTGAATACGAAATCCTTGATCTCGCCTCTTGATAATGATGTAGTCCGTTTAAAATAGGCGTGAAAGAAACCCAATCTCTCGAGAAAAATTTGTCAGTTGACACTTTTCTTCAGTACCTCTCTGAAGCAATTTTGGGATTTATTTAATCCGGGCGACGCGTATGCCTGCCATAGGCAGATCAAACCTTGCTCATGAGATCACAAGTCAATTAACTGGGTGTCTTGGGGTCGTTAGTGAAGGACTGATACCGTAAAACAGCTCTCGAATGTCAATCCATGTCTTCATGTGTGGATAAGGACTGAGTAGATGGAGGACGCGTATTTTCAAGTGAATCGGTGGTTGTTCAATCTGACGTGAGCCGGTGATAATTCATTATCACCTCTTGTTCGAAATAAGTGTTTGCACTGCCTAAATACTAAAATTTACGCATGAGTATCTTTCCTTTGCGTATCTGTGTTTGTTCTTGTCGAGCCTGTGATGTCCTTTTAAAAATATATATACATTGCATAAGGCAACTTCATTACCGTAAAGAAAATCTTTTTTTAATATAATTCCTCGCGTTATGTCCGTTTATCTCAATATAATTTAAAATAGTTAATTTGCGTCATTTAACTAATCTCAAATGTAATTTTTTTCCACGTACAATAAGGGGCCATATTAGTTGTGATAGATCAGATCTATTTTACTACGGCCCTTACAAGGTAGATTAGACTCTGTAATTATGCGTAATAACCTACCATCATTATTTACCACTAATTTCACTTGAAATTCCAAGCAGAACTATTTTCTGCATGGTTTAGTATATAGAAGTATTATTTATTGACAGCATTAATAATAATACTAAACAGTAATTGTATCTCAATGAGTGCACGGCATGTTAGCATGCCCGTCTACGTTGCACTCACCCAGTTTCTGGTTTGACCGAGCATCACTCTCCTGACTGATTTGGTCTTCGCCACAGGCCGGGGGAACGAGCGAGGTTAGTTTTCTACTAGGATGAGTGCTGCACGCCAAGTGTGGAATCACGCCATGTCACTAACCTTGTGCTGGCCTTCACGGTATTTCGCAGACGTGGATGTTGAACTCTTTTCTCTATCGAACAACAGTGCTACTTGAGTAACGATACTTTTCATAGTGGTACCTGAGTTTGTATCGATATCAAATAATGCTCAGTGGTACTGAATACCGGTATTCCACTTGGCATGCCTGTGATGTCATTTTGTAAATATATGTACATTGTATAATGCAATTTCATTATTTTGAAGGAAAGCTTTTATTTTTAATATATATTCCTTGTTATGCCCGTTTCAATATATCCATCCATCCCTAGCATTGTCGCACGCAGTTGGGCGAAACGGTGCCTTATGACATGGGTTCTTCTGCTTTCGGTTTTCGTCCCAAAGGGCAAGGTGTTTGAGGAGCTTGGAGGAAGGGGGGATCACTTGCGGAGGATGAGTGTGTGGGTGGGGGGAGAGCAAGGGTGGGAGAAAAACCTTTCGAGGGAGGCGAACGTCCCGTGAGAAGACGTGCAAGCTGGTCATTATCCCGGGTGCGGTCCCGCGTTGCACGAGGTGGCATAAATAAGCGCTTTGGCCGACAGAATTGCCAACCGTCGAAAATTGGACATGCTCTCTACTCGGAGCAAAGTGATCGGATCCGGTTATGGAAATAATCGGCCGTTTTGGAGGGGTGTGCGGAATAGGTAACGCCTTTTTTGGCTCAATCCGTGCATTGAAATTGCCGGTGATTTAGTCTTGTGCCGCGCAGGAACGCTCTTCTAATTTCACCGAGTTTCCCAGGTAAGGGCAACGCTTCAACTCAGAATCTCTGATGACGTGTAGTGATTGGCGAATGACATGCTCTTAACCATTTGTGAGGTGGCTAGGCAAATTTTACGTTTTACTTTAGATCTACGTTTGCATTATTTTAAACATCTCACATAATTTCAAAAACCCCGGCGTGCAATGCGTCCATTAATGGATGCGAGGGGAAGCATTTCATGTAAGTGAATTTGAGAAGTCAGTAATTGGAGGTCACAATACCGCAGTAAGGAAGAGGGTTGACCAGCGAGTAATGCCCCACATTTTTTCTCGAAAACTATTTTTCCTACAAAAATGAAATTCTCACATACGAAATAATGTTTCATCTACTCACTTAATTTTCCACACATTCTCCCCCAAGTTCTATTCCCTTCCTCGTGCGATTCATTTGGGCGTGTATTCCCAGTCGGTTCCACTCCTCGCTTTGGTCATGGAGCCAGTTTTTCACCACGCTTATCACCTCTTCGTCATCAAAAGTAGTAGTATGGAAAAGTATTTGGAGTCATTATTCAAAGTGGATTTGAAAAGAAAAGAAATTACGAATAAATTTACATTCTTTCACGTCTTTAGTTTGTGCCAGACTGGTATTTGTCAGCCTAATCGTGCAGATTTTCCTCTATAGTCTACCAAATCGGTCAGAGAACTCAGATGTAAGATACGGTAGTGTCATAATTAGGCTTCACGACCAATAGAGATGCGTCTCTCGATAGCCATTTCAACGCACTGATTTCTGTAATCAGAGATTCTTTTTAAAAAAGTGGGGCAGCACTTTTTGGGCAACCCTCACATTCCACAACAAGTATATGAGGCTGACAGTGTTGAGGGCGTGAGAGACCATCGAGTGGTTACTGCTAAGTTTTTATTATGTATCAGTAACAATTTATCTCAAAGAAGAAAACTCTACGCTTTTAAATAGAAGTTTTCAGTTTGCTCGTGATTTATAGAAAAAATGTTTTCCCCGGATTCCTAAAATCAAGCTGAAAACTAAGCATGGAACATACTTGGAAAACTAACCTTTTGATTCTGCATGCTGGGATCGGGGATTAAATCCCATGCAAAGTCAAAAAAGTGGACATCAAAGCAATATGGTACAATACGGAAGTTGGAAAATCGTTGAGATAAAAAAGAGTAAGCCACGCCAAGATAAATAAATTCTCTAGACTAGTGAACCGATGATCATAACTTGATGATATAAAATATAAATTATCCAAGTCTGCAACAAAGGAAGCTTTTTGGAATGAGATCGAGGATTTTTAAAAAAATATCAGAGAGCATTAACATGATAATCCAAAAGCTTTTTGCTCATTCGTTACGGGAGCTCAAGGCAGTACATCAACAGTTAATCCGCTACAAAAGGAAAAGACCGAAATGAAACTAGTAGTTCGGACTCAGCTAATATGCTACTCTCTTGTTTTCAAAATGTTATTCGTCTGTATCATTAGAGTTTATTCGTCATAGAATACATTCGTTTCGGTAAATGATCATTGCCAGTGAAAGATGCCATCAATTGAAATGTGCATTCGCAGAATGGAAAATTTGTTTAAATCGCCACATCCAATTATGTCTCCGGGTCCCAAAGAAATTCACACCCGCGATTATAAGTATTAGCTTCAGAAATATCTTCCTACTTGCAGATAATATTTAATAAATCCATCAAGGAACACGCAGTACCCTAGAAAATGACTTATGTCCCGTCCATGCTTAAGAGCAATGATACGGACCAGCCAATCAATTATCGACGGATATCCCGCCAATCATCTCATGCAAAGTCCTTGAACATGTAATTGGAGTTCAGTCATGAGACAACTCAATATGCCTACAGGATTCGCCGATGAAAACGCAACACTCACACAGAAAAGGAAGATCCTGTGAAACCTGTTAAGCACTTTTTCCTCGCCATACATAGGTCTCGGGTGCAGATAACGTACCAGCTAACGCAATTTTCCTAGACTTTAGAAAGGTATTCAATATCGTGTCCCATAGAAGGTTACTAAAAAATAAAGCCTAACGCGTTACATGACATTGCAAATTCTTGGGTCGAGAAACTCTAAACCAATCGTGTACAAAGGGTTGTTTTTTTCTGCGCTACCTCTAATGAAGTATTTTCGAGGGTCCCACAAGGTGTTTCATTGATCCTCTTTTGTTCTTTTTTATATTCATAATATAGATGGAGTAGTTTAATTTCAGCTTAGATTATTTTTGAACGACGAAATAGCATATAGAGTTATCCTTAGCCATAACCATGTATAAGAAATATCGAGGACCTCGAGGCCATCCAGAGGTGGTGCGGTACATGGCATGAATTGTTGAAGGAATTAGGGAGGGAACCTCTGTTTCATCGAAGTGAAAAATATAGATTAAAACGTTTTTTGTTTTTAGATTTTCACAGCGATTAGATGCACTAGTATCAACCATTTTCGGGTATGCTGTTGCGTGATGAACTTTAACGGCTCAACGTTTCGTTCCTCCTGCTGGGAACGTCGTCAGGAGACTGAAGAAGATGTTTCCATTTCATCTGGTCGGACCGTTGGAATACTGACCATTGTTGTCACGGATTTAAAAAAATAATAAAAGCCCAATATTTAAAAATTCAACTATAAATCCAGAAAATGGTTTAGTGAAAGTCTGCCATTCGGAGACTTCAGCTATCGCCGATCATTTCATGTTGGGACCAGGGCACAAGATCCTCCTGGATGAGGCCTAAGTCTTTGCAAGAACATTGCTTATTATCCACGGCTAATTAGAGAGGCAGTCGAAATATCTAAATGGCCTTTAAATTTTAATAGGGATGATGGTTATCACTTAAGCAGTGTGTGGAAAAGATACCTTTCCCAAAATATTAGTGTGACAACCAACCATTAAACCATTTTCTGGTTTTATATTTGAATTTTTAAATATTGGGTTTTTATTTATTTTTTTTTAATCTGTGACAAGAGTAGTCAGTATTCCAACGGTCCGACCAGATGAAATGGATACATCATCTTCAGTCTCCTGACGACATTCCCAGCAGGAGGAACGAAACGTTGAGCCGTTAAAGTTCATCACGCAGCAGTATACCCGAAAATGGTTGATACTAGTACATAGACTAAAATTTTTACGAAAGTTTGATGCAGACAATTTTTGCCGCACTTTCGAAATATTTAGCTTAATCAAACTATTATAGTAGAAACGATTACTGACATAAAATTAAGGAAATGCACTGCAGAGCCGATAGATTTAAAATGTCATTTTTGTCACGTACGGTAAGGGACCATCAGTTCCGAGAGATAATTTCTATAAGACTTTGGCCCTCACTAGGTGAAGTATATGTGGTACTTGTGCATAGTATCTTTCCATCAACTCACCCCGTATGTAATTTCTGGCATGTTTTAGCTTTCTTCATGGTTTAGTACCTGGTAGTACTATTTATCAATCGAATTATTGATACTAACTATTATTTTTATCATAAATGGTGTTGGATGGTTCTATGTTAGTCTACGTAGTACTCTCCTAGCTTCTGGTCCGACCTCGCATTATTATCGTGACTGCTTTCGGCCTGAACCTAACGGCCGGGGTAAGCGCGTGATTCTGATTTGTACTGGGATGAGTTCTGCATGCCTGGTGTCAAATCATCCTAGCGGTGTCTTGCGGGGTATTCCGTAGGTGTAGATGTAAATCGTAGCTATAATTTATTTTGAAAAAAGATGTGTACTAAAAAATGTCTGAAAAAGCTCGTCAACCGTCCTCTGAAGCTCAGCAATTCGCGGCCGTAAGGATTCGAAATCGAGTAACTACTCGAAGAGATTGGGACCAGACCTAAAGGAAGTCATTCCAATCTAAAAAGACCCTGTATGAGCGCAAATAAGCTTTCTGAATTTGTCCCCCTTTGAGTTTCATCGAATAAACTGACAACGGGATGCTGGACAATTGCACTCCTAAGGAGCTGCTTTTTGCGGATTGAGAAGAAAAAACCTAACGCAAAAGGAGAAGTTGTATGCACTGGTTTAAGAGAGGAACGATAAAAAGCTGTTTTACGTTGAGTGCAAAGCGAATTGAGTTTTAAAATGTTATATATTTTAGAAATATTCACAAGCGTTAGTTCCTACATGAGGGTTAATTAGCTAGCAAAGTATTATACATTAAACAACGAATTCGTAAATTCATATAAAACATGGGACAAACTAAAATAGGATGTGGGTGAATAAAAGCTAAAAATGTGCCCATGGAGTTTCGTCTGAATGACTATTAGGATTGTTAAAACGAATTTCTAATAAGAGTTTAATCTCCCATATTAAAGTTGATACGTTATGCCTGGAGAGGGGGCATCGGAGTGTAAACTGATGTCGCCGTTTTTCTCAAGTGTCGGTGCAAAACTTATGTTGACTCGGGCTTAGATAGTGACTGAAAATGCACAGTCAACATAAGTTTTGCACCGACAATAGGCACCTAGTAGCCGTTATACCCCAGTCAATGAGTTGTCTTTCGACTCTAGCCCCGGCTCATGAATGGCCTGAGGGTTTTGCCCGGACAATAACTCTTCCAAGTGTGATTAAAAGCCACTCCGTCATTGGGTAGTTGTACCTTCCACCCGCCAAGTGCATCGTCCTCCATTCAGAGCGTTAAAGAGACTAATAACTTTGTCATTGTTAATATACAATTAAAACTACAAAATGTTATAATATCTATTATTCTGTTGTATTGAGCCCAAATGCACGTTTTACCAGTGTTTAATTCTATGATGATATTTCATGAAAAAATGTTTGTTAAACGTAATGCACGTGATTTATAGGTCAATTATTCCCTAATGTAGAAGTAGACCTTACACATTAAATTCATGATCTGTACTCAAATAGCGAGTTTTATTATAACGTATCCAACATCTTTTGTGCGTTATTTAAAGAAAAATTGCAATAAACATTTTATTTGCAATTAAAAAATGGTGATATTTTTGTTTTATAATTTATATAGGACTCATGCATATAGTTTTATTGCGAGGACTGCGGGATACTAGAAAAAATTTGGGGTGATCACAAAGAAACAACACCATCTAGGATGTCATCACTTATAAGATTATGGGCTTTTTTCCATTTCCTCTCACGCTCCGAAAGAATTACTTCGATCACCATGTGTCCAAATGTTTTACAGCACGATACTCTTAGCTTACTTCTGTCTCTCAATTTCCCGTCCAACTAAATAGTCTAAAGAAATGGTTTCCGACATTATGTACCATTCTCAATTCAATTCAACTTGTTGAATGAAAACGAACTGAAAAGTGAAAATAATGGTTGAAATGGTCTATTTAAATTCCTCATTTCTTTCGCTTTCAACAGTGCATAAATAATGGCTAAATTTCGGACCCACTGGCACTGCTTTTCCTCACCGATCGTTGTGGCTCGCAGGAGCTTACCTACTAAAGTTGCAAGAACTCTTTATTTTTTTTTTCAAATAAAACCGAATAGCTCTTTGGCCTCTTGAGAAGCACTTTCAATCGATCAGTCTAGGGACTTGGTGCTCGTCTACGCTCCTTTTTCATACTATAATTTATATTTGTTGAATCTTGAATTTCACACATTTGTAGAATGTTTCTTGAAAATATTATATATAGCTAAATGGGAAAAATTAAATGTATTTCTTCGTTTGGAGGAGGTTTCTGAATAAGCCCCACGAGTAATTTATCTAAAATCCTCTAATCCAAAATACGGATAAATTTTCAATTAAATATTTTATAGCAATGTACGGGAAAGTAATCTGAATTAATTTCCATGTCTTACGGTAGCGGCACAAAGTATTAAGTCAACGCTATGATACCTTAAAATGACTTATGTTCTCGCTTCAGTTTCATACAGACAGTGACTGAGTGGAATAAAATGAAGCTCAAGCAATCAAGAAACCATTCGCAAGTGATTTTTTTTACACGAGATACTGAAACCTGAACCGGCGGTGTGAAGAAGGATGGATATTGGTGTGAATAAGATGGCAATTTATTGTTTTAATCTCTTCGAGGTCCACAGATATTGAAACCCACGAACAAGCATTTAAATTCAAAGTGCCCATGTGAACATTCATTTGGGATCATCGTACATTATGAGTTGCTAACAATTCCATAGACAGCCGGAGGTGAAAGGTCGACCACGACTGTAGTCCCTTTTCCCCGATCATTTGAGATCAGAAAAAATTCTAGAGCTTCGTTCACTCTGAAATCGCACGCACAATCATCCCTGCAATAAAATTTTCAATACGACAATAAAGTTGTTTTCTATATCTATTTTCTATTCTACGATGGTCGGTTGAACTCTTAACGTGAATGCACGTTCGGAAAATGGTCACACGTAGTGCTTAAAACTGCCACCAGAAAGTGGTAAGCTCTGGTGTCACGAGCAACAACCCGAGTCGATGATTAACGATATTCATAAAAGTTAATGATTTAAGTGAACTATATGGTGATAATTTTATTAATAAGCTATGGGAGGTTTCATCTGCTAGAAAACCCTATCAAAGGCCTCGATATGCCACTTGGATGTGAGAATCATAATTTAGTGCGCTCGCTGTTAAGGAGTTCGTCGCGATTCGCTGATGAGGGCAGCTCTGAGTTACTACAGCGGAGTGCGTAGTACTGTGAACACGTGTATTGCCTCCTTCACGCTATTAATATACGGACGATAGACCGCACGGCGGTAGCCTGAGCTCGTAACGTGAATGCGTGTTCGTACCATGGTAGCCCTTAGTGCATAATGCTTTAACTTTTCAGTGGTAGCGCTGGTATCGCGAGCAGAAACGGGAAGTTATGAATAATGATAAAAAAGACAACCATGAAAGTGAAGTAGGTGGTGCACATTCATGAATAGGCGTAGAAATGTGTCATTTACTTGAAAAAAAAAACATTTTGAAAGCTTCAAAACGCCACAGAAATATGGTATTCCTAATTCGGTTCACTTATTCTTCTCATGTTCATCGCAATGCCCTGTTGAGGGTAATACTGATGAATTTACGATAGTTTTATATGCGTGCAGGGTGGCTACGTTGGTCCGTGCGACAGTAGTCTGAACAAGGCATATGGTTGCTGCATTGGATCATACGATTGTATCCTGAACCTGCTCTACACATGAAAGCGACTTTGAGATTGATCGCCTTGCAAGTGAGCAAGGAAAATTGAAGGTCACGAGAGAACCTTGACTCGGTTACTGACCTGCACTGCAATGTGCAAAGCGAACCTCTTTCCACATATATTTAATCAAGCCTTGTCTCTCTTATTTCTTCCCTGCGTCACGCCCGTCTAATAGAAGGCTTATTTTTATGAGCGTCAAGGATTTTCTCCGAATCGTTTAGTAAAAAAGAAGGAAGCCATATTTTTTTCTCGCGTTCGATTAGCGCAGAAATCTCAGCCCCCGCGCACAAAGCAATAGAGCGTGTGCGTTGGCGAGTGAGCGATCTCGCCCCACCTAACATTTGCGGACTCATTTCAATGCGATGCTTGATAATGGCGGCGCGCTACACTTTAAGAGCGTACAATGGGACGTCAACTTTACTCTCAGTAATCGGTTACCTGCAATTGATTGACACAAATCACTTCATGCGAAAGTCATCACACATGCCATACCTATACTGTGGGCGGAGGTAATACAAAATCTTCAGTTACAGTAAAATATCTTGGAATTACCATAGCTTCTGATATATCGTGGGGAACACACATAAAAAATATATGCAGCACAGCATTAAAGAAACTAGGTTCCGTTAAGCGTAAAATAGGAAGGTCCTCGGTTAAAAAAGCAAAAGAGAGATGCTACTCCGCTCTGGTTAGGCCACACCTCGAATACGCCGTGAGCATTTGGGACCATGGTCATAAAGATTTAACCAAAAAATTAATGCAAAGAAAAGCATCACGCTGCGTTAAAAACTGCTACGATCAAACATATAGTGTCTAACAACTTTTAGAGGGAGCCGTAGAGGAGCCCTTAGAGACACGGAAGCTACGCGCTGGAGTTAGCTTGCTTGAGAAATTCAGAACTGGTGTGTTTCAGAACGACACAGAGAACACTATCACTACACTATCACTACATCTCTAGGTCTGACAGAAGCGATAAAATAAGTGAGATACACTGCCGAACAGATAGGTTCAAAAACTTGTTCTTTCCGCGTGCAATATGCGACCAAAATAAAAACTGAGCTCCACTAAATGCAGTCCCATAATTTACGTCATCATTTCACCTGCCGAAACCTTACACCTTTACACGGCTAGTGACCTATCACCCCCTACCACACGCCCATGCGGCGGCTCGCAGGGTCGTACGTAGATGTAGATTGTGACTGAAAGTTCATCAATTGATTATGCCGACAACTAGGAGTCTGAATAAGTGATTTATGTACTGTTCACGGTGCAGGATAAGGCCCGTTAATGACTTCTTATCGTGCAATATCCGACGAGCTTTACGTTTCTCTCAACTTAGCGTGCTGTCTATACGTCCACAATAGCGCGCGGGATACCATCCGCTACCTCAGGCTAGAAAGAAAATTATAATCACAGTTAATGATATAAGCCGAATTGTACGAAGCCAGCGTCTTTTGTCCCAACGACGGTTTAAGATCGCTGTATTTGCGTACCGTATTTAAGAACGGTAGGGCTCTCCGTTTTCGTATTATTTCTACCAGATAATTATTTGGGTACATTAATGACTTCTTTCAATCAAAGCTATTATATTCCACCATCATTCAAGCTGTTTATCAGTCTCTGTCGTTGCAGCCAAAATTTTAGTCTGAAGAGTATTTTGGAGTCATTGTCATGGATGGTTCCGTGAAACTTTTTTTACACTGGCGAATATAGGTCAATAGTGATAGTTTCAGCGAACATATTTTGTCCGTTTGGGTTTCAAAATTAAATTTAAAAAACCCTCTTATCATTTCTTTAGCTTGTTATGTGCAGTTGTTTCCAACAGGAAGAATGTTTTAAGCGAATTGAAAATATGTCATTACCCGAGCGATTGTCGACAAGAGTGTTTTTACAAAAGACTATTACCTTAAATATTAAAACTTTTTTTTAATATTAAAAAAGTAGATAATTTTAAAATTAGTTCTTCCCTACGAAAAATAAACAATATGGAGCCAAAGTCATTTGAGCAATGGCCTTTGAAGTTTCACGACGATGAGGGCAGGGGGAAAAATATTTGTCAGTGTTCTTGCTGATTTTCCAGATTCAATTTCACTTTGCGACATGACATTTGCATATCCAATTTGAACAGAGATCAGGCAACAGATAGTGTGACCAGCACTCTAGCTTTTAAAGATCTTCTTATTTCGCACGCCTATTCCTTTTAGACAGCCAGTTGCTGAGCCTTCCTTGCTTGAAACCGCGCGAAAAACGCGAATAGTTTACCGCCCCCTGCTCAATTTCATCCGATATTTATAGACACTATCTGCTACATGACGTAAGCAAGAGCTGATATCATCGCAAAGACTACCGAACTGGAACGAACGATTCAGAGCGAGTAACCATAAATCCAGGAAGATGTATCGAACCGTTGGCTGTGGCGGTGTCACCGAACGAGGCTAGAGCCGGCAGAAGAACAATTACTTGGCGAACAGGTGGGTTATTTTGTAGTCCATACCTTTTTAATTGACTCTCTGCGGAAAGCCGGGAGACCCGTTTTGCTCAATAAATAAACGGCTCGAGAATCGTCTTACCGTACTCAACTTTCGTCGGCGATACTCTGTTGCCGACACTCTGTTGCCGACACTCTGTCGCCGACCTCTACTACTATGACTAAGAGTCAAATTAAAAGATAAACAAGCAAGTGCCGGGCCAAATAGCGTCGCTCATTACGCTGAGAAATATATCAACAATATTTATAATAAGAGAGCCTCACCCAAAGGCTGGAGTTAATTTCGGTCAAGTTAAAAGTTTAAGAGGCATCAACTGATATGAACAGCAATACTGAGAAAAATATAAATTGTGGGGATATTATCTTACCAACGGTAAATTTCTATCAATACAAATTTCTCTGCTTTCACCTAAATAATTAATTTTCTGTTAACATAAGTGCTCTACAGATATATAACTAATCGCAACCTGGATACTAAATTATGAATGCTCATATCCTTACTCACTTTATCGCAATGGTCTTCGAATAAATGAAGGTAAAAACAGCAAATGGAAACGAAGAGCTGAAACCGTGTATAAAAGGGAAAGTATGGTCATGTACAGCTGCCACTGTGACAAAACATTTCCCTCACAAGAATTACGCATACTTTAGGCGGATATTTATTGTTAAGGAAATATTTATTCAACACGAGCAGAAAAACGTTTTTACACTTCACGGAGAAAACGGACAAGCTATGATAGCTACGTGAGGAAATTTTATGTATTTGAAAACAAAAACTACACTCTGAAATTTCTGGCGAGATCGATATGGTAGAACTTCCTCATTATTTTTTTAAATATCTCTCAGAAGGGTATTCGCGCACCATATCCCATGTAAAATCATTGGTATTTTCTGGTAAGCATCTCGAAAATAGTGCGGTAAGGGGCTGATATTTTGGTATCTTATGAAGTGTGAAATTTTTTTCTATAAAATATGCAATTGGTAGCGTCAGGTGTAACTTTGCGGAATTTGCTAGCATAACAATGATTACTGGTAACTATATGTCATTTCAAATAAACTTCTGTTAAATCACAAAGTTACCAGTTATTCATATTTAAAATGAGACCAAATACATTTAATTGTAGAAGAAATGATCTCGCTCAAGCGACCTTAAATGAGCATTCCCGAAAAATATTTTATGCGGACTATGACGAACAGATTTAACAAATCAAGTGATACCTTGTGGATATAGGTTAAAGATATTATGATCTCAAAATGACAGAGCTTTGTTATATTTCCACTCAACTTTCATTCCTGCACACGGACCAAGGTTTCGACAATACTATGTATACCTTCAAAATGACTTTGTATTGTCGAAACCTAGTAAAGGAGTGTGTTAATGAAGATTTTGTGGATATATGACAGAGTTCCATCATTTTGAGATCATGATACCTTAACAAACAGTTTGGCTTCAGCTGTTCTTCATGCAGACCCTTCTCTTTCCTCCCGCCAGATCCACGGATCCTGCGCATCGACTCCCGGCTGGCCCACAACGGCCGAGACCAGTGCTACCCTTACGAGGGAGCGGACGGCGAGGAGGTGGACGAGGAGGGCGACGAGGAGGGCCGCCACTACGAGCCCGCGGCCGGCGTGGGCGAGGTGGACTCCATACTGAACGAGCGCGAGATGAACAGCCTCCACAAGACGGTGCCCGCGCTGCGGCGCCACGACGTCAAGACGTCCACCATCCGCCAGCACTACTACCCCGAGGGCGGCTGGGGGTGGATCGTGTGCGGCTGCGGGTTCCTCGTGCACCTCCTCACCACCGGCCTCCAGTTCTCTTATGGCGTCTTGTACTTGGAGGTGGTCAAGAGGTTCGGGGAGGGAGCAGTCATGGACGCCGGTGAGTACCTCTGCAGACCTGGGTGGCAGAAATTACTCATTTTCAAAGGAGGTCCCTATGGAGGATATACTCTTACCATAGGCCATGTGAATTTCTTGATATTTTCTGATAAATATCTCATTAATTAGATTGGTAGAGTAGTAAGTGGCAGGTATCTTTAGAAGGGTGAGATATTTTTCTTTCAAACAAGTAATTGGTGGTTTCAGGCGTGTCTTCGTGGAATTTCTAAACAAAATAATGATAACTAGTGACTTTGTGTCGTTCCAAATAAATATATGTTGAATCAAAAAGTTATCAGCCGGGTGGTAAATGGCAGATATTTTGGTATATTTGTAAAGGTGAGATGTTTTTCTTTAAAATGCAAACAAATTCATTAACTTCTAGGTAAAATGATCGCTAGCTCAAATTACCTTACATGACTGTGCCTCCCGAGATCCTCGGTAGTGCACGTGACATATACTTCGCCTTACAACCCCTTAAAATTATGGCCAAAGTCTCCGGTTTTGCACAATTCGAATTCACTGGTCATCTCTCAAATTACGTGACCTCCCATGACATGGATCCGAGAGTCGAAAAATGCGGATGAAATTGGGCAGGGGGCGGCGAATATAACATAATTTCAGACGACCATGTTTTCGATGCCGTGCATCATGATCATCGGATGGATTTGGTTCCACCTCAGCCAGTCAGCTTCATTTACTTAGCTGCCTTTTTACTTATTTTATTTGCCCAGGTACTATTTAGTGCCCCAAATCTATTGAACCTCTTGCTGCATAGAAATAGGCTTGTCGCTTTCATTAAGTTTTTTCGAAGTTTTCTTAAACTATCCTGTGCGTACCCTTCAGGGCGCGCTTAGCGGACAATTGGGAACCGCTGCAATCCTCGATAACAGTTTCTTCGAAGTTGCAGTCGGCATCCTGGGATCGAGGAAGATCCAGCGAGGGAAAATGCGGTAGCGATATCACTCGATTATAGTCACTGCGTTCTAGCCAAACCTCATGAATCGTCATTTCGTTCTACAGAAGCTTGCATACTTTTATCTGCATAGACTCAGAAACTATACTGCATAGATAGTAGCTTAAGCTGCGAGGCTGGGGTTACATTCTGCCTTCTCAGGCTACTTGCTGCAGATGTCTCCCACGACCACTGTGCCAACTTTGGCATGAATTCAATGAAAGGCATAAGTACAATTTTCTCGACCAGCGTCACTAGTTGGATGAATGGTCAATTAGTCAAGTATAAGAGTGGATATCGCGGCAAATCACCCGGTAGCCTTTGTGGGGAACCTTCCACGCCAATCATCACCAGGGAACTTCAAGTTCCTGCTCTTTTGTTTAACACTGCCAATGTTAGGGATTAGCTAAAGAAGTGGGCGTTTAAAAAGATAGCTCTTTAAGTGGGCTGAACACTGCTTTACGAATCACCTGGCCGATAAAAACCAGGATCCTGTCACTAAGGAAAAATAAGTTCTCGCAGGTTTTATTTTGACGTTCAGATGACAGGTAAGCTTGAGAGTAGTACTGGCTTACCGGTTTAAACTCTAGCTTTAAACTTCACCTCAGATTTGGATTTTTTGAAAATCCGACCGAGATAAGTTGCCTGGTGATCAACTATTAAAAATGGGATCTTCCTTGTGACATGTGCCATCAAAAGATAGTTGCAAGATAAAATAATTGACTTTGCGTGTACCTTTAGTAATTAGCCCTTGGAGGTATAGGAGTACGGGAAAATAGATGGGCTATTTCGTAATTTTGGTAAATATTGCAAGTATTTCAACTCTTTGGTGCACTTTTAAGGTAAATTGGCTTCCAAGGGTCACGTTTAATGGAAACTTGTTGATCCACAGAGTGTTTTGATCATATTTAATCGTGAACCAGAGGCATTAGCAAGTACATTAGCCCATACTTTCCCCTTCATACAGCCTTAAAGAGAGTGTAGAGTCAAATGTCATTATTCTTACAACCAGGGTTCTAAAAAATCAATGCGGCTCATTACACCATTAGTGAGAGGTGGGTTTCTGCAAGCGAAACTATCAAAACGAGACACTGACCAGAAGGCGCGTCAAAATGATTCAATCTAATCAACAACATCGAATATAATTACGAACAATAAAATCAATTTTTAAGTGCAAAGTGCAAATTTTAGCCATGCACATTTCACAAAAATTAAAATGAGAAAAACACGGACAAACATATTGGTTAAACTAAATGGCATATTATAGCACTCAAAAAACTTGTTGGATAAGTGTGTACTAATATGTCCATATCAAGAGCCGATTCTCTTTGAATTGAGTGAAAAAGAAAAGTGGGACACTCAATGATAAGAGAAAGAACTCCACAGTCGAAAAGTTTGGCGTTACATTCGCTGAAAATTAATTGGAAGTAAGCATGAAAATTTAATATTAAAACTTTTAGCTTATATTGACTCTTGCAATTTCCATCAGAGAGCCGGCTAGTATATTCACTAAACTCTAAACTCTCCAACCCTGAAACAATAATTCTGAAGATAATTGCATAAGAAATTGAACGTGGAACTGCACAGAAGCGGACTTTATTCCGTTGATGCGTATTTCTCCATATCTCGCTGGATATTTGATAAGAGAGGATGCCCAACCTGGGAGTAAGACATAGTTAGTGAAATAATGTGTTATTCGTTTCGTTCAGCAGCCCCATCTCATTCTAGTATCCGAGGGTGTTTCGAATCTGAAATACCCTCTCGGTCGGATCAGAGAAGAGAATTACTTTCTCTGTGATTTTTTGGACATTGCCTTCCTTTTAACGAACTGAGAGTGAAATCCGGACGTATTTCGATACGTTCTCTTATAATAAAGGCACGAGTTCACTCCTCAGGTGCGAGACCGTGATGACATCATCGAGAGCATACGAATGCAAGTAAATATATCCGATAAATGAGTCCTATGACCAAATTTTTCTTGGCCGTGTCCATAAAATGAAATTGTCTTCATTCGGCCGAATTTATACCTGGTTCGCTTTTTCGAGAAAAAATATTCATATTTATGCCGCTGACGCTTTACAGAGAGAGATGGCTATCAGGTGCGCTCCGTCAGCCGCCAGTTGACACCATTGGGGATGGGTGATCGATACTGAGCGGTAAGTAGTGCGGCGAATGTGAAAAGCAAATCACGGTACAAAGTGAACAGAATCGTCTGTCACTTTACCTTTGTCAGCCCCCTCTTAGAGGTGGAAATCCCTCGGAATTCATGACAGGTGGCACAGGTGTGCAACGTATCGGCCCCAATGAGGGCTGTGAGGATGCATAAACGACATCTGTGAACAGGGCCAGAGACGATGATATTTTCGTGTATTTTGAGAAAGAATTAATAACTTCGGCCGTTAATGAAGTGTGCCTATTACTGTCGAGGAGAAAATCTCCCTTCAGTCTCTCAATGTTCTCGCCACTAATATATCTTTGCAATCGAAATACTTATTACCGGATTAATAAGTGCGTCATTTCTCTGACCATACACGGATAACATTTAAAGGTGTGCTAATGGCCTAGCAAATGATAAATAATCACTTGATCCCGCCTTAAAAGAGTTAATTTTATTACCTTTTACATGTCCTCTTCCTCATATGTCATTTATACTAGTCTCTCATCGTCCATCAAATTATGTGTATGGGTCTCCCCTATCTAGTAATTACTAACAAATTAAATAGGAACTCATAACTTAACTAGTTCTACCTTAAGTTTTATTTTCAATTTCCATACATACAGCAATTTATGGATTATGAAGGAAACATGAAACGTTGAAAATAATAGTGAATGATAATCTGCCATATTTCCACCTAATAAAATTGTCGTATTTACATCTAGGAATTACCATGTGATCCACCGACGAGAGTGTGTGGCACTGGGTGATTCCACACCAGTTATGTAGTAATCGTACCAGTTTAAATCAGAGCGTCGCTCGTTCTGCCGGCAGCTAGGTGCAGACCAAAAAGTAGTCAGGAGGACAATGCGCGGTCAAACCAGTAACTAGGCGAGTACTACGAATTTGAACATATTAACGTTTAGCACCCTCTTTAAAATACAACCAATGGTCAGTGCTACCAATACTAAAAATTCATGAGTACTTCAAGATACCATATCAAGCTGGAAACAAAATAATGCCGGGAATTACAAGTGGGTTGAATTTTTAAAAATGATGATAAGTTGTTAAACACAGGTACAAATTCCATTGCGCCTATTGAGCGTGGAAATGTCATATAATTGATCTATTGAATTTGTATGGTCCCTAATTGTACGTGAAATAATGAAATCAAATTATCTGTTCTGTAGTACATCTCCTTAATGCGCTTCTAAATCAGAGACTAGGACAATGCTACCTAGATGTACTTGCTAACATGCAGTACGCTCGTTTAGAAACAACTTCGAGTTAGTATTATCAATTCGATTAGTAAATATTACTAAAATGTAGTAAAGAATACAGAAAATTAAACCGTGCCCAGCATTTCAAGCGGCATTAGTTGTTAAAAATTATGGTAAGTAATTAAGTATAAAGTTTTCTCTCCCGAGTGGAGTCAGACTTCCATAGAACTGATCTATCGCAACTATTTTGGTCCCTTAATGTGCGTGGAAAATGCTGTGGCTTAATTAAATTAAAACTCTAAGAACATTTTGAGTGGGTCTCGTTCAGAAACGCAATTTCGAAAATTAGTCAAGCAATGCCGAGACTACTGAAATAGCAAGTTGAGGGATGCATGTTTAAATGAATCAAAGTCGCCATTTTGATCAAACTTCTAGGAATGCGAGTTCTTCCCCACGCGAGAAAATTCAAAAGCTGATCTGGCTCGATGACCGTTTCAATATTGAGAAAATTTTCGACCCAGCGAAATTGGCATTCAATATGACCATTCCTTCGAGGAATCCCAAGAGGCGATAGAGTGGATATGAGTTGTGGCATAGACAAATTGCGTTGACTCATGCCGTTTGGAATTCAAAGCATTGTCCATGACAAGTCAGTGTAGCATGAGCCTTTCATGGTCAGCCGATAAGACGAAGTGCCTTGATTTTTATCCCTTAGGGCATCGTTCCACGAAAACATAATTATACTCATGAAATCAGATGCATATGAAATAACCATAATGGCATTATCACCTTTAAAAAAAAGTCATAGAAATAAAATGTTAGACTGATGCTAATATTTCAAACTTTCGCATGGCTAACTTATTTTTCGTAAATCACTCCTCAGAAATACATGAGGCCTTCGCTATTTAGTGTATCAAATAATTACTATGAAAATCTTTTTGGATTGAATATCAAGTTCTTGAGTGCGATTAATAACCGAGTGAATAGAAAGAGATGAGTGAGGGATCGGAGACAGATGATGCACATCTGCAACATTGTCGACTTTATGAAGCATATATTAATTTATGAATCTTGAATAAATTTACCACCGTGCTCCTCGGTGAGGTAAGTCATGCCTAGAAGAGGTTGATTCAATTTAATCCGGGTTTAGGACAGTAACAAACTATATCTCCAGAGGATACATTCGAAAGAATTTACTTTTACCATGGTTTCCGAGTCGTGAACATATAATTGTGATTATTTAGTACACTCTCTCATACGACTCACAAGCCATATCGGAACTCCGTCGAAGTAAACTTACCCCTTCCATGACCTCTAACCGGGCCCGAGGGGCAACAGGCGATAACTTCAGCTTCAACACCAGAGCAAGCGACACTTTCACCGTCATTTGTCTATAGCAGTACTCCACAGAATGACTGGTGTTAGTAACTTCAGCGCTTCAAAACACAGAATGTACACACGTACCAGCAATTATTTTTTTACTTGAGCGACATAAAGACTACACAGTTCATTCTTGTATCTATTTTATCACAAATCACGTAAATGCTCATCTCTCGGTGGATAAATGCCACCCGCACAGGACCCGAGCCCACAAAAGGATTAGCCGGCGAGAACTCACCTTCCCGCCGCAGAGGCCGACAATGAGACTGCAGTGGGGGTATTTGGGTCGGTTACCGATAGGTAGTGTGAAGCCCGAATATCTCCACATATTTAATATGATCAATTTATTTATTTTTACTTTGCTCGTTCAATATGACTGGATAGACAAAGGGCGAAGGATATTCACGGACGGTTTATTCCTCTCTTACAGAGATTGTAAATAATATTTTGAGATTTATACTTATGGACCACTGCAAATTCCATTTTCCGATAAATTTATTTACCGCTTTTGAAAAGAGAAGTTGCTGTAGAATATACTTACACACCTAAAAATCCATTTTTTTCTTTTCTAGAATCATAAGCGGCCAGTAGGGAAGTTACGTCATTTTCAAACTTCTAGAAGAGCTATCACTACGTTTACCAATCGATCTGACCGAATGAGCTCGGTATGGTTAACGCAACGGGCTTAGACGGGCCGACTCGTTCCGCTTCTCAGCCAGTCTGAGATTTCACATCGATCTGAACCAGCGGGTCTGTGGCGCTCCTCGTTATTCATTTGGTTGTCATTGGGAAACAAAATACAATTGATATTATTAAAGGCGCGTATTACAACCAGTTGTCACAAGAGGACAGTAATGGCGAGTGAAGCGACGTTGATAATACCATAGCAATTCGAAATCCACCGCCATTGGCCAATTTTGTTCACCCGGAATGCGACTGAAACTTTCTGACTCTGCACTTGTTTACACACAGGGTCAACCATACTTCAACTGATATATTCGATTGTTCACTATCGATATTTTTAGTTCGTGTTGGTATACCAGGCGATCTGAGGCGACTCGCTTGGAATTTTGGATCGATCTGAGATCGATTGTTAAACGTCGTGTATATCTTAGGGAGTCGTGCAATGATCCCAGTCACAGGGTGGAATTATTTTGAAAAAGGCTGGTTAAGATTATCAGCTTTGTAGTTCATAGATTTGATGCCTCCATTATAAAACGATGTAAAAATAAAAACATTTCTCATACCCCCTATTTTTTTATTGCTGGTCGTATATCAGTACGTGGTAGAAAAAGTTCGAGTTGTGTAAAACCTCACAACTTCTCTCCAGTCTCAACCATACTATTTCAAGATCTATCGACCTTTCTCTCCTCTTTCATTAAGAAAACAGCTGCCCATATCTTTGCTTTGCACTTTGGCTTGTAATGGTACACTTAGACACCAACTCGGTGCAGCAGTTGAAGCAGATGATTTCAATTGAAAGATATAATTGATTTATCATGAGAATCATCTGAATGAATTCATTTTCATTGCATACAGAGCGAGGGGTTCGGAGTAGAGAGAAGGCGAGTGGAACGAGTAGGACGATGGCGTATCGCCTGCTTTTTTCAATATCAATAGCAATGAGACGTATAAAATAATTTCACGTTCAGCGCGAGAGGGTATAAGGGCTGCTATTGTAGGTTTGCTTTTGTGTATCGGTGTCTTTACGTGGTTTTCTGACCCATCGTGTGGCATCTTGCATCACCGATGGTGCGCAAGAGTGCTGTGTGGTAATATTTTAGAAAATCGAAAGACGGCAAAGTGAAGTGCACGGTTTGTAACTGATAATTTGAGTATAATGGGAACACTACAACTCACATATCTCACTCGAGGACCGAGCTTTAGATTGTGGTTGAAAATCCGGCGAACTCCAGCAACTCGGCTGAGCGGTGACGGCCCATCTCAAGCAGACCAAGAGAAAGATGATCCGAAACCACGAGCGCGTCTAATTTCTCTCATAATTATTATTAGTTTCGTTAAAGCCATACTTAGGCTGGTATTTCACAACTTAAATTACTTTCTCAAATTCTCTCTCTTTCCTCTATCGCCGGTCCTTCATTCTTTGGCTTACTCGGACTCGTTCTACCCCAGAGAATACTCTGCTCTTTCTCGTTTTCTCACCGAACAAGTCCCTCATCTCCGCAATCATTCTTCTTAATATTTTCCATTTTCCCATGCCTTCTGCCATGAGTCCACGGTCTTATAGATCCTGGTGTACTTAAATTATCGGACGTTGATTAGTGGACCTTCGAAGGGACTGCAAGCTTTGGTAGATGCTTTAGAAATGCAGTGCGGGATATTCGGAATGAAGATAAATCATAAGAAAACAAAAGTAATGGGATTCTCAAGGACAGAGAAAGCGAAGCTTGTAATTAAAGTTGGAGGGCACAAACTAGAGCAAGTAGAACAGTTTAATTACTTAGGTAGCACGCTAGAGGAAAACGGGCATAGTAGCAAAGACATACGGAAGAGAATAGCGCTAGCTAAGGAGGCGTGTAGTAATAGAAGGGGACATTGGGTAAGGATGTGAATAAGAGGCTGGTGAAGAGCTTGATATGGAGCGTAGCATTGTATGGGGCAGAAACGTGGACTCTCGGAAGGGAGGACGAGAATAGGCTGTAGGCATTTGAGATGTGGGTGTGGAGAAGGATGGAGAAGGTGAGGTGGACGGAAAGGAAGACTAACGAGGAAGTCCTTGAGATGGTGGGCGAGGAAAGGAAACTTTTGAATGAAATCCGACATAAGCAGGGTAGGTGGATGAAGGATGTAATAAAGGGTGATGGGTTTCTCAAGAGTGGAATAGAGGGAAGGATGCTGAGCAAGCGGGGAAGGAGAAGAAAGAGAATAGGTTTCATGGACGGGATGAAGAAGGGTGGATCGTATGCAGAGGCGAAAAAGGATATACTAGAGAGAGATAGGCCTCTGAATGTGTAGAAAACCGGGAGGAGATTCCCTGACATCCGACAAAACCTACCTTTACCGGTAGAATGGAGTTTTTAAAAACTTCCTCCTATTCTCCTTGAAGATACGAACAGTAAACGACACACGTATATATACATGAAGCGTTGAAGAGCGGACGTGCGTAGTGTGTGCGCTCGCAAAACGAAACCCCTCCCATAAGGGAAGAGAATCAAGTCAGAATTTCCCAATCCCAACACAGAGGCTATGAAATACCTTCCAATCTTGACGAAATTGTTATCATGTGAAAGACTCCTTTCCCAAGTGGGAAATATATTTACGAAAGATAGGGCTTGCCTAAGGGGAAACACGAGGGAAATGCTGATATTCCTTGGCTCTATCCCCCTTCGGTTGGGAAAGAGTAGGAAATGTTTTATTCGATCCAAAGGTCTATTGTTAAACTTTTTGAAGTCTTTGTTAGTTACCAAAATTTCTGTTGTTTTGCATTTCAAATATTACCGATTTTCCGTTACATGAATCGAGTCAAGAAAATGTTGTTTTTTTGGAATAATATTATTGTTGCATGAGCCATTTGTGTGTTTTTTACGCTCACCTTAACTGTTTTCATCCCAATGCAATTGTAGCACGATCAACTTTTATTAAATGTCATAAAATGACATAATTTTGGATTCGCGTGTTAACTTATTTGTAGGAATATGGGCTAAAGTCGGAAAAAGTCGACGAGAGTCGACTTCTATATAGACCAGTCGACGCTCAAAGTTGAACTCGAAGTCGAATGTCGACTTTTTTGGACTGATTCTAATCTCCATTCACCCCAAGGGCAAAAACCATTTGGGGATAAATGTGGATCATTTATCTCAATGACTCTTCGGTCCCCACTTCAATAAACTGAGTAAAGCGTTCACTCCCCGCGTTCACGAATATGTCGGAATATTTCCTTCATTGGATTTGAGATCATAAGGCCTCCTCTATCGATTCCTCCAATATTTTAAGTGGTTTTTTAACAATACAACATGCAAATAAGTAAGACAAACAAAAATCCTAGTACACGGTAGGGAACAGCTGAATGCAGAAGTCACACTGAGAGGAGAGGCAGTGGATTCCTTCACCTATCTCGGAAGTACCATCACGTTGGACAGAGGAAGTACGACGGACATCAAGCGTAGTCTAGTTCAAAATTAGGAAACGTAAATGTTGACAAAGCAATTACGGTTTTCATAGACGACACGACTACTAAAAAGGAAAGAGTACATAATAACATTTTGTGAAGCGTGGCACACTATACATTGGAAGCATGGACCATTGGAAAGGCAGACCAAAAAAGATTAGAAGCATTTGAAACCTGGTCTTGAAGAAGGATGTGGGTGATAAAATAAGAAATTAAGAGGTACACTAAAGAGTAGAAAAAGAAGTACACTATTGAAAGCTAAACAGAGAGGAAAACCCAGATGGACTGGACACTCCCTGAGGCACAACGGGTTTGTAAATATTATATTTGAAGAAAATATGGGAAAAGCCCAAAGGGGAATGCAAAGGGTTTTTCTCGTTATTATATAATTCAAGCAAAAAGGAACGCATGCCAAAAGAACTATTAGGTCCTAGCATTAGATAGTTGAAGATGGAGGACTGTATTAAGCCAATCTTAGGGTTGAGTGAGGATGATCACGAAGTCATTATTCATTCAATGAGCCGGAAACAATTATAAGACACTCCCTATTTACAATATACTATTACTATATACTTTAATTTCCGCATCAATCAGGTTTTATCATACTTCCTTTACACGAGTATAGTAATAATAATGATTATGAATGCGAACTGTTGATTCCTTTATACAAATTTTCATGATATGAGTGCTGGTCTATTTTCTCGCTGAAATAAATACTTTGCAACTGACAAATTCTCTTATATTTTGCGAATATTTTATGCTAGTGATGTGAATATATGTGCCACAGGACTTTTGTAATTCACAATAACCTGTCAGAGAGCCAAGATTTTTTTCATCACCGCGCGTTTCATTCTACGGACTAGATAACTACAGACAATGTTTCCCCTGCTCATGATGCCCACCAGTATTTAAAAATAACCTCGAGAAGGCTCAGAGACTGACGGTTAATTACCAGAAAACGATCATATGGTATCTAAGTCTAGATGCTTCATTTCCCAGAGCCGATGTACTGGATAATTTAGTGGTAGAAAATGGTTAAAAGTGCTTTACGAATTTGGATTGGTTCCTAAATTATATTATTTAGTGATTACAAAAATCGCATCACTCAAGCATTTTGCACGATATTCCTTAAATAGTTTAAATTCGTTTTAACTTCCTCAGTAAAGTAAGAAATAAAAAAATCAAATTTTTAATTTATACAAAAACGAAATAAAGACATCAAAATATGCCCTTTTATTTCGTCATTATTATTACCATGGTTTAAGGGTTCTGTGTATTCGCAAGTCCTGTGTGTTATCCATGTAATATTTTTCCAATATAGCTGAAACCGCCCAAGTATTGAGTCGGGAAGCAAATCGTCGACTCAAGTCACCAAATAGAGAACAATGGCTGTAGAACGCTCATCAAAATTAATTATACAATATAGAATAATTTCCGGCATCCTTTTTTATTAACGCGGCCTAGTATGTGCTGATCATGTGTCCCGAGGTTCCGAGGGATCTTTAAGGTGGTTGGAGCGCGAATTGTGAGTCACTGAGAGCACATTTTGATAACTTTTCAAGTATATTGAAAAAATTTCAAGGACCACACTTCACTTAGGACCGTCTGTTTTTTCGTCGGAAATAACCATATTATCTGTAATATACATGAAGCCTAGAACTAGAGTAATAGTTTCAAGATGTCGTCTCAATCCAAGCATTGCTTTGACTAAGGTTTACGGCGCAGAATTCGAAATTTAAGCAAAAATCGTTTACAAATATATCATTTTTATCCAGTATGATATCTTGATATTCATTGGTACCGTAAATATGATATCAAACTAATATTTTCGCGTTTAGAAGAAAATCTGTACGTATTTCATCGAATTATTACAAAATATAAGCCAAATTTCACGAGGCTTCGTGTTAAAATAGCATTAACTTGACAGGGAACCAAGTTGGTAGCATGCATTTTTTTTACTTTTTTGTACATATTACAAATAAGTACAAGTTTGTCAAGTTTCCCGCATATCTGTACGTACACGGAAATCGTTCCAACCGCCATAAGCTCTGAAATCTAACGAGTGCAAAACTGTAGTGGGATTCTTATCGATTGCAGTATTTTTATCCTCGGCTAACTGCGAAGATCTCGCGCTTGATAAGCTGCGCTGTACCATCGCCGGCGTCAGTTGAAAGAGCATGCACGCAGAATGAGATAGAGGAAGAAAAGCTTCGGAGAACCGCGGACTCGGGTGAAATTTCACGGTCTTCCGCCGATCTGAGAAGGGAAAGGGAAGGGCAACTCTCCCCACACCCGGCCGTTCCGAGCTCTATGCCGCGCCCCCCCCGCGAAGACTTTTGACACTCGAAGCGGCCACAAAGTGACCATTGGTGCGCTTGTCGACAGCACTTTGAGAAGCCCACAAACCACTTCCAAAGCATCATCGTAAACGGGCTTATCCAAGGAGATATAACCTTCCCTTGAGGAGGCTTAAAGTATTTGACTTTACACTCCCCTCGGGAGACCTGATAATCCCGTGGAACATCGTCGGGAAGAGGCGCGCCCGAGGATTTAATACCAGATCTAGTTTACGATCGTGTTCTGTCTGGGCGTCATAGCAAACGAGAGGGTGAGGGGATCGTTTGATGTGTGGGTATACTTAGAGACATAAAGTTGAAGGAAGAATGTGCCCCTTAATATTCATCCCGAAGGAAGAAGGTTGTGGCATCCGTTTAATGGGGGCGTAATCAATTTAAAATCTTTATGTATATCACTACGTAGTGTTCATGGCTGGCCAAGGACCCTACGGACTTGATGTAAAGGATTATTAGAAAACTGAAGAGGTTGGTGACCGTTGCCATAATATTTCATGGTTGATGACATACGATACCCTCGAGGCAGGGAGGGCTTATCAAAATGTTTTAGGATATGACGAGGAAGACAGCTTTCATCCGATGACCAGTTTTATGCAGGGTCCGTGTAGTTGTCGGCTTTGTCAATGGCATTATTGACATCTAAATGGACCTCTCGAGGAATAATTGGAACTCTGGAAACACGATATGTTTATCGAGATATTTTTCTATGATGGTAAACATAAAAGACCTTGCGAAGGAGAAAGTATATGTTGCGGTAAGATAATTTCTTAAGCCATTCAAACGGTAAGTCTGTAAGCAGTAGGACTTAGGCTTTAATGAAAAAAAATAAGATGGGGGCCCTGCTCGGTAACTTTTTTTTTTTGAGAAAGCTGCACTCTAAAATCAATAATCTGACTTTGCTCCCATAGGAAAAGGAAATGTAACTTCCCTAGATAAGTATATCACGGGCTTCTTAATATTTTCAAATTAATCTGTCTCTACCAACCCTCTTACACCAAAAGACGAAGATATCCTATAACTTCCCTCTAAGATGTGCATCGTAGAAAAACACATTTCCTAAACCAGCTCCTAAAAATATCACTATAACCTCTCACTCTGTAACCATCCACTTCCCAGACGTCGAGTCCCTCAAAAGAACTCTCGCCGCAGAAGGGATTGTTGATACTGAGTAAAGGGATTCCTCAAGGGAATCCACGTTATTGTAGATGCTATATGACTCTGCATGGAGAGAAGGTTGGGGAGGGATCTTTTAGTGACTGAAGGACGGCAGCAATTATCACGGAGATATTGTTATTAATTGGTATGTTTCAAAATGGACGGACGAGCGGAAGTGTTGGTGGAATAGAGTGATATCAACATCAAGGAAGGTAACTGTAGAAGATGCGGAGGGTGAAGGAGACAGAAGAATTTATTGAGTGAGTGAATGAAAGAATTTAAGGAATCGACGTCAAGGGGTCAAAGAAAAATATCATCAATGTATAGAAGGCATATTAGAGGGTTCCAATGGGGTGTATTGATAGGAAGGACTCTTCAACAAAGCCGATGAATGGGTTGCCATCGGATGGCACTAGTCTACTTCCAATGGCGCAGCCTTTGGTTTTGAGGCAAAAGAGGTCGCTGAAGGAGATTGCGCACGTTATTGCAGATGCGATGACTCTGCACGGAGAGAAGGTTGGGGAGGGATCTTTTAAGACCACTCTACACGGTGCATTTTATTGTACAAACGAATGTACAATAGAATTTACAAGAAACTGAACGGAATTAGAGCAGGTCCTATTTCCCGTTAAGCCATTCAGGCAATCATACAATTTGCCGCCTTACACGGTACAATTTCCTTCATGTAGGAATTTGTACATTCGTTTGTGCAATAAAATGTACAGTGTAAAGCGGCCTTTAGTGACTGAGGGACGGCAGCTATTATCACGGAGATATTACTGTTTATTGGTATGTATCAAATGAACGAACAAGCCAAAGTGTTGGTTGGAAAGAATGATATCGACATCAGGGAAGGTAACTGCAGAAGATACGGAGGATGAAGGAGGCAGAAGAATTTATTGAGTGAGTGAATTAAAGAATTTAAGGAATCGATGTCGAGGGGTCAAATAAAAATGTCATCAATGTATAGAATGCCAGGGCATATTAGAGGGTTACAATCGGATGTATTAATAGGAAGGACTCTTCAACAAAGCCGATGAATGGGTCACCATCGGATGGCACTAGTCTACTTCCCATGGCGCAGCCTTTGGTTTTGAGGTAAAAGCGGTCGCTGAAGGAGATTGCGCTGTGAGTTAAGATGAAGTTGGACAAGTCAGTAGGGAAAACCGAAAACGAAATTTGAAGAGAAGGGCATGTAACAAGATTATGCCGAATGGTGGATAGTACTACGGAGTTCGTATGACGTATGTTCTGGGAAGTATAACAAGTCGCGCTATATATATAAACAATAAAAGCCACGAGATGTGGCGGTAAGACATAGAAAACATGATAGAAAAACTTACACGAGAAATTTGAATTTTCGACCATATATGTGGTCTTTTTCAGAGGTAGAAGTTTGCCCGACTGCCGCTGGAAGGGTCACTCGGGAGCTCGGGAGGAGAGGAAGGAGGGAAAGTTGGGGGAGGGGAAATGAGGGGAAGAGGAAGTGGTGGAAAAAGGAATTACAGTGCTCAATTGATTCAAGGAAAAGAGAGGGCTTTGAAGATCAAAATGCACGATTGCTTGATGTTTTTTAAGATCTAGTGGGGTGGCAGTAGGGAGAGGGAGGCAAGGATGCCTACGTGAAAACATTTATAAAACTTAAGGTTAGGGAAGGGGTGTGGGTGGGGACAGGGAGAGAGACATGTTAGGAGGAGGGGTTACAGTAGGATTTGTGGCCGTTTAATAGGAGATTGAGAGCACCGGAAGTCAATCCGATATAATAAGCCTCACATTTCCACGAAAAATTCCTTAGGCGTATCCATAGCAAAGAGTAGAATGTAAGGAACACTTTCATGAAATAGCTATTTGAAATAATAATTACGATAAAATGAGAAAACCACTCCCACCTACCATTAATGCATCAAACGCTAAACTGCATTCCTTCATGTTAAGAGAGCACTGATTAATAATTTATTTCACTGGTACTCTACAATATACCAAAAATGTATTATATCATAATACTAACTATCCATGTCATTAATACATGAACATATGTCTCATGTAACTTGGTAGTACTTCATCGTCAAAGACTGTATTTACAACATTTTTCGAAGCATTTAATGATTGAAGAATCCAATTTCACCGAAAGGCATCCTAGTAGTTTCTTACACTGTGCAAGTAACTCGTTGGTGATACAAAGATCACTCAAAAACCTAAATAATCTTGGTATCATTCAGATATATTTTTAATTCATATTGTACCGGACACCATAGTTCAGCAATATTTGAACGAGCAAGAGAGAGGGCCGAATGAAATAATTTATTAATTAGAACTGTAGTCAGGAAAGCGCCATTGCGCCGACCCAGGAAAGAGAAACAAATAAAAAGTGTGTATTGTCATGTGATATGCGAAACTTTCTGGCTGGACACGGAGTTTTCGGATAAATGAAACAGACCGCAGCAATCAATTTCACCGTTGCATAGGACTGAGATTACATTTGTATTGACAAGCTCTTCAAAATGTTAGAAAATATAAAGCGTACAGCATGTTGAGTGGGAGAAAAATCTAAACCAAGACCACGAAAAAATACCTTGAATTTTACCTTAATGATCGCATCTTACCATAATGATCGTCTTCGATACTTCCCGTTTCCCCAATTTCCATTCTCTTCCCGTACCTAAGGTGGTTGAAGAGGTTATCGTGAGCGGTTGAGCGCTCGTTAGAAAAAAAATCTTGGACGTCACCCCACTTAAGGACACCTGAATATTCGGTGTAATTACCGTATATGAAATAATATAAATAATTCAAGAATAATAATTTAAAATTTTCTTCTTACTTAAAACAGTTATGACAGTGATCATAGTCTGTCGTTTCAGGCCCGATAGAGTGGAAACGGAACATAACTGAAGTTTCTCATTTTTTCATACTACTTTCGAACACTTTTGCAGTTATGACATTGATGGTGCTCGGATGAGAAAGTAAAAGAGAGGTTCTCCTTCGCTCTGGTTAGGTCACATCTCGGATACGTCGCAAGCATTTGGGACCC